>JARHVA010006114.1:10000-345000 GCA_037957365.1 Torreya grandis | reverse complement strand
TTTCTTCTTAAAAAAAAATCATATTATGCTTATATGGGATACATACTCTTAATTTTTAAGTACTTAAAACATGTATGACCCATTTTTATATTTTTCAATGTATGGATCCATATGCAAAAAAAAAGAAGAAAATGACTGCTTGGATTTTCATATTGGCATTTGTGACCATTAATGGACCTTATTTAGGCTTGTAAGGCTTATGCACACATTTTTATGCATTAGTGTCACTTGGTAGCTAATTTGATTCAAACTTGAAAATATAAGTAGATGCTAAGATTTTATATTTTATATTTTTAAATCAAGAACTAAATTTGCAGTCCATTATCCTATGTCACTAGATGTATATAGCAATGGTAATATGATGTTTTTTAAAATTATTCAATTAGGTTCATTTTCCCATTTTGCTAATAGCAAACACATGGTGAGCATGTGGCAACATCCCCAAGATTTTTCTGCAACTACCCCATGCTTTCTGACATTTGTCACCCTCTATCCTTTTTATAATTGACATTTGCCATTTAATCATTGTTCTATATTCTACAACTTTATGCTTTCTAGGAGGATGTGGTACGCAAGGGAATAGTGGTATATCCCAATCCATTCTGGTTAACCAATAGAAGTTGATTCTCATTTTCCTAGGTCACAAGTGGTGACTAATTCATTTTCATGTAATATAGGACTATAGTTTCCAATTAGTCCTAGTTCTCCCATCTTTTGATATCTCTTATAGATCTAGAGATCTTGATTTTCTGACTCTAGATGGTATGGTGATCTTCCATCCAACCAAGCATTTCCTGGTTCTCATATCTCTGGAAAGTCTGAAAAATTATTCTTTGATTTTAAATGATCTGATGAATCTGTACCATGCATAGCTCTCTCAAGGTTTTACATATTTCACAGATCTTGAGGACTCATTTTCTTGACTCTAAATAATTTTGTGATATCTGATTGGGGCTAGTTCTACCGAGATTTGACTTTCGTGTTAGTTTAAAGAGACTACCCTCTATGAATCTAGATAGCATAGCTAATATTTTCCAATTTAATTCATACCATGAAAACCCTTTTTTAGAGCATTAAACATTAACAAATGTGTGTTAAGTAAATTAATTACTTTGAAATCTACCAATTCAAATAAAAGAATGTCATTGCATATGCCATAAGTGTCATCACACATGTTGCAATAACTTAACTTAATAGATAGATAATATTTTTGATACTTTGGAAAATAATGTAATTGACCAATAGAGAGGTCTTATCATTAAAAATCATAGTTATGTTCCATTGATGGCATCAGCATTGATATTAGCAGTTACTTTCAATTTTCTCTTTCTTTGCTTTTATAATTGACATATTTTTTCTATGATCCATTTGTATCTATTTAATCCATTCCCAATGTTGTTTTTTCCCATAATGTGAATTTCAACTCCTTTTTCTTATCCTTTTGTTCTACTCAAATTTCAATGTAGCACATCATGTAAGAAGCTTTGGCTCATCTTTTATTTCTATGATCCATCCAAAAACCACAAATGACTTTTGTTGGAAGAGTCTCACCCTATCATCTATATAACATCATTTGGATTCATTTTGATCACGTTTTCAATGTTATCCTTTCTATTATTGGTGAGGAATTTCTCTCTGCCATTAACATGATTAATGTTAGTTCTATGGTTGCTTTTATGTCTATTAGCATAATAACGTTCATTCTCTCTAACAAGGCAAAGGTAAGATCCTTCGTTAAATTATTTATCAACCCAGTATTTAGGGTTGATTTGGATGAAGCTATAACATCCTTAGATGATGATCAATGAGATGCTCTATGATTTAATGGTAGAGACAAGTTTGGGTTCTTATCAATGTCCGTGTTTAGGGCCCTTAAATATACTTAGTACCTAGTTTTTAAGATGAAATTAGATAGGTTGTTGGGTTATTTATTTCCCCCACCAGCTGTGAAAAATGTTATGTCACATATGCCTACTTTGGAATGCATGCATGTTGTTTGCCACTTGTACCCAATAATTGAAAATATCATATTTTTGGCTAGGATTGTGTTCTATGGCATTTCCCTTTTTTCCCCATGGCTGGTCAAATAATTCTTGACAAGCGTTACAACAACTATGGGTGAACATTCAACTGTATACACATGCATGTTCGAGCAGTTGGACACTCCCTCTGCCTTAGAGGTTCTTGGTTCCAATGTGGCAATCACTGATTTGGCCTATGGTGAGTGTCCTTTGTTGGCTAGTGATTGTTACAAACATATTTTTGCTTTCAATATTATTGAATTCATACCAATTGATTGGATTTGTGAATGTATTTTTTTGGTTTGATCTGATAATACTTTTTCTTCCTGTGCTAATACATTTTATTTTTTTTAGTAATTTGACCTATGATATGGTAAGGAAATAAAAATCTTTTGGTTGGTTTTTTTTCTTTGTATGTGGTTGTTTTTTAAATAATTGCATGAACACTCAAATTTAATGATGTGCTTATTATTATTATCGTCGTCGTCGTCGTTGTCGTTGTTGTTGTTCAAGTTTTTTTATTTATGACCGTCATACTAAATGATGTTGGTGTAGGATATTAACTATTTTATTTACTTATTAAATGGATAAATCCTACACATGTATTTTTAGCTTACTTAGGTGTGATAAGAGGTTAAGTAGCTGAGAGAGTGAGTTCCACCTAAAGTTTCCCCTAGAGTTGAGCTGAGTCCCACTGTGAGTTCTTCATGAATTCCACAATGATAAACTAAATCTAACTATGAGTTCTCCAGTGAGTTAGTCCCCTACTCCTTTATATTCCTCTTCACCATGCTATTGTAATTAACCAAAGCAATGTAAAGCAAATATTGGTAAGCAAGGCATTTAATATAGAGGGAAATTATTACACATCTTCTTACATGTTTCGAAATATAGACAAGGTCATCATTGTTGTAGAGTACTTGTGTGCTCACTCTACTAGAAGATCACCTACTAGCCTATTGTAACATGGTACCAAAGCTAAAGGTTTTGGTAATACGCATCAAGTTATCTGTTTGATTTCTATTATGTATTACTTAAATTAAGTAAGAAGAAATTGCATATTACTTCTATTTTGCATTTATATGTAAGTTTAGTTGTGCAGATCTATGAGAAGGATACACGATTTCCATCTCGCCATCTCTTTCCATGCAGACCACTTTCACATGGTCAAAATATCTTTCAATGGAGTCCACACTCAGCTTGATGTTTCTAGTTGCATCATTGTTTTCAAGGAGCCTAAGTCTATCGTTGAAGTAACTTGGCCTCCTATACAAGCGTCCAACAAATCTGATCTTATGGTGACCTGCATGGTATTCTTTTGAATGTGGTTTCTTGAAGAATCAAGACTATTTGAAGATCTATTTTGATAAGGGACAACTGAATCATCCAGTGTGTAAAGCAAGCCGTCCACCCTCATGACAAAGCCTACAGTGTTGGTGAGGCGAGTAATAGAAAATCGCCATCAGGGAAGTGTTGGAGACTCGACCTCAACGCCATTCTATGCTGACCACCACCACTGTGGCTTAGCCTACTGCCGTCGCCACACGACCTTGCAGCTGCCTCACTTAGCATAGCATTTTAGTACTGCCTTGGAGTCAACAGATTAATGCAATGAGGTTTTAGTGCTGTTGGAAAATGCTTAGTCACAAATTTGATTTAAGGAAACTATACGATGTAGACTCAGCCCTGTCTGCTCTCAGCTCCTCGCTACGCCTTCCTACAATGGGCTGCACAGTCTTCTTGACCTGCATGATAGTCTAAAACTGCGTATGTATTTAACAACACATTTGACTCTAGGTATCCATGCAGACATTTTGACAGGCGTAGAGCTCATGGCTGTAGGGCATGGCGGCACATTATACAGCATGTTGGAGTTTTTTCCTCTAATGGCGGCGCAATATAATAGGTGTTTTTGAAGTGCTTAATTGCACTTCATATGCAGCGGCACTTTCAAGTTTGCTTGATTTGCATTGTTCCGTATGGTTCTATCCCTTCATAAGTTTTTGGAAGACCTGCAGAGTCAGTTTGCATTTATTTGATCATAGCAACTTGACCTTGCTGCATTCAGTAGTCCTGCATTTGATTAGATCCTGCCTTAATCGGCCCACGGTTTCATCTTAGCAAAGCAGACATGTACATTCAAATCCAATCTGGCTGTGCATGCAAACTACGTGGTACAACTCCTTCAACTAGCTCCTTCCATGACTAATGGGGGATCCAGCACACTAAGTTCTATATGTCAAAACACTAAATACTGCCTAAAAAGAATCAAAGAATTAAAGCATGCTTTGTTTCCTTTTAAAATAGCTTGGCATTTTTTTTAAATTAAAAACCCCCTGTAAGAGGCATTTTTTAAGAAAGGATGATTGGGCAAGGATTTTGTAAATTTTTGTTTGATGTGAGAAGGTCCGTGGTTCAGTGTCGATTCCAATCAGTGGTTACACAACATACTTTATGTTTGAATCTAATGAGTATTTAAACTTTAAGTACAATTTAATTAAAGAGGCCATTAATGATGGAAAAAATATTTTTGTATAACTTTTGATTGGTAACTCAGAATGGAGTGCCACTTCTTTCAAAAGTGAATATTTCTTTGTCTTATTTCTGTTGGTCTATTTTTTTGGTAAAATGCACTTAAGTTATAAAGTGCTTTATTTAGGGTGTTTATGGGCCCTACTACTTTCTATAGTATACTTCATGCACTGATTACTCTCATCTATATGGACTTATTCTGTTCTTAGTTTGAAGTCCATCTCTAGAGAATGCACCATTGTTTACTCATTCTAGCACTGATTACTTATTTTGACACATTCTCAGTTGTGCTCGATGTCCCTTCCATGAGTGCACTTCAGGAGTTCATTGCAGAGTATTGTGTGCAGTTCTACATTTCTATTCGTGTTTTCTCTTGGTTATGTCAACCCCATTTGAGAGACTTTAGATGAGGAGAGTTGTTTCATCTCCAGTGATCCTTCTTGGGAAGGATAATTATGCTTCATGACGTGTTTATATAGAACACTTGCTCCCATAAAAGAATCTTATTTCATTCTTATATAAGTAGATTCTTGCACCCACTAATTTTATTTGGTTCGATAAGTGGGCTAATACTTGTGACAAGGTTTTTGACACTCGGTTACTACATGTTTCCATGGATATTCATTGTCATGTGAAATATACAGAGTGTTCATTCACTTTTTGGAGCATCATACAATCCCTTTTCAGAGATCTTATTATGACCTACATCACACCTCCTCCTTTGATTCCTATTGTCTCTTTTGAGACTATTATACTCTCTCCTCATGATTTATTTCTTGTGATGATACATATATGGTGGGTAATGTTCTTTTTTATGTCAAGCCCCCACTACAACATGAGATTCCGCCAGACCTTAGTTGTCTCATTATAGATTCTACATCTGTTCCTGTGTAGATTGTTGTTATTTTAGACCCATCACAGACTTGTATTCCAGAGGACTTTACTAATATCAGTGAGAGTATACATATTGAGAATATTTACAACTCATATATTCTTATGAACATTCATTTTATAGATCTGAGTGCTTCATTTATAGACAAGTCTTCAGTTTTGATGGTTATTGAGCTTTGCTCTCTTAGTCACATGGACATACGTTTAACGAATGTTCCATGTCTATCTTCTTTGTTTGTTTTCTCTCCTTCTTGCATGCTTCTTCATTAACATCTTCTATAGTTAGTCTTGTGATACCTAATCAAACTTTTGTACATTTAAGCATTAGCAAAGAGATATTTGAGCATTTTATAGAGACCTATGTCATGATTCCTACACGCATTCCATTCGAGTGGGAATTAAGTAGTTTGACTGCTCATGGTTTATTTTGTCCGAAAGGAAGAGACTACATTTGTTACAAAAGGACCTACTATAACATTCACCATGCACCACATTGCACATAGATTCTCTCTCTTCTTTATGGAGGCACACATCCTTCATATTTTTTAAGATACTAGGGTCCTCTGTATATACTTGGATACCTTATAAGGGCTTGTTTTTGGGACCAAATTTTACATCCAACCTAAGTTATGATTAAGGGGGGTGTTGGTGTGGGATTTCTAGTCCTACATTTTTACCTATAGCATTTACATAACAATTTAGATGATAATAAACTTTTTTACACAATATTTATTTTGCAAACAAATAATGCCATAGCTTATGTTTTCACATTTGGACATTAACTTTTTTTTTGAGACTATCATAATTAAATTCATTTTACAAATACACACTTTCTCGATTAAATGTAGCTACTAAAACCACTTCACGACTCTTATTTTATGAATAAACTCTTAATTTTACATTTTTCAATATAATTTACAATAATGCCACTAAATTTTATTAATAGAATATATACAACTTATATTAAAAGGGCCATGGAAATAATTACTCCAATATCATTATAACTATTAAATATTCATATAACCTGCAATAAAATATGTCCAATAATTTATTCAGGAAACCAAAGCTTTTATTAATTTCTAATCTTCAAAGGATTTAGTTACATGACACTACCCTAAAATTGAAAATTGTATGGTAGATTATTTTTTTGTTATGATTAGAATGAGGCGATCAACAAACATTAAAATTATTGTAATTAAATTTTTTTTATGATTTAAATTTTCCATAAAATCTATGGTATTGAGAAAGATTTTAGTGAATATAAATCTATGTAGCAACTAATTTAAATGTAGAAGCAACAAGATTTTGAGGTGACAATTTTTGCATAAAGTAGTAGGCTAGATGGGTTTATTTACCAATTTCAATCTAGTCAATGACGAGGAAATATATATCTCTAGTTTAACTTTAAAATTCGTATGATTCCATGTGTGTGTGTATGAGATTATGAATCATTATATTGGAATAAAATTAGTAGGTATAATAATTTAATAGAACATGCTATTGTTTTGACATATTGTACGATTTTTATTTTTTTTTGAAAAGTTTTTCTTTTATGTTAACAACAAATCAAGTTACAAATATAATCATTAAAAAAAAAAGTTAGATATAATCACTCTCAAATAGTCACATTCACCAAGGGCAAGAAACACTGACAAGTTAATTTGATATTTAATTAAAAAAAACTTCAACCAAAAAAGGTGAATAAACAGAAAGCTGGAAACATATTAAAATAAAAATAATAATACAAGAAAACATTTAGAAATGGGAACAACAAAAAGTATCAGTGAATGAGGTAGAGGATTATTTAGCTTGTTTTCCCAACCACCCAGTTGCTTTTAGTAGGAGCATTTATTGTATAATTTACAAGCTCGAAACCGTCATTTGCATTCACTTTATCTTTACAATCATTAACATATTTCTTGGAGGAAAAATGAAAAATACCAAATAAGGGAGTTTCCCTTGTGATGGTGCTAGCCACCTAGAACAACCATATATAAGGGTCAAAGTTGGTGTTTGAAAATGTTATTGAGGGAAATCATTATAAAATCTACTTTAAAAATGATTTATGTTGATGGTGAAAATTATTACATTAATAGATATACTCATTCATCTATCATAAAATTTAAGGTAAAATTTTACAAATCTAATTATAAGAAACCCATGACTGAAACTCAATCCTAAAATAAAATAAGTTAAGACTTTTTAAAAAATATATATTTTATCCTCCCTAATGAAATTGTTATGATATTCTTTTTCTTTATTTTATTTAAAAATATTTTTTGTTTAAAGATATATATATATATATATATATATAATTAAAATAATCAAAGTTTAATCCGCAACCCAAAACTTTTCCAGCTCCAATATCACAGTTGATTGTATAATTTTTTTTGAAAAAAAGAAAAAGTTAAAAAAAGCAGCCAATAAAATATAATGCAACGGATTAGATATTCTTATGGTGGAAAACCAAAATCAATTACGATTCAATGTACTTCATTACTGACATGTACTTTATACAATTTCCTGTAGCATACTTTAGATATTTTGGTTACGATTTCCACACCACCTTGTCGCTGGCCAGTTACACGTCATCCCATTGAAATGAACATTACAGCCATGCACCCCATAGTCCAATCTGAAGTATCCATTTTCAAAACGTTTCTGCCAGTAAATTTCAAATGAACAACGTTGATTTAAATACAATATGGATTACATTCTTACAAAAAAAATAGTAGAAATTATGTTTACCGAGTACATAATTCGGAGGTTGCAATTCGACAAAATAGTTCTTCACATAGGTGGTGATGAATGTAACATTTTTAACGGTTATAATATAATATGTATACGAGTATTGTTTGTTTAAGCTTTGAGTTTTCGGTAGAGATTAATGATCTCTCAATAATTCATGTTTTGTATGATCTGATTGAGCTTGATTAGATTTGTGATTATGAAGGGAGATTTAAAAAAATAGACCCTTTGGACTCAATTCCAGTGATTGGATTTGTATGATCAAGGGATTATGGCATATGCCAAACAGTGCAAGCACCTGTGTTTTACGGAACTTTCAGTGGTTTGAAGTAATTTTTGCAGTATGTCAATTACGAAAATTCAAAGACGGCGGTTGAAAGTAGAAGAGCTGATAAAGGTTGCTTAACTATTTTTAGACAACTGTTTTTTAATTGTTCAATTTTGTGTGACAATGTAGTATTTTGTTATCTTTAAAAGGTTAGTAAAAATTGTTACATTATCATGTAGTACTTTGTTAACTTGAAAGGGGTAGTAAAAGTTATTAGGTTTTGATAAATTAAAATGTAGATGTTGGTCAATTTTGTAAATGTAACACTTTAATATTTTATTATTTTAAAAAATAACAAAAATTGTTACATTTTAACACATTAAAATATAAATGTATACTAGGATTATATTCAACCAAAGAATATAGTTACATTTGGACAATATTGATTATCAAAATAAATTTAAAAAATTTAAATCCTTTGAATTTAATTCTTTGTCATTGAATTTTGTAGGATCAAAATGATTGTAACAGGGCAAATAGTGTGCAAACAGCCTAGTTGTACTGAACTTTTAATGGTTTGATGTATTTTTATTTCAGTATGTCAATTATAAAAATTCAAACAAAACAGTTCAAACTATAAGAGTTATATATTTTTCTAATATGACAATTACAAAAATTCAAAAAATATTTAAAGCTAGAATAGTTTATCTGTCATATTACATATTGACTAAATATTTTTTAATCAATTATTTCTGTAAAAACTACTTAATATTTTGTTGTTTATAAAAGCTTAGCAAAAGGTGTTATTTTCTGACAAGTTTCAATACAAATATACATAATAATTACATTTAACTGAAAAATAATAGAATTTATTTTATATTGTACAAAAATAGTTACCTTCTCACAAACTTCAATACAAATATACAAAATAATTATATCCCGCTGAAAATAATAAAAACTTTTTTATATTATAAAGTGCGACACTTAAATATGCAAGACATACAAGGCTGACATGGATATTGGATTGAATATGCCACTATAAATAGAGCAGAAAGGCTTGCAAAAGTCAGTTTTCCAGATCTATTCATCACTGTGCTCTTCCATAATGTTCCTTTTTTCCTCTTTACATTGGAAAGCCATTATCACATTTGGTAATAAAAAATAAATATAAAAATATAAGTAATGATTTATAATTAAAAAATGGTAAAACAATAGCATCCAAAAATAAGTACCAGAGCCAAAAAATATAGATAACGACGGAAAAACAAGTATGAAGCAGAAACTGGTGCTGCTAATGTATTTGATTCTTCAGCTAACGAGATTTATATGGACTATTAGCTGGGCATATTTACAATTAAATATGGTATCTCCGTTAACGAGAGATTGTTCTGCGGTGTTCTTATCATAGTTCTTAGTTGTGTGACTTTGTATAACCATTTTTTAATACAATTTGATTAATCTTGTTTGTATTAGGTTGTTATTACTGAAGGGATATCAAAATAATAATGTTTTACACTTTATTACCTTTTGACGAGCACTTGACAATTGGTTCTATCTCATATTCATATAACCATAGAACTTACACTAATTTAATGACTTCTACTGAAAAAGAAATTGTTAATTACGTTTAAAGAACCACTACAAGGTTACAGTTAACCTTCCACAGAGGCAAAATGTTAACATATTGGCTTTCTCGCTTAGGCATTTGATTAGTAGGTATAGTCAGCTTTCTCTTCTTTATCCGTTCATGTTGTGTCTAACACAATTAATGTTGAAAAGTGATGCTGAAGTGCAGTTCACTCAGCTCTATTTTTTTATTATTAATGTAAATTTAGTTTGCATGAACAGTTTTTTGTGGAGCTAAATTTAGACAGTTAGTTAATTTTTATTTAATATATTTTTTAGAAAAAATAAAGCCTTAGAAAGGCTAGAGTTAGTTTTAATTTCTATGACATCCAAATTATTATTTAGATAAATTTAAAATATTTTATTAAATAAATAGAAAATCATGTTCACATGCAATTCTATTAATACATTGTAATTGATCTTTATTTTCAAGAAGAAGAAGGAGAATGATTCCAATTTTTTAAAGAAGAAGTATTTTTTATTTTTGCAAATCTTATCTCTTATGTATTATGAATATTGCATATATTTGGCTATGATTTAATTTTATTTACAAATTCTACATTTGGTATCAGAGAAGGTATTTTTCTTTTGGGTTAAAGATTTAGTAGTTGAAATTTTGCCAAAAAAATTATCATGTCAAATTCTAACTCCTTATCCATTCCAGAATTAGATGGAAATGAGTATGATTATTGGTGTATCAAAATGATGACTTTTTTGATAGAAAAAGATTTGTGGGAGATTATTGAATCAGGTTATGCAGAGCCAACTGATTAGAATGCCGTCACAGCAAATGATAAAATAGCTAAGAAGGAGGCTAAGAAGAAGAATGTTCAAGCCTTATTTCATATTCAAATAGCTCTAGATAAGAGCCTATTTGCATGAATTTCAAGAGCAAAGACAACAGAGGATGCTTGGAAGACTCTAAAAGAAGCTTACCAAAGTAGTGATCAAATCAAAATTATGAAGTTACAGACATTGAAAAGAGAGATCAAAAATTTAAAGATGCAAGAAGCTGAAAGTGTGAGTACCTATTGTGTCAAAGTAAAAGATGTGGTCAATAAGATGGCTAGACTTAGTGAAATTATGAACAATGAGGTTGTGATCAAAAAGGTGTTGAGGACTCTCACACCAAGGTGGAACCATGTTGCCATAATCATAAAAGAAAGCAAGAATTTGTCTACCCTTCAATTTGATCATCTAGCTGGATCTTTGATGTCTCATAAAAAAAGATAAGAGATTCATTTGGAGAAAGTGATGAGAAAGTTTTTTCCTCCAAATTACAAATCACAAAGAATGAAGATGCCAATAGTAGCATCAAAAGTAATCAAGGCCAAGGTAGAGGTTAAAATCAGAATTACTCAAGATGAAATAGAGGTAGAGGTGGTTTTCGAGGAAGAGGTGGTTTCAGAGGAAGAGGTAGAGGCCGATTTGATTAAAAAAATCTAGTGTTATCATTGTAACAGGTATGGCCACTTTAATTATGAGTGTAGATTAAAAGAAGGTAATAATGGTAAAAGCATTCAATATGCTCAAGAAGGTGATGAGAATCCTCTAGATAATTTATTTTTATCTTATGACAAAGATAAAAATATTTCTAAAGATGTTTGGTATTTAGATTCAGGATGTTCTAACCATATGTCAGGGAATGAAAAACTTTTTTCTATAATGGATAAAAGTTTTAAATCCAAGATCAAACTTGGTGATGACAAATCATTGGAGGTTGCTACAAAAGGAGCTATGGAAGTCCATACAAAAGAAGGTATGAAGAGTGTTAAAGACATTTATTACACTCCAAATTTAAAGCATAATTTGTTGAGTGTTGGATAATTATGTGAGAAGAATTATAAAATTGTATTTGAAAATCAATAATGTATAATTTATGATAAGAGTCAAAGAAATAGGGTGGTAACAGTTGTGCCTATGACAAAGAATAGGATGTTTCCATTAAAGTTTGGTGAACATAAGAAGAAACTTGTCAATATGGCATATGAGGATACAAGTTGGTTTTGGCATCTCAGGTATGGACATTTAAATTTTCATAGTTTGAAGATTCTAACATCAAAAGCATTAGTTTCTAGTTTACCTAAGGTTAAAGAGCACAAGGAATTTTGTGAAGGATGTGCTAAAGGAAAACATGCAAGAGAGAAATTTTTAAAAGGCAATGCATGGAGGGCCCTATTAGTGTAGATTTTTATTTTTCCCTATTTTTTAATTAAAAAAATTGTATTTCTTGTGCATACATGGAGTTTTCGTACATTTGTGGGATAGGCTAGCTTATGTGGAGATGTGTGTCATAGATGTGTCATAGGTGTCATAAGAATGTCATAAGTAACTACCTTGATGGGAGTTACTTCACTATTCTTAGCACCTTGTCACCACCTTTCATGGAGGAGTTACAGTCTATTCTTGGGGTGCCTTGGCCACTTTTTGTAGAGGAGTTACTTACTTGCTCTCCTATATGTATTCTTCACTTTGGCCATCTCATGTTAATCAAATTTTGGTTTTCTCTAATTTGTCTTGTGCAATTTATCTTTTTGTATAATTTCAATTTGCTTTAGCATCTATGTGGTGTGCACTTGCTTCATCTCATGTGATCATGTCTCCATTGCATCCACATTATCTAGATTTTGGCAATAACTCTGATATGCTATCAGAGCTACTCCAATAATCATGTGTCTGGTTATGCTATTAATTTATTCTAAAATTCTTACTTTGCTTTCTTAGTATTTTATTTGTTTAACTCCGTTGCATTTGAGAGTTTTGGTTGAGTTTTTTTTGAAAACTCATGCAAATCCATACAGAAACTTATTCAAAAAATTACTTTTAAGTTAGAATTTGCCAAGACATCTTGTTTAGATCTTTTGTGGCTTCAGCAAGGCATTAGAATTTCTTTTTTTCTAGTCATTCTATATAAAAAAGATAGATCTCTACAATCTAGTTCTACTTCTTGGATGTTGGAGGGGCTGACTTTGTTGCAATCTATAGGGCACTGACCTTGTTGCAAGCTGTTGGGGCTACCCTTGTTACAAGCTTCTTCATACCTCTGACATGTGTGACACCTCTACTGTGAGCTGCTTGCATGGGGCCTTCTCTACTGTTGTCCTTACTGAGTATAGTTTTTTTTGTGAGGGTGCTAGAAACTTTTCTGGTCAAGCATACTTTTTTCATATTGAAAGAATGCAGGATAGAGAACAAATATGATAAAATCATCCTTTATATTCTCACAAAGTTAGGTCCAAGCTATTCAGTCTTTGTCTCCACTTTCCATGCCACCAAAAGTGCCCTTGGCACTACATGGAAAATGCCTTCTTTAGATCCATTCATTACTGACTTGACTAGGGAGCAAGATAAGCTAATTGAAATGGGCACAATGAATTATATTCATCCCCAAGCATTGATAGCTAGAAATTGTAAGGATAAGACTTCAATAAAGGAGAAGAAGAAAAAGAACAAGGACCGGGAGAAGAAGAAAGAAAACAATAATCCTGCCAAAAACAACACTGAGTCTTCCTCCTCCAATGCTAAACCTAAGAAGGAAAAGGTTAAGTGTGCTTATTGTAAAAGATAGGGCATGATGAACACAAATGCATGAAAAAACAAATAGATCACCTAACTCATCTTGTATAGAAGCACAACATAGGTGTTCTTGAGTCCATCAAGCAAAATTCATCTACTTAAGATTCTACCAAGGCAAAAGGCAAGGGTAAGGAGAAAGAAAAGGGAAATGCCCTTGTAGCTACTACAGCTTCTACAACATCATGGGTCATTGATTAAGGTGCTTATCACCACATGGGCTCTTCACTAGTTAATTTTTCATTTTTAGAGCCTTGTAACATGACTTCAATTAGTTTAGGTGATGACACATTAGTTTTTGTTGCAGGGAGAGTGTCAATTAAAATGAAAGAAGGAACATTCAATAATGTTCTAAGTGTTCCTTCTCTTTCAACCAATCTCTTATCAGTGTACCAAATCACTCACATTGGTCAGGACATGAGAGTTGAGTTTTCACCAGATTGAGTGGCTATCAGGGAGTTGTATAGTGATACTATAGTGGTAGTGGGAAGGGCAGATCACCAAGCAAGGTTATACATCTTCTCACATTTTTCATCAAATTCTTCTCCAATAGCATTGCTGACTCATTTAAATGGAGTTAGCAAATTATGGCATGCACGGTTTGGCCACCCTAACTACCACTACCTTGAGCAACTTTGCAAACATGACATGGTCATTGGCTTGCCTCGTGTCCAATTATCAAAAGGACTTTGTGAGGGGTGCTCCCTTGAGAAGCATCTTGAAGTAAAATTTGACAAAGGCAAAGCTTGGAGGGCTTCACAACCTTTGGAGTGAGTCCATAGTGATGTATCAAGACCCTTTCCCAAACCATCTTTCACAAGGGCCAAGTACATCCTCACTTTTATAAATGATTTCTCTAGGTAAACTTGGATATATTTTTTTACATAAATGTCTGAAGTGTTTGAAAAAATTCTAGACTTCAAGGCTCTTGTTGGGAAACAGAGTGAGAAATCCATCAAGGTTCTCTAACTGATAATGGAGGGGAGTATGTCATCAACAAGTTTGAGTAGTTTTGCACCACATAGGGGATTGATTTGCAGCACACAGTCACTTACAGTTCTTCATCGAATAGGGTTTCAGAATGCAAAAATAGGTTTTTGAAAGAGATGGGTAGCTGTATGATTCACTCCAAATCCTTAGTACCACAATACTAGGTTGAAGCCATTAATTTTGTTTGTTACATTCAAAATAGGGTTCCTCACAAAGCTTTGAAAGGGATAACAGCCTTTGAAGCTTGGCATAAAAAGAAACTTGATGTTGAACACCTCAGGTTTATTTGATACCTAGCCATGGCTCACATATCGAAAAAGAAATTCAAAGATATGGAATGTCAGTCCAAGCCTTGCATCTTTGTAGGATATCCAAATGATATTAAGGGGTATCACTTTCTAGATCTAGTCACTCATGAGTTGTTCATCGAGATAAGTGTCCATTTTCAAGAGAGTCCTAGAGACTCAACACTTGACACTTCTTCTCCCTCATCAGATGTACTTCTTCATGATGATTCCTCATGAGATTCAGATCAGCCACAATAGGTTCTTGAGCCAAAGACTTCTTCTTCTTCAAGTTTAGATAGTGAGGACAGTGATGCAGGGGCATCCACCTCTAGTCAGTTAGAGGATGAGGAGTTAGCACCTAACTCGCCCATTTCCAAACAACTTTAGGCCAGACAAACACTTGAGAGTGCTGGCACTTGGGTAGGAGATCCTGCAGATGATAGACGTACTAGGGGGGATTTTTAGAGAGATCCACATGCCTTCTTTGCTTCAATTTTAGATCCACAGACTTTTCAAGAGGCATCTAGGGTACCTGAGTGGGATAGTGTTATTGAGGAAGAATATTCTTCTTTAATCAAAAATCACACTTGGGATTTGAATTTGCTTCATAAGGGAAGAAATATGGTTCAATTTAGGTGGATATATCAGACCAAATTTATAGTAGATGGGTCGATTGATAAGTACAAGGTGCGATTGGTTGCCAAGGGTTTCTCATAGGTGGTAGGCATTGACTACTCAGAGACCTTTGCACCTATTGCAAAGATGATTTCTATCCAACTCACCTTGGCTATTGCCATAGCACATGGTTGGGATGTGCATCAGATGGATGTGAAAAGTGCCTTTCTTCATAGACCTAGAGGAGGAGATCTACATGGAGCAGCCACCAACATTTATTCAGGATTCTTCCTTCGTATGCAGACTTAGGAAATCTATCTATGGCCTTAAATAGGTCCCTCGAGCTTGGTATGACAAGATGGATTCCTTCTTTCTCACAGCGGGTTTAACTAGGTGCCATTTTGATCTCAATGTCTACTTCTTGCGGCAAGATGATTCGCTCCTGATTTTGGTTCTATATGTTGATGACCTTTTGATCACTGTGAGTTCTTCATCGGCTATTGCAGTGGTGAAGGCATCTCTCCAGGATAGATTTGACATGATAGACTTGGGTTTTTTGCACTACTTCTTTGGCATCGAGATCTCACAATTAGATTTAGGGATTTCTCTTGCATAGCCTAAATATTCTCTTGACTTATTGGCTGAATTTCACATGGCTGATTACAAGCCATCTTCGACTCCCATTCTATCAAGAGTCAAACTTGAGGCTGACTATTCTTCACCGTTGGTTGATGCCACTTGATATCAACAACTTGTTGGTAGTCTCATCTACTTGACTCACAACAGGCCTGACATATCATATACAGTGGGACTTGTCTTCAAATTCATGTAGGAACCTCATGAGCTACATTGAAAAATAGCCAAGATGATCTTGCATTACATACAAGGTTTACATAGATATGGGATTCATTACAGATTTGGCATAGAGATTGACTTGGTTAGATATATGAATTTAGACTAGGCTAGCAATTCACAGACTCGCAAGTCCACTTTTGGTTACAGTTTCTCTCTAGGTTTTGGTCTTATCAGTTGGTCTAGAAAGAAGTAGAATGCTATTGCTATATCATCCATAGAGGCAGAGTACAGGGGAGTTATTAATGCAGCTACTAAGGCTATTTAGCGTCAAGGGATTCTTTCTGAGTTTGGCATTCCTATCAGGCAGCCCACCATCATTTATTGTGACAACTTGAGTACCATTCAAATTTACAAAAAATTAGTTTAGCACCAGTGGACCAAGCACATAGAGATTCAAATGCATTTCATTCGAGAGCTTATTCATAGTCAAGTCATTGACTTGATATTTTGTCAGTCTCCAGAGTAGGTTATAGACATCTTCACCAAACCTTTCAATGAGAGAAAGTTCATTCATCTACGAGCTCTTCTTGTTGTGTGGTCCACATCTGTAGCAGCATCATCTTCAGGGGGGGCCACTACCCTCTTCTTTCTTTTATGTCTCTCTTTTGGGGGGGAATTTTTTCTTATGGGTTTTCTCCTTTTCTCTATCTTACGGGAGATTGCATTTGTACATGGGTACCTCATCAGGCCTAGTTACCATGACCCATTTTTTATTTCTACACTGCCCACCTAAGCTGCGCTTATGGGGGGTATTAGTGTAAGTTTTTATTTTTCTCTATTTTTTAATTAAGAAAATCATATTTCTTGTGCATACATGGAGTTTTCCTACATTTGTGGGATACACTAGCTTATGTGGAGATGTGTGTCATAGATGTGTCATAGGTGTCATAAGAATGTCATAAGTAACACCCTTGACGGGAGTTACTTCTCTATTCTTAGCACCTTGTCACCACCTTTCATGGAGGAGTTACAGTCTATTCTTGGGGTGTCTTGGTCACCTTTTGTGGAGGAGTTACTTATGTGCTCTCCTATATTTATTCTTTACTTTGGCCATCTCATGTTAATCAGATTTTGGTTTTCTCCATTTTGTCTTCTGTAATTTATCTTCTTGTATAATTTCAACTTGCTTTTAGCATCTATGTGGTGTGCACTTGATTCATCTCATATAATCACATCTCCATTGCATTTGCATTATCCATATTTTGGCAACAACTTTGATAGGCCCATTATCCACTTCAGTTAATTCATTTAGATATTTGTGGTCCTATGTAGACAAAGAGTTTGATAAGCCATCATATTTCATTACTTTTATTGATGATTACTCACGACAGTGTTGGGTTTATTTTTTGAAGACCAAAGGTGAAGCTCTTGAGACATTCAAGAGGTTTAGAGCCCTTGTATAAATTGACAAAGGGTGAAAAATCAAATGCTTAAGGACTGATCATGGAGGAGAATTTTTTTCAGAAGCCTTTCAAGGTTATTATGATATGCATGGCATTAGAAGACAACTTACCACTACATACACACCTAAACAAAATCATGTAGCTAAAGGAAAGAATCATACAGTGGTGGAGATGGCACAAAGCATGCTACAAGCAAAGGGATTAAGTAATTCTTTTTGGGGAGATGTAGTTGCTACAATAGTATATATTCTCAATCGGAGTCCCACTAGTCCAGTTGACAGGATGACTCCATATGAAACCTGGTATAAGAAAAATCTAAATGTTAATTATTTCAAAGATTTTGGTTTCATAGCCTATGTTCATGTTCCTGATCAAAAGAGGCAAAAGTTAGATCCCAAAAGTGAGTCATGTATTTTTGTTGGATATAGTGAGGAAAGTAAGGGTTACAGGTTCTATAATCCTCTCACTAATAAGCTTATTGTGTCAAGAGATGTGACTTTTGATGAAGGGGGAGCTTATGGTCATTAAAAAGGCCATATGGAGAAGTCAAAATCTATTTTAAATAAAGTTATTATAGATGATATTGATCATGGGCAGCCCACTAATATTTCTATTCCAAGTGCTACAAATCCACCAAGTAACCTCTCATCTAGTTGTTTAATTCCAAGTGTAAGTCCAAATTCAAGTTCTAGTTTTGCAAGGAAGGTAAGAAGATTGAGTGACATTTATCAAAGGAGTTCAAATCAAGCACATGAAGAAAATCCAAGAGGTGAGACACTGAATTTTGCTTTACTTACCAAGGCTGATTTTGAACCATCATGATTTAAAGATGTGTATACTAATGAAGTTTGGATGCAAGCAATGCAAGAAGAGATAGATTATATTCATAAGAATGACATTTGGGAGCTTACAAAGCTTTCACATGACAAGAAGAAGACTGGAACCAAATGGGTCTACAAGACTAAGTGTAATAGTGATGGAAGTGTTGAAAGGCATAAAATGAGATTAGTTGCTAAATGCTTCATAGAAAAGTATGGCATTGATTATGAAGAGACATTTGAACCAGTAGCAAGACAAGAGACCATTAAAATGATAATTTCATTAGCAGCTTAAAAGAATTAGAGCATCCATCATATGGATGTGAAAAGTACCTTCTTGAATGGGTACTTAGAAGAAGAAGTATATGTGGAATAGCCACAAGGTTTTGAAGTGTAAGGAAAAGAAAATTATGTCTACAAGTTAAAGAAGGCTTTGTATGGCTTCAAACAACCACCAAGAGCATGGTATGCTAATATTGATGGATATTTTCAAGAGAATGGCTTTCAAAGAAGTAAGAGTCAACCTACCCTTTAGTACAAAACAAGAAGGTAATGATATTCTAATTGTAAGTTTGTATGTTGATGACTTGTTGTATATGGGTAGCAATTCTATGATGAAGGATGAATTCAAAGTTTCCATGATGAATGAATTTGAGATGAAAGATTTAGGCCTCATGAAATATTTTCTAGCAATGGAGGTTTATCAAAGGGAGAGTAAAATTTTCATTTTTCAAACAAAGTATGCTAAAGATATGTTGAAGAAACTTTATATGGTTGATTGTAAACCAGTCTCCACTCCAGTTGCTCATGGAGTTGTGTTGTGTAGAGATGATGGTGCTGAAAGAGTTGATGAGACAGCCTATAGAAGTATTGTCAGAATTTTAATGTTTCTAACTCACATAAGACCTAATATTGCTTATTCAGTTTCACTTATTTCAAGGTACATGACAAAGCCATTAGAAATACATATGAAGACAGTGAAGTGAATTTTGAGGTATTGAAAGGCACTCTAGATTTTGGTATTCGTTACTACACTTATGTAAGGTTCAATCTTGTTGGTTTTAGTGATTCTAATTGGGGAGGTAGTTTGGATGACCGAAAGTCAACATTTGGGAATTGTTTATCTTTTGGTTCTGGTTTGATTGCTTGGAGCTCAAAGAAGCAAAATATAGTTGTCCTTTCTTCTATAGAAGCAGAGTATGTTGCAGTCACTTCAGCAGAGACACAAACATTATGGCTTAGAAAATTTCTTGAAGAAATTGGAAAAATTTTAAGTTCATCCCACAGTTATTTTTTGTGATAATATTAGTGCTATTAAATTGGCCAAGAATCTAGTCCATCACAGCAGGACAAAACATTTTGATTTAAAACATCATTTTATCTGAGATATAGTGTAGATGAAGGTAGTAGAATGGAAATACATAAACACTAAAGAACAATTAGCAGATATCTTAATGAAAGCAGGTTGCAACAGATAAGTTTTTGACACTCAAAGATCAAATTGTGATAATATTAGTGCTATTAAATTGGCCAAGAATCTAGTCCATCACAGCAGGACAAAACATTTTGATTTAAAACATCATTTTATCCGAGATATAATGCAGATGAAGGTAGTAGAATTGAAATACATCAACACTAAAGAACAATTAGCAAATATCTTAATGAAAGCAGGTTGCAACAGATAAGTTTTTGACACTCAGCATCAAGGAGGAGTATGTTGAAAAGTGATGTTGAAGTGTAGTTCACTCAGTTCTATTTTTAGACTATTAGTGTAAATTTAGTTTGCATGAATAGTTTTTTGTGGAGCTAAATTTAGACAGTTAATTTTTAGTTAATATACTTTTTAGAAAAAATAAAGCCTTAGAAAGGCGAGAGTTAGTTTTAGTTGCTATTACATGCAAATTATTATTTAGATAAATTTAAAATATTTCATTTAATAATTAGAAAAGCATGTTCACATGCAATTCTATTAATAAATTGTAATTGATCTTTATTTTCAAGAAGAAGGAGAATGATTCCAATTTTTTGAAGAAGAAGTATTTTTTATTTTTGCAACTCTCATCTCTTCTGTATTATGAATATTGCATATATTTGGCTATGATTTAATTTTATTTAAAAATTCTACAATTAAACATACCTGTTTGTTATGAATCAACTAGTATGAAGTTAAACTTGGTCATCAATTATAGCATCCAATGCAACCACTTTGGCGACCTTTGATTTCTCCATCAGCACATTTTTAATCGGCAGATCAAATTCAGCAGCAATCTTTTGTTCTCAGGAAGTTCGGTAGATTCCGGTAAAACAGGACTTGAGTTTCTGTAGATGATGTAAACAGTGAGCTGAATTAATCCTAGATGGAAACCAAGGCCATTGGGTACCTGCAGTATTTTTAAAACAAAATCAGAAAAAGGGTACGCAGTCATTGCAAAAATACGTTAATTATGTACATAAAAAAAGAACATATCACAAAAGTGGGGCAAAGTCCTTTCAGAAAAAATAAAAGAAAAAAATCTATAAAAGAAAATGGCAGCAGGAAATGAGAGAAACTTACAGCTAAGAAGATATCCTTAGTGATTAGAGAGTATCCAGACCAGACAAGTGCGTTTAACGTGTTGAATAGGGAAGGTAGAAATGGCATGTACTGGACACTTCTAGTTCTAATGAAAAGTCCCTAAAAAACAAATCCATCAACAATCATGAAAGGGTCAATCGAGTTGCTGACAAACTTATATTTATTTTTTATTGGGTAGAGGTTTAGTATACACTTTTTATAGCAATCTAAATTAAGAAAAAAGATAAGAGGGAAGACCTACCATAACAGCTAATGGGGAAGCATACATAAAGATGGAAAGGATCACACATAAAATGCCAGCCACTAACTATCTGGTACTGTGTGTGTGCAGCACAAAAATTATTACTGCAACCAACACGACCAAAGCCATCATCATTGTTAAGGTCAACCGAATCGTTTTCACCTCCAACAATAGTTTAATAGAGTCTGTGTCAGAAAAATTGCAACTACATTTTTATGTTCTTGCATGAAATCTAGTTAAGGATTAATGGTGTCCAAAATGTGTATGGATTCTAGTAGCCACCTTTAAAATTAAAATCTCATAGCTGGCATAACGAGTTACGTTCTTCTTATTAGAAGCAAATATCAGAAAAGACACCAGATAAAATATCTTGAAAACAAAGCCTGCACCATTGATTGTGAGCAGAAAAGTGCTGTGGGGTTGAACAAATGGTGCTCCATAAAGTAGCCAAAGAGCACAGGTGAATAAGGTACACACATATGGAAACCCAGAGTACTCTTGGGTAAACTTGAGCGTGTATATCCCCCAGAATGTAGCGCTGCAATTTTACAAACACAATAATAAATGTATAAGCATTTACCTTGATCAATATTGACCGATCACAATATATATGTCAGTAATGAATCTATATTTGACCAGTTTTCAGTGTCATGCAATTATAGTTACAAGAATTGTTGTTATCCTAGTTGTTGACTGAAAGAAATCTCATGAACACAGCACTTGCATAGGTGAGAGGAAAAGTGCCAATGTAGTTAAATTTCCTGCACCACAAGCCACTATAGAACATTACTCATGATGAGTTATGTTTCACAATAGTTTTCACTCACATTAAAATCCAACTAAACACAAATTTTAATCACCCAAATAAATCGCATTCTACATACAAATGAATATCAATTCCAACTAAAACACCACAATACTTGTACACCCAAATGACCAACAAATCCAACCACTACAAAATAAAAACTGCACATACAAATGAATAACAAATCCAACCACTTCAAAATAAAACCTGCACATGCAACTGAACAACAAATCCAACAAATACAATATAAAACATGAATGTACAAATGAGAAAAAAAATTTAAAAAAAAAACTTGTGCATGTTCCCCCCTCAAAAAAAAATAAAAAATAGGAGCACCAAATACAACTAACGCAAAACAAAAAAACATCCAGCCACCCAATCCAATTAATACTTAAAAGCAATGCAATCAAAAGCACTCTTTGTGGTGCACGAAAAGAAGCATATTTGATATGATACAATGCGAAAATTAATGGTGTTCTGTTGAAACACATACAATCTTTAATTAGAGTGATACAATACAAACGTAAAATACAGAGTATTCCGAAATTAAAACTGCTTTAAAAATCACCGTTTGTATTACCCAACGTTTATGAAAATTCCTGTAGTCTACATTATTCTTATCTGTGACTAAGATATTTGCAGAGTCTAATCATGTCTGCTTTAATCTTATCAATTCAATCAATATTTTTGTACTATACTTCAATCTTAAGGATTTTCATCCCACTTAAGACCTATTCAAAATAAAATTGTACAAATTCTTTTGTCACCGGCCACAGCCACCATAGGTATTACAGGTAAAATATGATATTCTTCTCTAGAGAGATCACACTGAAGATTAATTATCACTGAGTTAAAATGCCAAATATTATAAGGGATGAAGTTAGATTTGGGTCTCAGACTACTTTAACGATACCCTTCAAACCTTTAACATTAAACCAAAGAAGTTCCATGCACCCAGTACAAACGAAATGCTAAAAGAGTATATATAGAGATAGAGACTATCCTAATCCCTTTTAAACCTTGAATTTCTAGTAAAGCAGAATGTTCAGATCCAATTGATTCATATTAGTTTATTTTCTGAAGAAGATAGTGCAAGTAGCATACCAATAATTTCCACCACAAGCTGCAGAGTAAAGGCCATTGAGCCAAAGAAGAAAATATCTTCAAACATATATATTTTAATCAACAGGAGCAGAAGTTGGTGAAGAAACTAAGATTTTTAGGTCCTTATATAGGCCTCCATCCTGAAAATTTTGGAAATCTGATATCGTCATACACAGTGCAATACAGCTTTAAAAAGTTAATATCTAAAATACAAAGCACTAGTGAGCAAATTGGATATAGCTTTACACATCAGAATTATAGGAGACCAGCTCAATACAATACTTGCAGTCAACTTATAATATGGATATGCTTCATGCTCACCTATGAACAGGTGATCATCTCTCTCCGTCCTTTTCTATAGCTGAAAGTTAGTCAATATCCCTATACCTAGACAAGTAATACAGAATATAGTGCAAAGGATTCGTTGTCAAGACGTACGGATTCGAAAAAGAGTAGTACAAAAAGAACTATAATAGCAAAGCATCCATAGGTAAAATAAGGTTATATTCTATACTGGAGTAGAATTGTGGGATACAGATCATTCTAAATGATTGCAAGAGATATGCATTGGGAAATTCTAAAATGTTAAATATTTATTTTTATATGTATGCGCAAGGTTTTTACCCCTTTCCTTATTTTCTAAAGGTAAGTATTCAACATTGGGTACATTGAAAATCAAATTAACAATTTTGAAAAAAAGTTGAGAATTCAGAAAGTTTGTTTGCTGATAAATAAATTAAGAGTAAAAGATTAAATTCCTGATTTTATAACGTTGTTAGAAACATGTACCTTATTATTAGTATTACAAGGAGAATTTTGATGGCAATAAGGTATAAATAAAAATATGGTTGATTTTATCAAAAAAATATAACCCAAAAAAAAAAAAAAAAAAATTAAATAAAAGATAAATTTTAAGTTTAACATATATATTCATATTCATATATATACACATATATATATATATATATATATATATATATATATATATATATATATATATATATATATATATATAATTTTGATATTTGTAATATTAAAAATTAAATTTTAATGTCGTAAAAAAAAAAAATACTAAAAAAAAAATGGAAACCACTAGTTCATGTTACGTGGCTATTGATAGCAATGGGTTTACATGTTATTGTTTTAGAGAAAGGATCATAGAGTTTGAGTGAGAAAATGAGATCCTATCATTGTCAAGTCAATCTAATAATCATTTTTATCGAAACAAAATTATTTCAAAGAAGAAAATTTATATTCATAAAATATTGTTGAGTAGGTAATGGTGCATTGCTCTATATATAAACAATTAACAAAAAATACACATTGAAATATAGCGATCTAAATATTCTTTATAATTTAATTAGTCTATATAATAAAAAAATAGATAATTATATTAATGATATTTTAGGACATCATAAATAAACTTTGATAGGATGTATTTCATATATAAATTAACTTTTAACTAAAAATTATACTAGTTACATATATGATAACTTCATATTTTGTCTCATAGATTTTTACATAAACAATTAATAAAAATTATTTGTTAGAACATATAAATTTGAGTAACCTTAATGTATATAGTCTATATATTATATATTAAAAAAATTGATATTTATATTAATTTTCTTTTTAATATTAAAAAATAATTTTGATAAGATAAATATAATATGTAGAAATAATTTTGAAATATAAATTATTTTAAATAATTTTATTGTAAATTTGTAATTATCATATAAATCCTAAAAATATTGCATTAATACAAATTAAAATTTTATATTCTATCTTATTATAATTTATACTCTTAATATTTTATATTAATTTTTTTATCTTTCTTTCAAACAACTTTACCACCAACCACCTGTTACTTCCAACTACCTATTACTTGATCTTGCATATAAATTTTATTTCAAATACCATTTTTACTGTTATTATCTCACAATCAATTAGAGGTCGAATCCAGGTCATCAACAATGATTTTGATGAAAAAAATGGATTTGCCAGCTCAAGTTACATTGTTATGTAGACAAGCTAGCAAATTGCACTTTACGTACGTAAATTCATTCACACACCCTGCCCCAAAAAATAACAGTGGACACATTTGCAGGCCTAACCTGCCATAAATTACAGCAAATGTTGTGTTGTTAAGTAACCTCCATTCTTACGAAAAAGGGCAAAAGGTGGCCAACATGGCCAACTTTCTTATGAGGTACTTCGACTTATTAGTGGTAGTTGAGAATTCTTTTTATTTTTTCTTCTTATTTTGTCGTTAATTGCGTATATTTTTTCTTCTCTCATTCTTTACTTTTGTTTGAGGCTGCCATTCAACGAAAGATATCCATGGTTACACAAACTGTTGGACATTTTAGTTTCAAAACATCGTTTTCCCCAAATTCAATAAAAATATCCAGTGTGAAACATATTTTCTTGCATTGCAATGATAATTGGCTACCGAATGCGTAAGTGTAATTGTAGTTTATTGCGCTTAAATACGTATCAAGATGTTGATTAAGGAGCTAAATCTGATTTAAAGGTTTAATTGTGAGCATTCATATCAACATACGGATGCGTGTTTTTCAATGGCAGTTCGGGTGGACTGTAACGTTAACAATTAATGATAGATATATGTGGTGTTTGGAGTTTCTATTTACGGATCATTTATCACTTGTAAGTTCAGAAAAAATCTCGAGATATGATAAATTGAATATGTAATACATCTATAAATGTAAATTAATATTTTTATATTAAATATTTTGTTTGATATTTAAATAAATACTATGAATATGTGTTTATCCTTTTTTAAAAGATAAAAATAACGTTTCATTAAAAAGAAATTGAATTTGATAATTATTAAAAAATATTTAAATTTTGAATTTATATTTTATTAAAAATAAATTAATAATTTTAATGAGATAATTTATATTTATAAAAAGAAATACTAATTTTAAAAAGATAATTTAACATTAAATTAAATATATATATTTTCTTAAATAAAATAAATAATTTTTTTTTTTTTAGATTTTAAAATTTATTTAAAAAATTTATGAATAATTTTATTAATATTATTCTTCTATAATGTATATGGTCTCCATTAGTATATTTTATAAAAAAAATATAAAAATTTATGAAAATTAATCTTATTATACTTATATATACAAAATAATAGTTTAAAGAAAAAATAAATTCTCTTATAACTTATATGTTATTTTTTTAAAAAATATTAAATCTTAATAAAATTAATCCTGTTAAATATACCTTTACTTATATCTATATCTATATCTATATATAAAGAATTTAGAAAAAATAAGTTCTCATATAACTTATAGAACAATGTGATTAAACTAATTAATATTAAAATAATTTTTAATTTGTGTATCTCATAAATAAATAAGAACTAAAGGGTAAGCATGTCGGTTAGTTGTGATCAGGGCTTAAATTTTTTATTTGGATTTTCTTTATCATAATTTTTTTGACAATTACTATACATTCAATATTGGCATTTAAATTTTAATATAATTTATAAAAAAATAAAAAAATAACATACATTTATTTACTTATTTATAATTTTAAATTTTACCTTTCATCTAACACAAATCTTCTTAAAAAAATTGATTATATTTTACAACTAAAAAAAAAAAATATGACCATACATCTATCAAAGTTAGGCATGCATATTCTGTTGATTTACATATACCTAGTAGTACGATTATTTGAAATATATTTATTTGGATAAAGTTAATAGATATAAATTTTAAGTTATCTTAAATTTTAATGATTATTATTATTATTATTTAATTTTTATTTAAATAGTGAAAATGACATCAATTTAATTTTATTAACATATTAAGTTTTGAAAAATATTTTTTTTAAAAATGATGTTAAATTTTATTAAGATATTATAATTTTAAAATTATTTGTTAAAATAATAATTTCTTAAGTGATGATCTAATGGATACCAAATTTAAAGTTAAAATTGCTCATTAATGATTAAATAAATATCAAATTTAATATCATAATTAATTGTTTATATTTTAAAAATATAACATCCTACTATTTATCTCATTATTATTTTAAAACACCTACCAACATAATTAAACAATATCTATCTATATATATTTTTTAAAAACATCTATAAACATTATTATAATGTTTATTATTTATTTAAGTTACATCTTTAAATTATAACTTATTCACATTAAATGCATGTCAATGATAAAACAAGTCGTCTAATTTTTAAGTGAAATAAGGCACATGGGACATCATTGTTCCGCATGCCAAGGGCCTTTATTTATATATAAGAGAGTGCACCTCGTACCAACCACCTGTATTGTATAGATAAAGGCCCTCTAGTTAAACAGGAGAGGAAGAACCAATTAAAGAGACCAGTGGTTAAAATGAATAGACTCAAAACTAAGTTGTAAATAGACAATATAGGGACAAAAAGACCAATAACCAAAGGCTCATTTATGTTCCTTTTCTTTTATATTATTTTCTTAAATAGTGTTTTTTATTTTACTCTATTCTTTTTTACTACGGTATAATATATCTTTATCATTTATTGAATAGTCTTTTGATTTCAATATTATTCAACGTAGTTTTTAATGATACTACTAGATTTTATATAATGAATTCGAATATTATTAATTAAAAAAAAATTAATATTTATATTTTTTAAAATAATAATTTGCATTTATTTGTATTAAATAAATGAAATAATTATAAATCATACATAAATAAATTTCAACTTAGAATTGGACTTGATATGCAAAACTTAAAACTGTAAAAATTAAAAAATAAATTTCACTTATTATTTTTAGTAACTTTTGCATACAAGGATGTGCAACTCTAAAAATCTCCAAAATTACTCCAAACACTAATATTAACCTATTAGATGAATTTCAACTGAAGTTGATGTTTGAATAAAAAAATATAAAAATTTTAAATGTAGGAAAACGCTGAGAAAATATGAAAAAATATTTTTGAACCCTCATACAGTCACATATGGCCTTAAAAAAATATCAAAAACTTCCAAAACTACATAGAACAAGTTATGGATGCACTAGAATTTTAAACATAGTCATTTTGGCATGAAAGAGAGCTCAAATGAATCTAAAAATCACAAGTAGTGGTCTCCATTAATTTTGACTCATTTTTTACATCATTTTCCTATAGGTGAAAATAACTCAACATCTGTGAGTTGCTCTGATTGTACTACTACTATTTATTTTAACAAATTTTCTTCATATCCGATTCTAAATTCTAAGTGTTATCTTCTTGCAATAATCCTTCTTTCTATATGAAATATTTGCTGTAACTTCAGTACCTCGTGTTCATAGTATTCTTATCAAGAACCTGCATTATATTTTTTAATTATTCTTTGGTACCTATTGTTTCCAATCTACTTCTTCACATTCACTATCTTCCCCATAGAAATCATATAAATATGAAACATTAAATACTAGAGAGATATCAAAATTATGTGGTAAACTCACCTTATAAACATTGTCATTCATTTGCTTCACAATTTTCCACAATCTAATTTCTTTGTACATCAACTTGTTATATGTGCCTTTCAAAAATATTCTCTTCCTCAAATAAACTGTCAACAAATAACCTTCCTCAAAAACATCTAACCTTCTTCTGACATATGTTGTTTCGTTATAGTTTTTATTACTTTCCTGTAGTTCTCATGTTGCATATTCTTTCAATTTTTGTATATGCTCTACAAATATTTTTGAATCATCAATAACTCATTCTGTAATTGGTAAATATAGCCTATTTAAAACACTCATAGGGTTAATTCTATAATCAAACTATAAGATTGATTTTTCTATTGATCCATTCAATTAATTATCATATATGCAAACTCAGCTTGTGGTAATGTCAAGTCCCATTGCTTGGGATTCTAGCTGACTATACATCATAAGAAATATTTAATGCTCATGTTTGCAACTTCTGTCTACCTATCTCTTTGTGGGTGGTATGCACTATTGAATTGTAGCTTGGTTCACACCTTCCATAAAGTCCTTCCAAAAATACCTATAAATTTTGTATCCATATCTGATGTAATTGTTTTTGGAGTACTATGAAATCTCACAATATCCTTGAAAAATAGTATTGCAACTCTAGTGGCATCATTAATTTTCATACATACAATAAAATGAACCATATTAGAAAACATGTCTACAATAATAAGAATTGAATAATTACCACTCTATGTGTTTTGTAATCTCAACACAAAATCTATACTAAAATTTATCCATGGGCCTTTTAGAAAAGGTAATGGTATGTACAAACTTGTATTCTATATATGTCTTTTAGCCACTTGACATATCATGCACCTTGATATATATCTCGTTATATATATTTTCATCTTTGACAAAAAATAATTTTCTTCCACTAAAGTTAATGTCATTGTCTTGTGAAAATGTTTGGCCAAGCCATCGCTATGTGAGTCTCTTATAATATTGTCTCTTGGAGACACAACTAGACTACATAATTGTTTCAATTTAAAGAGATAATCATCATGTATAAGATACTAATCACAAACATTACTTGTCTCACCTGTTAATAGATTTATGCATTGTTCAACTATATTTATAAAATATGGATAAGTATCTTATTTTTTTTTAAAACCTCAAATCCAACTACTTCAATCACCATATTCCATAACAACGCCACTGTTCTCCTGAAAACATCAATGACCTGATTATATTTTCTTGATTTGTGCTTCAACACAAAAGTATAACCCTAGAAGAAAGACACCCACTTTGCATTCCTACTATTTAATTTCTTTTGATTATTCACATACTTTAAAGCCTCATCATTAGTGAACATAAAAAATTCCTTAGGCACTAGGTAATGTCTCTAATGTCTTAATGCTTGTAAAATGTCTTAAAAGATAACATCATACATAGAATATATATTTTTGACATCATTAAATTTCTCACTAAAATATGCTAAATTGGTTTTTCTTCTGGACTCAACACAACACCAATTCTCACAAATGAAGCATTACAATCAAACTCAAACACTTTGCCAAGATATGTTAATTCTAAAACAAACCTTTTTGTAATATTCTTCTTCAAAAACTCAAAACATTCTATTTCTACTCTTATACATACAAATTCTTTCTCTCTCATACATTTTGTTATTGCTGCAATAAGATTACTAAAAAATTTAATGAAATTAAAAAAAAACTAAATTCCAAACTAGGAAAACTTCTCACTTCTCTAATGTTCTTTTGAATATGCCACTCATAAATTGTCTTTAATTATTTTTCATCCATTTTTAAATCACCTACTGAAACTACACATTTCAAATATAACACACTATTATGCATAAAACTAAACATCTTCAAATTTGCGTATGAGTGTATGCACTATTGTCACAAATTTTAAAAATAGTGAAAACTAGTGGAAAACTCATTTTTTAATAAACAATTAATATTAAATAAAACCTAATTTTTTATTAATTAATAAAAAATGATTAATTAAAAATTTATAGTTGTTTTGATTTTATTCCCATATTATTTAAAAACATGTTTAAACTTTCTGTGCAAAACACTATTAGCATTCCCTCTGATTTTCAAAAAACCTTTACTTTTTCATGAATTGTGAAAGCACACATTAATTTTTCAAAAGTTGTGAAAATTATAAAATAAAATTATCTTCGTGCAATTTGCAATTTTTTTTCAAATTTAGTGCAGTTTGCAAACAGGTTTTTGGCTTTCGTGCAAATTGAATTTTTTTTCTCTTTATGTGCAAATTATGAAAAACTTTTCAGTTCCCATACAATTTCAAAAATGTTTTAAAACTTCATGTAAATTACAAAAATATTTTAAATTTTCCTTTTTCGTGCAACTAAAAATTCTATTTGTATAAGTCATGCAAATGCAAATCATGCTTCCTCTAATTGTCCAAGTGCAAATTACATTTATAAAAGTGATGTTAATGCAAACTTTCACTTTGAAAATTGTTTTTTTTTCTCTAAAAAATGTCATTACTAATTGAAGCTTAGTTTCCAAACCTACATCCAAATTCATAAATTTTTTCCATCAATCAAAAAATTATCATTGCTTCCTCATGTAGTTTTTAAATAAGTTCATCTTCCTTTCAAATTTATCTTTTCAATGTGCATGTTCATTTTGGAAAATTTTAAACATTTAAAAAATTGACTTTCCATCTTTGTTTTAGCCAAAACTGCCTATAAGAATTTGTATTAAGTTCATGCAAGGGAAGTAAATTAAATAAAAAATAAAATGTAATTGGTCATGCGAGTCCATAGAGAATTTCAAAAATATTTTTGAAGACTAAGATAGGCACTACATTGATAAAATTAAATCTCAGGAAAAAGAAATTTTTATTTTAGGTTTTCTGAGTATCTTGCTAAAGTGCCCAAAGAAAACAAGAACAAAATTGAGGTAAAATGTAGTGTATTTTTTTAATTTTTTTTATTTATTTAGTGAAATAAGGTGCCATATTGGTCATACTACCCCAAAAGAAGAAGAATTGAACTTATTATTTTTTCTTCTCAGCTACTAGACATACATCTTCCACAAGCAAAATTAAAATTAATTTTTCTTTTCCGCCAGCTATGACTGTCGTATGACCTACATTATTTTTTCATTATAGAAAATTATCTTAGATTTTTTTTACATAGGGACACTGATAGGCCATATGACCTACAAAAAGGTCAGATTTTGTTAAAATAATTAATTTTTATTAGCTTCTACCAAGTCATAAGATCCACTCATGATCATTTTGGGGAAAAAATTAAAAATATTTGATTTTATTCTAGTATCCAAACCGTATGTGATCCAAAACTCAAAAAAATTTGGTTGAAAGATAATTCAAGAAACAATGGCAAGACAATTCAAATAATGCTATCTCTAAGAAGAGATGTGTTACTGATCAAATTTGTAGACCCAAACATATGTTTATCTCTTAGAAGAGATGTCTAATTTCCATTTAAGGTTAAATATTCATTTATACATGTTTTTAAGGTGTGGGTAGGATGTGGAAGGTCACCAATCTTGAGGGAGATGAATTGGTTTGACTTTCATGATATAAAACAATACAAAATTTGAGGAGTTACTATTTTTAGAAACTTACCTTTTTTAGACTACACTACTAAAATAAAAATTTGAGGCACTTTCATTAGGTTTTCAAGGGTAGAAATTCATCAAGTAGATATCCATGTAATATCACCATGTTCTCCTCATTCTTAGCTTTCCAACGGTTCAAATTGTGAGTCAATTGGAGCTACGGTGCAAAAGTTATGGCTCCCAGAAGTTTCGTCATCAATTGGTGTGGACCAATCACCTAAATTGTCACCTCAATTGTTACCTGGATCAGTATGATTGTTCTATGATAAGGCGTATTCCTATGTGAGGGAAATAAAATAATAAAAAATAATAAAGAGAGAAAAATCAGTGGAAAATATAATTAAAGAGTTGAGTGGAAAATATAATATGACAAAAAATAAGCATTCAAATATTGGCATGAATATTTTCTCTATTACCAATTTTGAAAATATTCAATTTACATGTTTTTGACTTAGTATGTTTTCAAATTTGATGAGGATGTTGAAAATATTGATAGGGTTTAATAGTAAAAAATTGTTGTCGCTAAACTAGTAAAAACTACAAATAGAATTGATGGTGGTAAAATGTCAATAATTTTGATTTATTGAAAGATCATGAGTTTCCTTTTTGCTACAAAATGATTTAAAAAAGAAAAAAAAATTACTAGATTTTTAAATTTTGGAAATTTAAAAAATCATAGGGAACAAGGAAATAGTTTAATAATTGATTTTTTAAAAATAATTTCTCACCTTCATTTTCATTGGCTGACAAAGTTTTTAATAGGCTAGAGAGAGGAATTTTATACAAGTGCTTGCAAAATAGAGAATTTAGTCAAAGATAAATGTAAATACACACAAAGAGTACTTAGAATACACTTGATTAATTTTCACGATTGACTTATGACTACATACTTCAATCTGCATATACATCATTTTTCACAAATAAGGATCTTCTCTGCAAATTTTTAAATTTGTCAATTTTACTATCAAATTGATGTTTTCATTTGCTACTATGGAAAACTGGATTTTTAGTAAAGGAAAAGAAATCATGAATTCTTAATTTAAAGGTGTGACACATCCTTCACCACTAAAGTCTAATGTTAAAAATATCACTGACATTGATCTAGAACACATCAACTTGGATAAGTTTTGGGAAAGAATGAATGTAGTACATACGACATATTTTGGTCAAAGTATTTGTGAAAGTGGATTGGAATAGGTGGAAGTATTCCTAATATATTTATAATCTGTTAAGTTTGTTTTTTTTATGGAAAATAATTATAACTTGAAGACAAGGGATGTAAGATATCCTCAGCAGGAGTTAGTAGTGAGTTTTGTTCCTGGGTAAATTGAAAATATTTTTTACCTTCCAGATAATCATAATTAATTTGTGAATATAAATCTTGAATACTCCCAAAATGTTTTGGATGATTATAGTATAACATGTTCTAAATAAGTCAATAAATCCTAGTTGATTAAGCCAAAATTTCAAAAATATCTTACAAGATTAGATTTCAAAGATATAAGTGACATGATCACATTATTTCATAGGATAGTCAGAATAAAAATGGTAAAGAATTTTAAAAAATAGATGAACATATTTATTTGGATCACCTTTAAAAATAGATAATATATCAATTGAGGGTTTTTGATCAATGATGTCACTCACAAGCAGTGCATGGAGGTAAAAATCATGTCAAAATTCTATATGAATTTGTATCTTATTTATGACGTAGTAATTCAAAGGTATTTTAATTTATTGCATTTAGTAGGTGATTTTAGGAAAGCAATGGTGTATGAATTCTACTCCTAGCTAACATTGAAATAAAATACTCATCACTTCAAAAGAATAAATGATTGTTTTGTTCATTTCACTGTCTAATTGTTTGAAATAGAACTCTTCAAAATAGAATATCAGTTACGATCACTACAAAAAAAGCATGATGGGGATCTTGGTTTATATATTTCTTAACATTTATTTATTTGAGAATAAGTGGTTGTGATGTTTCTCCTTACATGTTCCCATGATAGGGCATTGATGCAATTGGTGAGACAACTTATTGAAATACACAAGTTAATGACATGTCAATATAAAACATAGATCAAATTTCCAATCTCAATTGGTAGGTATACATTCCCACCACTAGTGAAGGCCAAGATAGTTGAGTAATACATGTCTCACTATAACCTAGGGATGTTTGAAAGTAGGTTTTCATTTGACAATAAGTGCCTAATTGAATGCAATCTTGGATCTTCATTTCAGCATGCTACACATTTTGAATAGTATTGGATGGGTTGTGATGATGAGAAATAAGTGAGAATAAATGACTATTCATGGTTCACCATGAGATAAATAGTCAAATTCTCCCTTGAATCTTGGGTTTCCAATTATTCCATCTCTGATAATTCCTTTGATATAATAAATACACAAGAGTGAATTTAAACATATTTTCAAGCTGTTTGAATAGAAAAAACACCTTCTTCCTTCTTCATCTTTAGCCAAGCTTCTTCCACCTATTTCAACTTCTATCCCATTTCCTTCCTCAAGCATGACAACATCAGATTGATTGTCTATAGTAGTGAAGAGAATGAGAAAAATTGTTGAATTCAAAGAGATAGATTTTAGAACCTTGATAGTTCCTTTCTCAAAGAGGCCAAAGAATGTGAGGATAATTTATTAAATGGTGATAGATGAAAAGGGAAATAATTACACAGAAGTGGCCATTCTTAAGGATGAAATGGATAAATCAAAAATTACGGTTGAAGACTACTAAGTATCTAGGGTTCATTTGGAAAAATCAACCATAGAAAGAATGGAAGGAGATGTCCAATTGGTGATTTTTACCATCTTTGAAAAATAAAAAAATACAAGGTGACAAAAGATGAACTAAAAGAGAAGGTGGAATAATTGAATTTAATAATACATATATTTATTTAGCCAACTCAACATTTATCGTTTCATTGGGTATTTATGGTGAGACACTTGAAAAAGTGAGAGAGGCAGGCCAAATGGTTAATGCAATGAAATATTGGATTGAATAAATTATTGATCAAGGGGCCTCAACAATTATCATCGTAACGATGATTTTATCTAAAACTAAATCACAATATGAATAGATAACAATAAAGGAAAATGGATACACTTAGGAGAAATAAAATTTGAAGAAATGCAATCCTAGGTTGGTGGAATTCTCAAAATTTCCATCTATTGCTCTTGTTGAAAAATGAGTAATCAATAAAGATGAAATTGTCTATCAAATTGAATTTATTTGGGCCAATAAATTTAGAATCTAGGACCTTCAAGAGTGTGTTCATAAAATCAATGATGCAAGGTCACTTTGAAGTGACACAAAGATGTAAATCAACATTAAATTAAAAAAGTTAGATTTTCTTTTTATCAATGTCAAGGATCAAGAGGGAAATATGATTTCAATTGAGACCATAATTGGAGAATTCAAATTGAAAATTTAGGACATTGTAATATTACATATGAATTTGGTTATGAATAACTTCATAAATTATCCAAATGCCAAGTGAATGTGGATAATTTGTATATGAAAATAAATAGTCTCCAAGGTAAGCTTCAAGAAATGAAAGAATGAAACTACTAAGCAGACATTTCTTATAGGTAAACAAATGATTCATATGAAGACTTGATTAGGGTATTTCTCCAAAGATTTGAGGACTTCTTAAAAGGGAAAGAATTGGAAATACAATATCAAGAAGAATGAAGAATTGCTTCCAATGATTTTACATTTTCTTCTCTTGATTCTTTACACCTAACTTGTGTTGTTTCACTCTTTTTCCACTTGAAAAATGTGCATTGTAATTCTGTAATTGCCTTTGTAATTTTTTCAACTTGCTTTTTCAATTTTTGCAAGCTGATGATGTAATGTTTCAAGTAGTGCAAAAACTCCAATTCTTTTCTCAAGTGGTGTTAGTACCATATTTTGAATTATGTCTTTTGTTTAATTCAATGTACCTGATTTTCATTGCCATTGTTATAAATTTTAAACTATTTAGAATAAGATATTCTATTATAAATATTTTATATAGATTTTTTATTTAAATTTCCAACACATGAAAATCTCGTTGGGAATAGAGATAATTTCTTAGTTTTCTTTATTAAAAAATATATAAGGTTATTAGTTTTTGTTGTTAGTGTTAAATAGGCTTGCAAAGTATGTTTCATATATCCCTAAGGATATAAGTAAGTATTTTCAACCCATTGAATGAGATATATTTTCCTATTCTCCAAGTCAAATTTTCTCTCAACACATTTATCTAGTTTCAATTTTTAACTCTATGATTTTATTGATAAAAACTTCTCCCTTATCTCTCTCTCCTTTTCTACATATTCCTTTATAAAATATCCTTTCCATCCTTTCAAGTTAAAATTACTACCCCATGATTTACATTTCTTTGTTTTTAAAAAATTATTACTTTCCTATTTTGGCTTTCAATAAAGGTAGCTCCACTTTTTAATAGGAAAGGGACATTGTTCCCGATGTTATTTGTGTGAACTCATTGATTTGTCCTCCGAATAAGTTTTCCTACCAACATGCATGAAGTAGGGAGGCCAAAAAGCAAACATAATTCAGCTTTCTCCCCTTAATAAATGATTCACATATTCAATTATTAAAAACATGTATGAGGTTCTTAAAGTTTACCTTTATTATTACTGAGGCTAAAATGCATATGAAAAATATCCACATATGCATAATTACCATGTATGTAGAATTTAAACAATAAAACAAAAAACATATGATATCCAAATCAATTAGCATTTCACATATAAATAATCATGAGCAAGAGGAAGAAGAAAAAACTCACTCTTTGGAGTAGGAAGATTGAGAAATCAATAATCTACATTTTTGAGCTAGGTACCCTTCAATTTGAGAATGACATAGTGAAAGAGAGGTAACCCAACATGTTTTTATGCAACTAGACGCTTGTTTTTTAATTTTGTAATTATTTGTATTGTTATATTTTTATACATTTTCATGTGTAGTGACTAATGTGCTAGAACCTAATCCACAAAACCCTCCTATCCCTCTTAACCCTTCAATCCCTCATATCCCTCCTAACCCTTTAATTCTTCTTTACCCATTAAACCCTCTTAGCCCTCCTATAGTTACTCAAGCTCGTCAAGGTTTTTAATAAGATTTATCAATCCACATAGTATAAAATAAGTTTGAATTTGAGATTTTGATTAGGTCATTAAGGTATTCATATTCAAAAACCTCTGCCAAATTTCTCTTGAAAACACACTATAGATATTAGTAGACAAAGTTGAGTCATTAATGGGTAACATTGATAGGTGGGATGACTATATAAATAAATGTAGAACATACTATTCCAATAAAATTTTGGAAGCCATTGTGAGAGATAAAAACATAACCAAATCCCAAATTTGTGCCCTATTCGTTAATGGGAAGATGAGTTTACCACTTTATGTCTTGGCCAAATGGATTCCAATCCATTCTTACACTCATGATTTGTTCAAATATAATTATTTAGACTGATGGTGGATCATCTTTGATCACTCGCTTTTTAATAATAATTGAGTCCCATTATATTTTTTGAGAAAAGTGTATTGTGAGTTTGCACTAAATGAAATCCCAAATTATTTTGATTTCTCAGAGTTCTAGGTAGGGGAAAGGGATCTGTACAAGGTAAGACAAGTGCACATCATGATCCTAATCAGCTAGAAAGATCATGTGTTAATAAACCCCACCCTCCTAAAATAATATCCTCTATACTTAATGAGACATTAGATATTGATACCTTGCATGTGCTTGTGGCACTTACTAAGACCCTTGTCGAACATGCGAACCATGTTTCTCATACTCCTCTTTTGGAGAATGAACATGGTAAGGATTCATCCATTAGTGATACCCGATAATATAAATTATGTAAATCATGTGGTGATACATGAATTGGACTTGATGAGGATGAGAACAATTTCATGTAGTCCACTCATGGTGGTTTTTCCATGGGACTAGATGATATTGATATTCTTATGTTTCAGTCACCTACATTTTATCTACTCACCTTGCCTACCACTTTCGAAGTATGTTTAATATTTTTCTTATTAAAAAAATGTAAAACTTGTTAAATTTAAAATATTTTTAAATTTTAAAAGGTAATTTAATGTACATGAAATAGTTTTATGTTTCAATAGGTTTCTAGGGTCTAGATGAGCATGTGTGTTTCTCATAGTTAGTCTATGGTTTATACCTATATGGATGTAATTTTTAATCATTAATTAAATTTATTATTCATTACACACACACACACAGAGAGAGAGAGATGTGTGTGTGTGTGTGTGTGTGTGTGTGTGTGTGTGTGTGTGTGTGTGTGTGTGTGTGTGTGTGTGTGTGTGTGTGTGTGTGTGTGTGTGTGTTAAAGTGAATGATAATGATATTTTGTATGTTCAATTGATGACCTCAGAAGACACTCCATCATCTATTAGGGAGGGAACAAATGTAGGTCTTATTATTGTGATGATTTAATCTACACAACTCTTTGAGGTACATTTCTATTTATATATTACATATTATTTAATTTTAAACATAGATGTGTGTTTTTGTAATTATCCTTTATACTTGTGCAAATAGTTGATGCTAAAACAATTTGTCTATGCAGACTCCTCTGGTGATTTTTTTTGGTCATGTCTAAATGATTAGGAGTAGCATTGTATAATTAGTCAAAATAATTTATATTTTTTCATATTTTATTTCAATGATTTAGTTTATGATCTAATTTTGAATTTTTATCTTGTATGTATATAGTTGTTTTCAAGGACCTCTTCCTTCCATCATTAGGAATAGGTCACTGACTCATAGTAGTGAACCATTTCACACTCCTATTCACCAACCTAAACCTATCATCAACCCTATTTAGATCCATTCTCAAACTGATCATGACTACCAGCTTGTGGTAAGTGTACTTGTGATTAATTTTTATGTGGTTTGACAAATTCAACATGTTAATTGTATAAGTATCTTGTTGTATCATGTAAATTTTGTAAAAATATTTGGATATGAATAGTTGGAGATATAGGTGAGTTTGTATCTGAAGAGGATTCATAGTCAATCAAATAAGATACATTCTGATATGATCAAGGCATTCATTGGAGAGGCTTCAACAGAGAAGGAATAAAGAGCGATGAATTTTGATGACTAGGAGATCATATCTTATTACATTTTGTTGTATGCCTATATGACCTTATGTAGAGTTGTTTGTCATGTTGTATATATGCATATATGGCATTGACCTTGGATATTGTATTGCATTAACATTTTGTATGCCTTTATGGATTTTATGGATATAACATATATACATATATATTGTTCAACATTTCAGTTTTTAAACATTTTAGTATGTTGAATGTTGTTAAATACATGGAAAACTTGTGTATAGCTATGTTAATATATTGTTCAATAATATTTTTTACTTGAATATCTTTCAAACTCTTTCGCAAACCTTTGTTTATAATCTTTCATACTCTAATATCTTGCATTGGTCTTACAATATAAATACGTTATGATGTAGTTAAAATCTGATCATCTAAAAAACCCTATAAAACATCTACCTCTGATACCTATGATTGTAATTCTAATGCCAAACTCACCTTGATAGATGTTTTTTCCTTGCTCTTTTCCACTAGGTTCATGAACATCCTCACTATAGTCTCTTCTTGTTAACACCAACACTCTCTTATGCTTCTTCAAGCTTATAATATTCACTTCAATTTCCTCTCAATGCTCAACTCACTCTAGATTCTCTATTTTCCTCTTGCAATCAATCTTGTCTCACTCTTTCATTGCACCTTTTAGATTTGTCTAGGCCTATTTTCATTTACATTATCTATGCACTTAGAGTCAGCTCCAATATATTCCAACTTAGTACCCTTTCCTCAAACATTCCAACCAACCTTTTTGAAGTCCCAAACTCTTCCTTGTACATATCTTCCAATTTCACCCAAGGAGGGCCAGAAGGCCTAATATGCCTAATTCATGTTGTTAAAGATTATTCTTTACCCTAAGGCCTTGTTTGACGCATAGCCTAGAAATGACACCTCTTTCTATTTTACATCACTTTGACAATTGATTTTAATCTCTAATCATCATCTTTTTATATAGGTTCTTATCTTCCTTGACAACATTCCTCTCTCTTGGCATCATTAGGCTTAATATCCTTCTCACTTTTCACCATTTTATATAATATTTCCTTTTAGGATCCATACCAGCTTCCCCATGGAAAAATTTGAAATATACACCGTCCTTCGTCACTTGAACTTAACTCTTTTTTATTTAGGTACATAGGATTGAAATCATAAAACATGTTCTTAGGGTTTTTGATACCAAACTAAGCTTCATATGATTCTTTAGCTTCACATTCTAACCCCTTTCCATATCCATATCCAAATAATCTTGAGTTTACAAAATAGCTTTTTATCTTTCTTAGGATTCACTACCATGTATTTGAGGCTTTTAACATCCTCTCAAGACCTCCAATCTAGACTAAAACTCTTAATAACTCTCAATTTTCTTGCTTACTTGAATGATCAAATGGAGTTCTTATAAACTGTCTATGATCATGTAACATGGTATTTCCAAATGATGTAAGATGAAATTCAACAATACTATGTTCACAATAAACCTTCCTTACTGATGAAACAATAATAATATTTTAACAAGAATTTGACATTTTATTAAACACTTGAATGTGTTCCATGACTTTCTTGTTTTCTTTTCTCTTGATTATGTTATGACTAATTTCTACAAATCTAGTTTAGATAATATTAAAGCTTCCTTACATAAGAATTAGTAACTGGAAATTAATCTGCAATCAAAATAGACAAGCATATAAGATTCAGTATCTATCAATACTCTCCCAACACATTCATTTTATTCATCTTTATCATTCTCATCTATATCCATGTATAGAATTTTTGTAAAAGGGCAAAATTTTCTCCATGTTTAATATTTTATTACCCTTTCATTCACTCTCTCTAGTCTCTTCGAGACTACTCTTCTCCCAATCTCACCCTTTTTCAATTATCTCACATGCATTTCTAAGCTTAAATAATGCTAAACATGAAACCAATTAGTATTTTTAGCCACTCCAAGTTTTGAGGGAAGTTACATTCTATGATGTTCCTACATCATTCTTTCTCACTATTGACTCCACTCTCATGTTTATCATACTCATTTGAATCTCAAACAACTATTCTAAGAAGTTGAGACCTCTAATATTTAACCTTATCGGCTTACTTCCCATTTTTGGCTTCAAGGACCAGGCCTATGATCTATCACTTTCTCTTGTATATCCTTGTATAGACCTTATTCCAATCGAACTCAACTATGCTCACATACTGACACCTCTATCCCTTTGAGTTTCTCACCTTTTTCCTCCTAGGCTCTTAGCCCTACAAGACCTAATTATGATTCTTGGTTTCCATCATTGATATACCTTCTCTTCTTCATATAATGACCCTCGAAACACATCAAACACCTCACTTACAACCTCTTATAACTCTTCTCAATATCTCAAGACCCTTCTTGATCTCACCCAAACAAATAAATTCTCTTATAAACCTATCCCACTAGAGTTTTACACTTCTTTGGGATTGAGTTTTGGACATATACCCTCTCATAGACCTTCACCAACATCCAAACCACCTTCAAAACATGAAAACACATATTCTCATAACTCTACATAATTTCATTCGCTTTGTACAGACTATATATTTATGTCGTTCCTGTAAATTGATCTGATGGTGACTTCTATTATTAAGTATTTTATGTTTGGATGTAGAAAATTTAATAAGGTATTATGTGGATAAAACATCACAACCAACACAACATCCATTAGATAATAAACTAATAAATACAATAGCACATGAATATGGATATGCAAAAGATTCTCAATGGCCATCAATTAAAGAAACAACTCTAATTGAGGATCCCATGAATGATGCTGTGAGCACACTACAAGATGAAGATAAAATATATGATAAGATAAATGTGGTGCAAAAGGAATTATGGTTTTGTATTTTGATAAACACTGAGTCAAACAACATTTTGGACTCAAGCAACATTGACAATAAATGTTGTCGACATTTAATCCATGTTAGATATCTCAACCTCTGAGGCCTCATGACTAAAAAATAACATCAAAACCATAATGGGGGTGTTAATTAACATCTAATAAAATATTATTATCCACTGATGATGCCTATTTGGGAGATAGAGTACCCATTCACCTCAAACAACATTGGCAACACATGTTATCAACATGCAAGTCAAGATAGAAATCTCTACCTCCAAGGATTTGTGGTTAAAAATATCATCTCCACCATGTTAAGGGTGGATATTAATGTCTAGGACCTTATTTTGGGCCTCTAAATATTCATGCTTAGGAGCTAGAGCACCCATTCTAGCCTCAAGACCGCAATTCCCTAAAAGGTAAAACTATTATTTTTTAGGAAAACTTCAGATATCCATAAAATATAAATCATAAGTATTATCCAAAACCAAAAGAATTATCTTGTGAATGATTAATTCATATACATGCATTTATAATCCCATGAATCAAAAATAATCAATGAATTCATGGGAGAAGATTATGTGATCAGTCCTAAAATGTAACTTTTATGTACTTAAGAGATAAGGTATTTTCCTCCAATACGCATATTTGCTTCCTAGACATCTGATTATAAATAGAACACTTAAAAGACCTAAATATATTATAATTACATGTGTTCCCATGACCATGGGCTTTGAATACACAAGGATACATAATTTTACAATAATTTTAGTCACGAGCAACATTGATAACACATCTTGTCAACATTCGAGCCTAGTTGGAGATATATACTTCTGGAGTATCATGACTAAAAACTATGATTTACACCATGTCACTAGTGTAAATTAACATCTATTACTACATTATTGGCCTTTGATCATGCCCATTTAAGAGATGAAGCACCCAGTCCAGCCTCAAGAAACATTGACAACAAATGTTGTCAACATGTTAGCCAAGTTAGATATCTCTACCTCTGGGGCCTCATGGCTAAAAAATATATTTTATAAAACATTTGAGGTGAAAATTAAACCATAGGATAACATTATTGGCCTTCAATCACACCTGATTAGGAGACATAACAGCCATTTTATCCTTAAGAAACATTGACAACAAATGTTGTCAACATGCAAGCCAAGTTAGAGATCTCTACCTTTGGGGAGTGATGGATGAAAACTAGCATCTCCAACATGTAGGGGGTGGAAAATAACATCCAAGACTACATTATTATCCTCCAATAACTACCAATTAGGAGATAAAGCACCTATTCTAACCTCAAGCAACATTGACAACAAATATTTTCAACCAACAATATAACCTACAAGAACTAAAAGCTTCTTTTAGCTTCAAGAATATGGAATTCTATACTAACAGTTCTAACCACATGAATGTGGAAGATAATTTGGCACCACTAAACTACAAAAAATATATTAGTATCTAGTTAAATTTAAATTTATATTTAAATCCTAAGAAATATATAAAATTTGATAAGTTTAATTACATTTGCATTTAAGAATTTAACATACCTTGGGGGTTTAATCTAAAGAAACACTAGGATCAGATATATTATTTATAGTATCAAAAATTTCTTCATGGTCAAATTTACAAACCTTTGATACAGTGTTTTTTATTGCCCTACCCTGATATTTGTATAGCTGAACATTTGTTGTAAGAACCATATTTGAATAGTGGAGTATCTTCTTATGTACTTCAAAGTCCTAAAACAACCATACATTAGAATTTTTAATAGGATATAAATGAAGCAAAATTCTAGTAACTACAACAAACCCAATTCAATAGTGAATATTTTTCCCATCTATGACTATAGAAGTTATTTTTTATTTTTCCTTTACAAGCTAGAACAAGTAGTAGTTTGTTACTTCCGCATTATCCTCGTCTACTATAACTACATAAAAATGCTATGAATGGAAAAATATAACATGATTTAATAACATATTATATTGATATAAATTTAGTACATGAAACACGTGTCGAATATAATCTCCAACATACTTTCACTGGATGAGATACATGGTCAAACTCATGTGATGATGTTAATGTTGTAAGTTGTAATGTTGATGGAACCTAATAACTGTCAAATAAAATTAGAGGCCTAGAAATCTATTCATATACCCATTTTTTTTACTCAAACTCATTCCAAATAAATTCAATGTATGTAGAATAAATGCACTCCATGTGCCTCATATAAACCATCCAAGAACCTACATTTGAGCTACAAAATGAGTATAACTCATTCAATCCTATAACCATCATATAATATTTACATATATTTTCAATTACTTATCCTCCATGAGCCAAAGATATCTATGTATAGTTGGATTTTATTGAGCACCATGTCCCATATATTCATTACACCATTCAACTATGTTATTTGCATATGAAAAATCAACAACCTCTTCAAACTTCAACTCCTCTATTGTAAGTGATATTTTGACACATGATCATGTACTATCATGATCCCATTTTCCATGACCTATTTTATTAAATCTATAAATATGTTTTACACCAATGCTCACATGTATCCTACTCATCTAGTAGAACATCCATGCAATCATGAATTGTGATGAACAATTATTTGACCATATATAATGTTGATTTAAATTAATGTTCCTTTCACTCAACTTTTTATGAAACAAATGAAAACAACCTTTAACATACTTTGAATAATGTATTTGATAAATTTGGACATAAAAGTGTTGTTCCCTTATTATTATTTTTATCATTATCTACATTATCATGTGAATACATGAATGTTATATGCACAAAAATTGAAACATGTACTAAATTGTAGTATTATGACTAAACCTCTATTTGTGGTTGTAATGTGTATTTCTCTACAATTTCAACTAATGAAAGAATAGTATCAATTGGTAATGTGTCCTCAATTAACTTGAATTGTTCTTATATCCATCAAGATCTATGTGTGGGCCTTGCATACTAATATACAATTTCATCCTTGAATTTATCCATAAATTTGGAAACAAGTATTTGTTCTATAACAAACTCACACATTTTAGATTCCTTTCCATCTTTAATTTGATATACAACATATTTATATTTTCTAAAACCATGAAATTATTATTCTATTCCATGTGTGCTCTCCTCATGGATACAATATTTCAATTTTGGTAATCCACCACAAATGTTATAACTTCTATCTAAACATGCATTATTTAAAAATAATTTACCATCTAGTCTTTCACAAAACACTGTTGGAATGAATTATCTTGCTAATTTTTGCAGGGCCTCCACTCTACTCCCCTAAAAAATGTTGTTAGTATTCAAATTACAATGAACATAATAAAAAATATCTTAATGCATATAAAATTCAACATGTTGCCGATAACAACAAGTAGTGCATGTGTGATTGATTTTCACATATAAGGGTTTATCCATTTCCAAATACCTTTGACTAATACAAAATTGTGTATATTTTTCAGAAAATTTAGAGTAAAATTATATATGAGTCCTACCCAAAAAGTGTTTAGAATTTGATTCATGATTATGAGAATAAAATCTTATTTTTACTACATCTCTAATGTTAGGTGATGTACTCATGTTATATTTCATAAATTCTACAATTAAATATTTTAGGAAATCAACTATCTTTATATTTTCATTTGAGTATACTAGAGCAAGTTATTGTTACAATTAACACCAAGTCTTTTACTTCTCTTAATTCCTTTCATTAGTTTTTTTCTATTTATGTCCATAGCTTAGCTTAATTTTCTAATCAATCATTTATTCTTTATTTTAACACTTACCAAAGAAGCTATAATAACACGTCAGGTAATGTTACCATTTTGGTGTGTTTATTCACACCTACTTGATGGTATGCATTATGAAAACATTCAATAATTGACTTGTTTACACCATCAATATTATATGTTCTTAGTTCTAGGGTGTTCATTGTAGGTCTCATCCTAAATACTTTTATCAATGTAATAAACAATTGGCATATTTGAGTTTCATTTCAATATTCAAAGTGTTGCTCCCAAATTTCTTCAGATTTTCTTCTCATATGGCACTCAAACACTTTTTTAGGCATTGGTTTCAAAATGGATTCATCAATTTCAATTAAATATATTGAATTTCTTCTATAAATCCAAGGTGGTATTCCTAATGGTATAATTAATTGATTTGGTGTTTCCATATTATTTTTTTAATTAGTAGGTTCTTCATTTAATGGTGTTCCCATATTCTTTTCTTCATTATAACTTTATACAATAGGTGTTTCCATATTAGTTTCTCTAATGCATGTTTCCATGAAATTCACATCATCATGCATACTATCATCATCTTCATCATCATCATCATTATCAAAATTAAAACTTGTAAAATTTGAATGTGGACTTGCATTATAATTAGGTATACTATCAGCACTGATAATTGGATTTTCAAAATTTTGTATAGTATCATTATTTGTTTCATCATTATTTTTGACAATAAATTCATTAGGGGTAATATAATTAATTACACAAAGTTTTTTCATTTGATTCCTTTGTTTTTTTCTTGCCCTTCTAATTTGTTTAGTGGTTTGTCCTTTGACATATTCATCCTACTACTATGAAATCCACTACACATGATCACAAAATGTTTTCAATTATTGAGGGTGGGGACAGTAATCCAATTATTTAAAAATATACCTACTTCATGTGAAGTACCAAGTGAGGCTAACAATCTCATTATTGGAGAGAAATTAAGAATAGTCTTATGTGCTCTTTAATGAAACATGTGAGTAGATAATGATTTATGTGTTTTATAGTGTGGACAAAATTCTAGTCATTTGAGACATAAATCAATATGGAATGGCACACACAACATAAAATATTTAATAGAGTAGGGGATACTACTCTCGATGTAATAAAATGATTGTTAATGTTTAATTTTTTAAATTACTACTAGAAGAACCATGTACTTAGTAATATCACCTACATGTTAATATACCCTAAGGTCTAAGCCCTATACCCTATATATCCTATACCTCATACCCTATACCTTAACCCTTAAACCCTAATCCCTAAATCTTATGCCTTACAAACCCTAAGTTCCATTAATCATAATATCTTAAAACTCAAAACCAATCAATTCAGCAATCCAATTAACATGATTTAGACTCAGAATTATATACCCTAAAACTTAAACCCTAACTTGTAGACCCTAAGCCCTAAACCCTGTGTCATAAACCCTAAACCCTATGAATCATATACCATAAACTATATACCTTAAAATATAACCATAAATTTTAATCCCTAAGGACCCTAAACCATAAATTATAAACTTTTCAAGTTATAAACTGATAATTCGAGCCCCAATTATCCTCATTTAAACTAGTAATTTGGTTCTAAGGAAATAAATTAGCCCAAATCACACCATTCATTGCCCTAATTGACTAATTCACTCAATATGTGAGGACAATGGGGCTAATCAAACCCAAATCAATATTGTGTGTTCTTAAATAGGTTCAAGCAACTCAAATTATCCTCAATTACCTTCATGATTGAATGTTATACCCTAAATTATATACCATAATCCCTAAACTCTAAGCACTTTAAACCCTATACCTTATACTTAAATGTATACCTTAAACCCTAATTCATAAACCTTAAGCCCTAAAAACCTTAAACCCTAAATCATAAACTAGATTAAAACTCTAAAAAAATGATTTAGCTTCAATTAATATCATTTATAGTAACAATTAGGTTTATAAGCCTCATTTTGGTTGAAATCACATCACTCATTGCCCCAATTGACTAATTGACTCAGCGTTTAGTGACACGTGAGCCAATTTATCCTAAAATCACATTCTATAGTCATAAATAGGTTTAATGAGGGTAAATTGGCCCAAATTTCCTTTGCAATTAGACCAGGTATGCATCCTAAAACATAAACCCTATGCCCAAAAATACATTTGTCATAAATAAGGACAATCAGCTCATGTTATCTTCAATTACCATCATAATTGGACAAGAAACCCTAAACCCTATCTTGCATATACCTAAAACTCTAATACCTTGTCATGAAATTATAAACCCTAAACCAAATGATTTAGTTCTGTAATAAATATCCTTTGCATTAATAATTAGTTTCTTATGGCTCAATTTGGCCTAAATCACATTTATAATTACCCTAATTGACTAATTTAGTCAATTAAATCATTTATGTTGAGCCCAAAATCACATTTTGAAGTGAGAAATATGTTCAAGGAGCTTAAATTAGCCCCAATTACATTTGTGATTAGCCCTGATTCACCCTAAAACATAAACCATATGCCAAAAAACACATTGTGGTCACAAATAGGTTTAATCAATTCAAATTGTTTTTAAATTTCCTTCACAATTGGAACCTAAACCCTAAACCCTATGTTATATATACCTTAAACCATAAGCCCTAAAACACAAAACCTAAATTTTAAACTCTAAAAACCAAATTATTCAACCCTAATTAACATGTTTTACAATAGTAATTAGGTTCACAAGGCTCAATTTGACCCAAATCACATCATTTATTTCTCCAATTGACTAATTTTCTTAATATGTGGTGACTTGGGATACAATTGAGATGAAAATCATAATTATAGTAAAAAATAGGTATAAGGAAATCAAATTTTCCCAAACTACCTATGTTATTAGACCTAATGCATCCTAAAATATAAACCCTATGCAAAAAAACACATTGTGGTCACAAATCTACGTTAAATCAACTAAAATTATCCTCAATTGCCTTCATGATTTGACTCTAACCCATAAACCCTATATCATATTATCATCAATTTCCATTGTGTTAATTCCATATATTAGGTAATTTTGCATGCATGGTAATTCTTTATAGTAGTATTACCATGTACATGGTTCTTTAGCTTGCCATTTCAAACACATGCCTTATGTTTTCAGAATATCTTGAATTCCTGAGCCTCAAGCATGGACTTGCAACACACATAGTTGAACATATGGTTTCTACCAACAATAAAAAATGCAACTTCACCCATGACATACACTCTCCATTTCTAGCAAAAATTTTCTTAAAAATAGTACTGTAACATTAACTTATTTACATATGATTTTTTTGATATTTTGATTTATTCAATATTGTTATGTAAATATTTATTGACTGAGTATGTTTTTTTAGTTCGTTATGCCATGATTATTCATGTTAATCTTTGTTTTTGTATCTTTTAATTCCTTGATCCAAACCAAAAAATGCATATGTTTGTAAACTAGACCTAATTATATACACATTACAAAAATAAAATTCTAAGTTTTTATATTTTTTTATGCAGCTAGGGGGCAGAAGGTCCATATTTGACTGTATATTGAGTTTTGAGATTAACAAAAAAAATCATTAATTAATTTTTAAAAAAAATAGGTTTTAAATTAGATGATCTTAAAAACCTTTCTACTAAGGGGTTTACATAAAAAGAAAATGATGATAAAAAATGATAGGGCACACAAACACCTGCCTAGTATGATTTTAAAAAAATGAATACCATTTCTTTGATTTTATAATATTTGACCTAGTTATACTTAACCATTTAAATAAAAAACTATTTATTTATAAATAACACTTGAAACACTGTAATTCATGTTCCTATAAAGTCTTCAAATTGTGATGTAGATATCTCAAATAATTCATATAAATCGATGTTTCATTTTGTTTAGGAAGAAGATGTTCACTTTAGACCCCATTTTGGCCCCCAAATTCCCTACACTTACCCATAGAGAATATCTTTTCATAATACTTCCAATACCATTCTCAAATGTTACATAAGTGTTCTTGTTGAGTCTTATTGAATATCAAAATATCATAAAAATAAGCCACTAAAAAATTACTAATATATTATCATAATACTATGTTCATCACCTTCATAAATGTATTCGCTGCATTAGATAACTTGAATGGCATAACCATCCACTCATGCAATCCATCTCTAGTTTTGAATGTTGTTTTCCATTCATCTCCTTCATGAATCCGAATATGATAGTATCTACTCCTTAAATCAATCTTTATAAAATATTTTGTTGAACTACAAAAACATTCTTTATATCATCTAAATGAGGTATAGAAAATATGTACTTGATTTTAATTTTATTGATTACTCTAATATCCCAACACATCCTCCACCGTTCATCTTCATTTAGAGTTAACAACACTAGTGTTGCATATGGGCTCATACTCTCCATTACTAAAGCCTTTATCACCAATTCATTAACGTGTTTATTCAATTATGTAACTTTTTTGGGACTCATAATATAAGCTACTTGATTGTGTACACTTGATCCCATAATAAAATAAATATGATGCTAACTATATCCTTTTGGTGGTAAACCATATGGTAACTCATCATGTATAATGTATATGTATATTATTCCAACATTGTACTACTACTTCCATTAGTATTTTCACCACTTTTGTGTCTTCTATCTTTACTACTAATGCATAACAATAATCATTCATTTTCATGTCTTTGATTAAAAAAGTTGTGGACAACATGATTTTAATCTGCCTTTCTTCTGTAAGAAGTAACAAAACTACCTTCATACCACCTTTCCAAAAACTATATGTGTTCTTTTCTCTATGATGAACTATTTTTATATCAAACTATCATAGCCTTCCTAAAAACACATGACATTCATCAATGGTTATTACATCACACCATATTTCATCCTTATAAGTTTTTCCTAGAAAAAACTTGATTAAGCACATTTTATCTATTATAACTTCATTTACTTCATTAAATAATGAAATACAATAAGGATTATAACTCTTTTCACAATATAAACTTAGTTTCTTAATCTTGTCCTTAGAAACCATATTTTCACAACTACCATTATTTGAAATTCCTTTGCGTATCTTACCTCATGAGGTACACTTTAAAAAAAAAAATTGTTCACATCCATGCACCACCATCTTTTTTATTATGCATATATTATTTCATTAGAGTAGTAATTTTTCTTCTCATAGTGATATTTTATCCAATATCTATTGTTGCAACTTTAGTATTTTACTCTTATGTCTTAGCATAAACTAGATTCACTCTTTGATGATATTTCTACCTATTTTCTTGCTCTTAGTAGTGTAGACACTAAAAAACTCTATTTCCTTCTCTACATCTATAAAAAACATAATATATACATTGATTTGGAAACCATCCTCTACCACCACCATATCTTTGTCCTCTATAAAAATCTCTTCGTCTTTGCTGGTATTGAAATCCTTGTCTATTATATTTTTATCTCTCTACATGATGTGATGATTATCCTCTATTGGTATTAAACCCACCTTGATTTGTATTAAATTCACCTTGTCCCTTTATTGGAGGGGATTGACATTTTCTTGGCCCAATAGATTTTTTTTTTTGAAATTCTATCTATTTTATTTTTATTCTACTTTCAAAGATAATTGATAAGCCCATTCCATATAAATTATTCTATGCATGCTTATTTTATGTTGAATATAAAACTTCAAACCATTTACATACCTTGTATTCATCTATTCTTCTTTTTCATCATGTTCCACTCGTATGGAAAGTTTGTAAAAATAATTTGTATATTTTTTTATACTATGATCCTTTTGTCTTGAATTCTAGAATCTTTTATATAATGTTTTTTCATAATCCATAGGAAGAAATTTCTCCCTTAGCTTCTTCATCTTTTTCCATAGGTTGATCTTTTTTTTACCTTTTCTCAATCTCTCCTTCTATAGGTGATCCCACCAAATCATTTCATTACCTTTCAATTTCATACATGAAAAATTTACCTTCTCGTATTCTATCATAATTCCCCATTCAAAAAACCTCTAAATGCTATTCATCCAATTTATCAACTCCTCTATTATTAAACTTCTTCTATAATTTAAAACGTCAACTTTAATTCCTTTATTCCATCCCTTGAAAGCTCTAACCATTCTCTCTTACATTGATGGTGGTTATTCCTACTGTTCCTCTTACATATTTTTTCTCTCCTAATTTGTGGCATCCTCTACATTAGCTTTTGCTCTCCTTTGTCTTTGATTTGTAACAATTTCAGTTAATTATTTTACTTGCCTTTGTAGGAGTTGCATAGTTAGATTTATTTGAGCAATTCCTCTTTGCCCTCTCACCATCTCTTACACCTCCAAGATTTGAACTTGTTTTGATACCAAATAATGAACCTGAATACTATAAAGACCCCAAAAAATAGACATAGCTTCTAAAATAATATGTGTTGATTTATATTGAATAATTGAAATAATTAAAAACCGTGAATACATAACCCTGAATTTATAATTATAGTTCACATACAAAATTTAAAACAAATATTAAAAAAATAAAATAAAATTGACATGCTATTTTAAGTAACTTTCACATCCAAATGCATGCAGCTCTAAAAATCTATAAAAAAATATTCTAAACACTGAAACTAACCTATCTAATGAACTTTAACTGAACTTCATATCTAGTTACAAACAAATATAATTTATAAAAAAAACTACAAAATATATTAAAATACATTTTCAAACCCTATAATAATCATGTATGACCTCTGAAAAATATTCATAATTAGATATGACAGATTACAACTACATCAAACATTTCAAGACAATCGTTTTAACATGAATGAGAGTCCAAATAAAATTACAAATAAAAAATTATAATTTCCAAAAAATTAAACTCATTTTTCACATGATATCAGGTGAGTAGTTACCTTAATCTAAGTAGTGGTGCATGCAATGTTAGAAGGGGCCACTATTGATCCAAATAATCTATACCAATTGCTTTTTTAAGAAAAACAGATTTTATTTTATTTTTATATGTATATAAAATAATAAAGCATGCAATAAAATATGGAGCCTAAAAAATATATATTTAAAGCTCTGACATCTGATTTAATAAATCAGGTTATTTTAAATTTGTTAATACGTTTCATTCTTCCATAAGTCTATACGGAATCTAATATTATATGCATTTTGTTTTTCTTGTAAAATGTCAGATTTTATATTATTTTTTTAATTAAAAAAATATATTATTATTAATTTATTATTTTAATTTTATATATAATTGTAAAAACTATAAATTTTAAACTAATTTACTAGAAAATAAAATGATATTAAAATATATAAATAATATTTTTAAAATTTATATTAGAAGTTGTTATTAATTTTTACACATTATCATTAAATATAAATTTAAAACTATTAATTTTTCATTTTATTTTTAAATATTTTTTTTAATGAACATGTTAAATTATATCTATTGTTCTTTATAGAGCGATTACATCTTACATTAATTATCTTTTTTATTTATTTTCTGGTTTTTAGTATTTAGATATAAAGTTAAACTATAAATTACAATAAATATCTTAAATACATTTAAAATTATGTCAACAAATATCAAGGTTTTTATTTTAGATTTTTTATTAATATTTTGAAAAAAAACTCCAAATTCTATAATATAATTAAAATTATTAAAATATTTAAAAAATAATAATTTTATTTCATTTATATAAATAATTACTATTTTATATTTTTATAAAATCATTTTAAATATAATAAAAAATAAAGAGAAAAATAAAAATGATATTTCAATACACACAAAATTAAAATATATGAATAATACAATAACTAATAAAAAAAAAATAAATGTTTAAGAATATATATTTTTATAAATATTATAAACTAATTTAACATTAAAAATTAAAAATAATTATCATCATTATCACTATCGCCTCAATTGTTTACTTTGAATATTTCAATTATATTGTGCATAACATTTTAAATATGTTTATCATCAAACTTTTTTAACATAGACACAAAACACTATAGCATCTTGATGCTCTAGGATGTGATAGAATGCGAAGCATAAAGACAAATCTTTCTAAGTTATGCAAAATACAATTTAGCAAGAAGTGTTAGTAAAGACAATTTTTAAATTTATCATCTTAATAGGTGTTCCAATAATGGTATGAGAAGGAAGTAGTCGGGAACTTGTAATGATATTATAAAACAACAAATATGATGGTTTATAAATTAAAAAAATATATAAATTTAAATACAAGATAAAATAAGAAAATTGAAAATTAAAAATTAAAAAGAGTAAATTCAACTAGTAAATAAAATACAAATTTTTTAAATTTGATATTTTAAAGATTATTTGTTTTTTCATTATTTTTTCTTGCAACTTCATTCATTATTTTCAATGTAAAATTAGTTTTCAACTGATCAAAAAATATTACCACGTCATAATTAATATATATATATATATATATATATATATATATATATATATATATAATCATAATTAATTTATATCTAATATATAAATTTTACCATATCATATTTATAATAATGAAATTATAAAAATAATTAATTTAGAGATAATGTATATAGATTTTACCACATCTATTTATAAATAATCATAATAATTAAATCACATCATATTTATAAATAATTATAATAATAAAATTTTAAAAATAAATTATCATAAAAAATATTACCACATCATAAACAAATATCATACACATTTTAGATAAATTTATGTAAAATACATGGATAATTATCATTGTTGAAGCACCTAAGATATGTATGCTAGTTAGACTAACAGGAGTTCTTACAATGACATCTGAAAGAGGTGGTTGGAACTGTAATGGTATAAAAATGTTAACATTTAGTTATTTGAAAGCCATCAGTATAAAGTAAAAAATAAAATAATTTAATTATATTAAAGTCCACATAAATAAAAATAAATAAAATGTGAAAATGTAGAGTAAAGTGAAATAAGTAAAAAGTAAAGAAGAGTAAAAAATGGTTAAATTGAACTTTCATTCCATATTAAGTAAATAAAATACAAATTTTCTTACATCAATATTTTAAAGATTACTTCTTAGTAGAACTTCCCTCATTTCTTTAAATGTGAAATTGATTTCCACTTGATGGTTTGTATTATATTATGATCCATATTAAGTAAATAAAATAAAAATTTTCTTACATTAATATTTTAAAGATTACTTCTTAGTAGAACTTTCCTCATTTCTTAAAATGTGAAATTGATTTCCACTTGACTGTTTGTATTATATTATAACATCATAATTACTAAATAAATAATAATATTATCATATAATAAATAATATATGCTATATTCCTTGACAAATGATATTTATTAGTATATTTGATGCAGAGAAAATAGGTCAATCTTCTGGAGGTGATAACTTTTGTTTCGTAGCTCCGTTTGATCTCTTCCATGCACCAAAATTACTCTCTTAAAATTTTTGATGGTTATCATTAATCAAAAAAAAGACAAGGTGGTGATGAGGAGGACACACATCATGATTAAAATGTTTAGCAAGAAGAAGAATAGTAAATGTAACAACCATTGATGGAAGAGAGGATGGTTTGACTTTTAGAAGGAATCAGAGTTTATGTTCCATATTATAGAGGCATTTTAAAACTAGAGAAGTTGATAGGTTAGATAAATATCATGGAGAAGTTCTTCGAGTGGAAGACTATAAGAGAAGACAACAAGACAAAGTTTGCATGCATGAAATTGAAAGGTCATGAAATGATTTGGTGGGATAACCTATAGAAAAAGAGATGGATGAAAGGTAAAGATAATATTAATTCATGAAAAAAGATGGAGAAGAAGTTTAGTGAGAAATTTCCTCTTGTGAATTATGCAAAAACTCTATGCAAGAGATTTTAGAATTTGGGGCAAAAAATCATAGTATACAAGAGTATATAGATGAGTTTTATAAGTTTTCCTTACAAGTGGAGCATGATGAAGTAAAAGAGAAGATGGATGCAAGGTGATTACATAGTTTGAAATTTACTATTCAAGGTGAATTATGCATGCATAGAATACTTTGCATGGAGGAAGCTTATCGATTAACTTTGAATGTAGAAGAAAAAATAAACATAATTTTAGAAAAACATTTATTCATCCAAAAAGAGGTAGATCCCCTCTAAATAGGAGATGAGGTGGGTTTAATACCACGAGAGGTGGATCTAATACTAATAGAGATAAATCATCATGTGGGTAGAAAGATAAGATGACAATAGGAAATTGTTTCAATATGAACAAAGAGGAAGAGGGTTTTAGAGAATATGAGGTTAAAGTAGTGCTAGAGGATGGTTTTTGAATCAACAAAGGTCTTATGTTTTTATATATGTGTAGAAGGACACAAATAATTTGAGTGTATACATTATCAAGATCAAAAAAAGAGGTAAGAAGATCACCCAAGAATAATTATAGTTGAGGTAGAGATAGAAGAGTAAAATGCTAAAATTCCACTTGTAGATATTGGAGAGAATATCATGATGATAAGAACTATGATCTATCCAAGGAAAGAACAAGTACATAATAAAGAAGCTGATGATCCATGACTGTGATTAAATATTTTTTAAATAAAATGTACATCAGGTGGTAAGGTATGCAAAGTAATTATAGATGGTGGTAGTTGTGAAAATATAGTTTGCAAAGAAATGATAGAGAAACTAAATTTTTAATATAAAAATCAAGATAATCAATTTTAGATTTCATAGTGTAAGAAAGGGAATGAAGTTACAGTAGATAAGAAATGCTTAGTCAAGTTTTCTATAGAAAAAAGCTATAACAATAAAATATGGTGTGATGTTATTCTGATAGATGCATGCCATGTGTTATTCGGATTACCATAGTAATTTGATAGGTAAGTAATTCATAATGAATCAAATAACACATATAATTTATTCAAAGGTGGTACAAAGGTACTTTAGTTACCACTTAAGGATGAAGAGAAGACAAAAATCATGCTCTCTACTAAAGGATTTATCTAAGATATGGTGGTAGTTTGTTGTTATGATTAGTAGAAAAAATGAAGAAACATAAATGGTGCCAATACTAATAAAGACAATAAGAGTGTCAACAAAATATGTAGATATTATGTATGATAAGTTACTAGATGGTTCACCATCGAAGAGAGATATTTAATATTAAATTGATTAGATTCTAAGATCATCTCTTCTCAACCAAGTAGCTTACAGAAAAAATCTAATAAAACATGTAGAATTAAATAAATAGGTTAGTAAATTAACAAAAAAGAAGGTGATAAGGGCGAGTATGAGTCCATGTGCAAGACGAACATTGGTAACTCCAAAGAAAGAAGGAAGATGGAGAATGTGTGTGGATAGTAGAGTAATTAATAAAATAAAAATCAAATATAGCTTTCTAATACATTGTCTAGATTATTTGATGGATGTGCTTGCAGGAACAAAATATTTTACTAAGATCGATCTAAGGAGTGTTTATTATTAGATTCAAATTCATGAAAGAAATGAGTGAAAGAATACATTAAAGACTAGAGATAGCTTATATGAGTGGATGGTGATGCCATTCAGATTATCTAATGCAACTTGCATATTTATGAGAGTGATGAGTACAGTGCTATGAGAATATAATGGTAAGTTTATGGTTAATTATTTTGATGATATTTTGATATCCAGTAAGACTAAAGAAGAACACTTACAAAATTTTATAATTGTACTAGATTTGTTAATAAAAGAGAATTTGTATGTAGATTTGAAGAAGTGTAAGTTTATTCAGAACACATTGGTATTTTTGATATTTGTATTTTTAGAAAAAGGTGTGATAATGGATGAAGAAAATGTAAAGTCAATTGTTTAATGGCCTATTCCAAAAAGTATTACAAATGTAATAAGTTTCCATGGTTTAGTAACTTTATATACAAAATTTATTTAAAATATTAGTAGTAATGTGACACCAATAATAGATTGCAAGAGAGGGAAATAAATTGCATGGACTAAAGCAGCCAAAAAAAGATTTGAATTTTTTAAGTAACATATTACATAAAAATCAATTTTAGCATTATTAGATTTTAGTAAAGTGTTTGAGGTTGACTGTGATGCTTCATTTGTAGTAATTGGTGGTGTGTTCAGTCAAGAAAGAAATAAAATAACATAGTTTAGTGAGAAATTAAATAAGATAAAAATAAAGTATTCTACTTATGATGTTGATCTTTATGCAATTGTACAAGAATCAATACATTAAAGGCATTATCTAGTGCCTAAGAAGCTTATACTATTTACAGATCATGAGGATTTGTAGTATGTGAATATATAAAATAAGTTGAATAGTAGGTATGCAAAGTGGGTTTGTTTCTCTAAGTAGTATACTTTTTTGTTGAAATATACATCAAGAAAATAGAATCAGGAAATTGATGCATTGAGTAGGAGAGTAAAATTATTAACTATAATGGTGAGTGAAGTAGGTGGATTTGAAGCTATAAAAGAATTATATGATTCTGATCCATATTTTTGTAAGATAGTTGAATAGTGCAAGAATCCATTAACATGTCAAACATATACTATTAATTATTAGTATATTATGAAATAAGGTTATCTCTTTAGGGAAACAATTATGCATTCTAGTTAGGTCTCTATGAGACAATAGAATACGAGAATTACATAGTGGTAGTTTGGTTCGATATCTTGGTAAGATGAAGACAATAGCTTTGGTAGAGGAAAATTAGTTTTGATCAAAGATGAAGAGAGATGTGATAAGGTATGTTTCAAGGTGAAAGATATGTTAGGTGGTTAAAGAACATGCACAAAATAATAGATTATACATGGCATTACCAATTCCAAGAGGATCATAAAAAGATTTGAGTATGAATTTTGTGTTTGAATTCCCAAACACCTAGAGAGGTAATGATTTGATTGTTGTTGTTGTAAACAATTTTTTTAAATGGTTCTTTTCATTGCATGTAAGAAAAATAATGATGTCACTAGAGTTTTAAAATTTTTTTTTAAAGATATTGTGAGATTGCATGGTGTTTTAAAAATTATTACTTCAGATGGAGACACAAAATTTTTACGTTGTTTTTGGAGGACTTTGTTGAATAAGATGGGTACTAAGATATAATTTACTAGTGAATATCACCCTAAAATAGATAGATAGATAAAATTTATGAATTAGATCTTGGTAGATTTGTTGAGATGCATAGTGGGAGAGAAGCTCAAACAATGGGACTTGGCTTTACCACAAGCTGAGTCTGTATATAAGAGTTCAGTGATTAGATCAATAAATAATTCATCATTTCAAATTTTTTGTGAGATAAATCTTATGGGTATTTTAGATTTTGTATAATTATAGTTTTTAAATTGAATTAGTGTTAATGTAGAAGCATTTGTAGAGTCTATACAACAATTGTAAGGAGTAATAAAAAAGTTGTAGGAAAGTAATAAGAAACAAAAAACATCAATAGATGTCAGAAAAAGATCCAAGGTATTTAAAGGAGAGTTAGGAATAGTTTACATGAGGAAAAAAATTTCTAAAAGGCATGTATAACAAGTTAAAGTATAATAAAATTTGACCATGCAGAATTTTGAATAAAATCAATGACAATGCTTATAAGGTAAGTTTACCATATAATTTTGATATCTATCTAGTATTTATTATATCAAATTTACATGAATTATATGGAGAAGATGTTGAAGGTGACTAAGATGAAGAATTAAATTTGGAGCAACAAGTTTCAAAGAACAAGAAAGAAAAAATAGTGCAAGGTTTGGATATGAAGATAATGGGCACAAGGCAAGGAAATTATAATAGGTATTTGGTGCAGTGGGAAGAATTTCAGCAAGAAGACAACACTTGGGTTATAGAATGGAAGATAAATAAAATTCATAAATAAAAATGGCAAAAGTATAGTCAGGCCGACTTGTAGGAGCTAATTTATTTTTAACTAGATGAGAATGATGTAGAAAAAATAGCCCAATCCTTCAAAGTCCATAATTTTTCACCTATAACTTTGTTTGAGATATTGCACATGTCAAAATAACTATATCAAAAAATTTAAATTTATATTAAGCTATTTTATCTACTTAGATTTGATATTTTTTAGAGGCTATACGTGATCATATGAGGGTCTGATATTAACATTTAATGATTTTTTTGAGAATTTTCTAATTTTCAAAATTGTATATTTTTATCACCGAATGTCAAATTTATATGAATTTCATTTAATAGGATAATTTTACCTTTTAATATATTTCAAGATATTTTTAGAGTTGCATGTGCTTGTATTCAAAACTTACTATAAATAGCAGCTACTAAAAATAGATAGTTTTTTTAGAATTTATTTATTTTGAATTTTTTAATCTCAACCATAAATTCTAAGTTGATCCTTATTTAAATATGGTTTGGGGTTGTAATTATTTCAAGTCATTCAATACAAGTTATTATTTTTAAAGTTTTACCTATTGATAATTTATTATCTTGATAGTTTTTGGGTTTGTTAGTATTTTACATAGATTTATCTAAGACATGTATGTTAGTTATATCTAAAATCACATCATATTTAGAATGATAGGTGTTCCTAATATAGAATCTGAGGGGAGAGCTAGGAATTGTAATGGCATGAGAATGATAGAATATAATTATTTAAAATCAATAACATAGAATAAAAAATAAAATAGTTTAATTATTTTAAAATTGATATGATTAAATTAATAATTAAAACAACCAACATGATGGTTTAAAAAACAAAAAATTTAAATACAAATAAATTCAAAATAAAATACAAACAAAAATCTAGAGTAGAGCAAAGAAAATAAAAAATAAAGAAGAATACAAAAAAAAATTAGGATAAATCAAATTGTCGTTCCATATTGTATGGATAAAGTAAATTTTTTTTACATTTAATGTTTTAAAGATAACTTCTTCTCTAATTTTAGTTTACAATTTCCCTCATTGATTTTAATGTGAAATTGATTTCCACTTACAAATTGCATTATATTATCGCATCATAATTGATTGATTAATAATAATATTAACACATTATATTTATTAATAATTATAATAATAAAATTGTAAAAATAAATTATTAAAAAAATATTATAACATCATAATAAATAAATAGATTATATATAATAATCATAATTAATTTATGGGAAAAAATTAAAATTTAGTGTATTCTATTTATAAATAATTAGATAATCGCAAATAATATATGTGTGTGTGTGTGTGTGTGTGTGTGTGTGTGTGTGTGTGTGTGTGTGTGTGTGTGTTTGTGTGTGTGTGTGTGTGTGTGTGTGTGTGTGTGTGTATGCACACACACACACACACACACACACACACACACACACACACATAAATATAAATATAACAATGAAATTTTACCACATGATAATAAATAAATAAATAGTATATACATAATTAAAATTAGTTTATAAATAATATATAGACCTTATCACATTATATTTATAAATTGTAAAAAAAAATCATAATTCTAAATAAATAGAAAATATACACATAATTATTATTAATTCATAATAAATATATAGGTTTTATCACATCATAATTATAAAGAACCATAACAATGAAATTGTAAAAATAATATACAAATAATCATAAATAATTTATAGATAATATATAATTTTTACCATATTTTATTTATAAATAATTATAACAATGAAATTTTAGAAATAAATTAGCATAAAAAATATTGCCACGTCATAATCATAATTAGTTTATAAGTAATATATAGTATATTTTTAAACAATTTTATTGTTTAGAATATTTTGAGATATTTTTAAAGTTGCACGTGTTTGCATGTATGACTCACTAAAAATAATCGCTGTTAAAAATAGATGTTTTATTTTAGACGTTAGTTTTCTTAGAATTTTTTGCATGTCAACTCTAAATCTGAGTTGAGGCTTGTTTAAGTATAGTTTTAGTTTGTAATTATTTCAAGCAATGAATAGGAATTAATTTTTGAATATTGTTTCAAGATCTTGTCCTATGGGCAATTTTATTGTTCTTGTTAGTTTTTGGGTTCATTACTACCCTCTCCAATTCTAGATAGCATAGTAAATATGTGCAAATTCAATTCATATAATCAAAACCCTTTTTTAGAGCATCAAAAATCAATAAATGAGTGTTAATTAAATTCATTACTTTGAAATCTACCAAATCAAATAAAAAATTATCATCACATATGTCATAAATATTATCACACATGTTGCAATAACTTAGCTTAATAGATAGACAATATTTTTAATGCTTTGGTAAATAATAAAATTGAACAATAAATAGTTCTTGTCATTGATAATCATATTTATGATCCACTCATGGCATAGGGCATTGATATTAGCAATCGATTTCACTTTTCTATTTCTTTGCCTTTACCACTGCCATATTTTATCAATGATTCATTCATGTTTCTCTATTCCCTTTATTCTTATCATCTAGTTCTACTCAAATTTCAATGGACACAGTTGTTTAAGAAGCTTTGGATCATCCTTTATTTCCATGTTCTTACCAAAACCCACAAATGGCTTTCATTCATAGAGTCTCACCCGATCGTCTATACAAAATCTCTGGGATTCCTTTCAAGAAATGTTTTGAAGCTCTCTTTTATATCATGAATGAATAATTTATCTATATAACTAGCATGATCAAAGTTAGTTCTATTGCTACTTCTGTGTTTTCTACCAACATAATGTTCATTCTCTCTAAAAAAAGGAAAAATACTTAGTCAAATTATTAGCTAATCTAGTATTTAACGTCAATTTGGATGAAGCTATAACATCCCTAGATGATGATCAAGGAGATGGTATACCATTTAATGGTAGCGATAAGTTTAGATTTGGGCTGATGGTCATGTTCAGGGACCTTGAGTATATTTAGTCCCTGGTTTCTATGATGAAATAAGATAGGTTGTCAGGTTATTTGTTTCACCCACCACTTGAAATAATGTTTTAACATTTTTTTTGTTATGGAATGCATGCATGATATTTTCCACTCAAGCCAAAACATTGAATCACTCATATTATTGGCTAGGATTGTGTTCTATGGCATATATTCTTTTTCACCATGGCTGATTAGACAAGCTTTGACAATAACTATGATGGTTTTGGGCAAACATTTAGTTGTAGATGAATGCAATTCAAAGCAGTTGGAGATATTCTCTTGTTCCAAGGATCCTTGTTCCAATGTGGTGATTACTGATTTAGCTTGAGCCAAGCATTCCTTTCTAGCTAGTGATTGTTCTAGGCCTATCTTTGGTTTCAAATTTATTTAAAATATACCAACTAACTAGATTTTTGAATTTACATTTATATTGGTTTTTTCCTAGTATATTCATTTTTTTGAAACAATCACACGAAGACTCAAATTTTATGACGTGTTCCATATGTGTGCATCATTTTATTATTATTATTATTATTATTATTATTATTATTATTATTATTACTATTATTATTATTATTATTATTATTATTATTATTATTATTATTATTATTATTATTATTATCATTATTATTATTATTATCATTATTATTATTATTATTATTATTATTATTATTATTATTATTATTATTATTATTATTATTATTATGGTTAGAATTTTTTTATTTATGATCATCATACTAAGTGAATTGATAGAGGTATGTATATAACTAATTTATGCGAGAAATTATTATTTTTGTTTATTTTATTAGGAAGAGTTCCCATAAACCTGCTACATATTATAATTAATTTAAATAGCTGGGGGGAGGTCAAAATGTTGTTAAATATTGTAAATACTTAAACATTTGTGATTAAAACACTCAGAAAATAATATAGATGACAATAAAATTTTCCACATAATATCTATCTTGCAAACGAAATAATGTCATAGCTTATGTTCTCACATTTGAGCATTAACCTCTTTCTATGAGGATATTAAAATTAAAACTATTTCACATATACACACTTTCACAACTACATGCATGTACTAAATCCACTTTATGACTCTTTTTTATTAAACTAGCATAGATATATTAAATACATTTATCTAAAATACGTTGAGAGATGTCAACCTAGAGGTTGTAGGTCAGATAGGTGCCTCAAAATTGATATCTCTTGATGTATTTTACATAGATGTATTTATGATATTTATGATAGTATCACCTAAAGGTGTGGCAGGCACATTTAACAATAAATACCAATTAATGCATCATTTCATATTCACCAAAATAAGAAATATATATCACATTCAATGATAATTAATGAAAATAATTTAATATACATCAGAATGTGAAATTAAGTATAATATATATGACTTTAAATATGTAACATTTTTTAATCTCTAAGGACATGACTCTCTCTTCCTCATGTTTCCATTTAGAAAGTGTTTTTTTCCTATTTTAAGCTTCTCATATCTATCATACGAAAATGGAGACTAAATTATGAGTCCTTCAAGATATTTTACACATGAGATGGCCACAAATGTTATCCATGGTCTTCTTGTATGACCTATATTAATTATTGCTTTATAAAGAGTTAATCCTTGTGATTTTTGTATGGATAATCCCCAAGCTAGTCTTGAAGGTAGTTGTCATGTTCATCACATTTGTATTAGAATAATTGGAATTATATGTGGATTTGCATTTGTAAATGGCATTCAAGAATAACTATAAAATTTCACCATAACATATGTAGGTGGATCTGGTGGGGAACTTATATGTCTATATAATATACCTCAAATATATCCTAGAGATCCATTTACAAGTCTTGCTTCAATAAATAGGTTAGAGCTTACCATCACCGTTGCATCCTTAGATATTAATAATTCCACATCCAATTCATCATTCTGACATCTTGATGGATGGTACTACTTGTTCTAGTTGCAATATTTCATGCAATCAATCCTTTTAATGATTTAAATTTCATTCTATTATGGTTTTTCAAATTATCATTTATTACAAAGAAATGAATAGCATTGTCAAAATCTTCCTTGATTGTTGGGTGTAATAAGAAATTTGTTCTTGACATCAATAGTTACCAATAATCAATAGTCTAATGTGCACCTCTAAGATTTTTGAGCATTTGTTGAAACATTTTCTGGTTGTCACTTTCTCCTTCTTGTCTAAATACTTTATCTAGAATAACAACTATTTTAAATTATTCCCATAATATTTTTTATGTCTCTTACTATTGTATGGTGCTTTATCACTCACAAAAGATAGTTGGCCTAAATCTCCTAATAAAATGATTGATCTACCTCTAAAATTCATGTTTGCATTTTTTGGAAATGCTTGACAAAGTCATGAATCTATGTTATACAACATTTTTTCACCAATTAAACTCATTTTATCAATCAATATGTATTTTATATTCTAAATTTATTCTTGAAAACTTGTGAGTCTTGTTCCTTCTAATTCAATAAAGTTTGCAATTGGGATTCGTAGTGTTCAACGGAAAATTTAATCATCAATATTAAACACTGTAAATCTACTTGGTGTAAATAATAGGAGTTGAAAATTCTACATAGTTGATTATTCATTTTTAAAAAGATTCATGAATGGCACCAAACAGATGTGATTTTCATGTTCCTACTATTCATTAAATTATCACGAATAGTGGTGCAACATTATGAGTCTGAATAAAATGTCTCATGATTATATCAAGTGTCTTTTTTGTTATCACTTAAGTTTCCATATGAATTATTACTTTTTATACCATCCATTATGAGTAATCCATTATTTTTCATTGTGCTTACAAAATTTATAATATATATATTCTTCTACTTTATATTCATTATTCCATGGTGTTTGTCTATCAAGATCTCTTCTGACCAATAAATCTAATTTTGATAGTTTCATAATTTTACAAGGATGTAGCATTGATATGATTTCCCACTCATGTTCCATTGTATTTTGATGAATGGATTGAACATCATCACATATAGCATCACTTTGATTATCATGGTCATCTAACATAGTCATCTACTTCAAATTCAAAGGATTATAATTAAATGACTCCCAGTATGATGTTAATATATCATCATCAAGTCTAATATCTCTTTCTATATTATGAAATGCCTTGTATAGTAATAACTCTGACCAACATAAATCAACCCATTTTTATGATTTCTGCATCAGCACTATAGTAAACCTTGGGAATACTATCAAAATAGATTAAACACTCCTTTCCTCAGATTTATTATCTCACCTTTGCTTAGAAATATATGACCATGATATAATTATCTGTATAAGTGAAAGACTTTCCATTTTATAAGGTCATTTCATGTATCCATCAGAGAAAGATTTTAAGGGTTTATCATTTCTTGGTTTTATCATATGTGTCATCACTTTGAACACTTCACATGAAACATTCAAAGTGATAAACAATCTACTACTCTCTACCAATGAAATCTCTAACAACATATGACATGTCTCCTATTCCCCAATGTATCTTTTGATAATGATTTATGTTAGGAGTCTTTTATATGCTCTAGCTATTAATTCCTCAAGGTTTTCAATGTTTGATAATTTTATTAACATTTGATGATAAGCTTCAAAACTCTTCTCATTTTTTACCACATATTTGGCAATGTAATTGATTACATCATGTTTTGAAAGCATAGGTTGCCAATCTATATTTGATCTCCATAATTATAGTATTTGTTGGTTATGTTTCCTTATATGATCATAATTTCTTATAGGCTCATATTTTTTATCTCTTATTTTTGGGTCTTCAAATAATTTTGATCCATTCATATTCAATAGCCATGGTGCATTGTACCTATAAAAAAACATATTTTTTATAATCACATTATGATATATTTATACGTAGAAAAAAATGAATGTGTTAATATATTACCTACAAATCATATTTCCTCTTTTCTTATGTAGGTAGGCACCCTCTATCAACATTGTATTATGGTATACACAATTGAGCATCTCTTCATAGTCATGGTCAAGATCTACTTGTGCCATTTGATGTGTATTTCAAAGACATGGATGTGAGAAAAAAATTGTAATACCTATATTGCATCATATATAAAATTTTATCTATTAGTATGAGAGAACATAATTATTATGTTAAACTTATATATGAAAAATATGCATAGCATACATGTATGTTTCATTGATGTGGATATCTACATGGATTCTAGGCATGGACAATAGAATAAAATTATTTTTGAGAATTTTGTAGATCATGATTATTTGTCCTATCAAGGTTCTCCACGTTTGGTGTTCCCTCCAACCATATGAACCCATGTGGTTGAGGTGAACCTATATGTTGCCATTCATATGAAGACCAATGATATTTCACTTTCATTCCTTTTTTCAGTATCTCCTTTCAAACATTTGTATGTCACAAGTGCATGTAATATGCCACTATATGAGAATAGTCAATAATATTCTATCAATGCCATTTTTATGATTCTTTAGGATTACTTGGCGGTGTTCCTAGAATTATCTCATGAATATAGGGAAAATACATATCAATGGCACTCAAAGTGAAGAAAATTATTGGTGTTCCAATTTGATGCAACACGTCACTTAATTATGCATGGATTTTTTCATAATAAGACTTTATACCCCTTCATGTGGTACAGAAACATAAAAAACACTAATATATATGAGAGTGTGGCATGCTATCCATATCCTCATGTAATTCATTGATGGTGATTGGCATGTCTTGAAAAATATTTTTCACAAACACTGTAGATGAATTTTTTGCACAATGTCTCATAATCAGATTCATCATGTAATATATGAATCATAGGTGTTGTCTAAAATAATAACCACTATATCAAATCAAATGTTTAATAAATTTATGGAGATGTACTTATTTCATTCTTGGTTCTAACCAATCACATCTTCCATCTAGAAATAATGTGAAGTAGGCCATATCAATAACCCTTTTGTGAAATAGTCATTTATACGAGATGCATAAATTTCTAAGCAATCCATCAGATCTCTAGGTTCTACATTATGATAATCCACCCATGCATGGATCAATTCCACCACACTCAAGGCATTTGGGGGTTTAGAGGCCATTAAATTCATGTGATTGATGATATTTTATTCATCCATTTCTATCATCAGACCCTAAAATACATATTCATTCACATCTAAATCAAACTCCATTTGTACAAAGTTTAATTTGTCAAAGATATTTTTCTCAAAATTGGGTGGAAGTTTGCTAAGTGTATTTTCATCAATCTAAACATTTCTATATCATTTATCATGTTCTATTCTCTCTCTCTCTCTCTCTCTCTCTCTCTCTCTCTCTCTCTCTCTCTCTCTCTCTATTAACTATAAAATTTTGATTTATCTCATATTGATCTGTTTTATGAACAACAATGATTGACAAATCTATTATCTGATGTGGTAAAACCTTAGCAATTTATTTCACTTCCAATGGAAAACTAATTTTATGTCCTTTATATTAATATTTAACTCTAGATACATGTGTGACTTGAAGGATTAGATTGAATCATGTTATTAACATGTCTTCTACATGGGTAAGCATGGAAGTTCGAGTGGCTATAAAGTAGGATCCATATAGTTTGATGCTAAAAGTTGATGATCATTTTTCTCTTATTAACATCTGTGGCAAATTGTACCTTCAAGTGTTCGATATATGTTTATTATAGGGTAACTTTATTGAAAAATATAACACATAAATGAAAAATCTAATTTTTCTAGATGATGGCAAAAAATCATTTTTAACGTCTTTAAATCTACCTATATATATCCACTGTTATAATGTGTATTTTACAAACTATTTTCAACACTGTCATCCATTTGATTTCTTTTTCTATTATCTGAGGTTTATAAAACATGGTCTGTAGTCATTGAATTCACTTATTCAGAGTTAGAATCAACATTAGCATTCATTCAATGATGTCTTTAGACTGCTTCATGATTACATTCTTGTAATTGATTTCTTTATTCATCTGTGGATTGATTCAAATGCATTTATCTTTGCATTCTTCTTCTTAATTTATATTTATCATCATGAGATATTTGTGGATGATATGTGATCATTTGTTGGGCATGTTCTCTTATTTCTATTTCTAGTTTTTTAACTGGGATTTCTGCCCTATGTTTTGCATATCTTTCTCTTTCATTCTCATTATGTTGTTATTTGTATTCTTTTATTTTTTTCATGGTGTTATCTTTGATATTGTTGTAAACATTCTCTTCGGTATTCTATTCACTACTCTTTATTTCATAATTCAATCATAAACATGCCATACCTATTAAATATAAACATAAAATATTCAATCTATTTTTTCCAAAAATTAAATTACATTTAACTTTTTTAAATAAATTCTAAAAATTAATAATAATATACTATTAATAAAAAGTATCAAAATACCTCTGATAATAAATATCATATAAATAAAATTATTTATAATACCATTTTATATTTTAAATCTTCTTTAAACTATATGTAACTTAATATGTATATTTTATAAAATATTAATGTTCAAACTAATTTAAATAAGATTATCTATAATACTATTTTCCTGATTAACATTTAAACTAATTTAAATAAAATACTATTCACTTCATTATTATAAACTATTAGAATAGGCGTATCACTGATATAATATAGTGCCCGATATAATTAACTATAATAGGTAGTTGAAGGAGAAAACAAGAACATAAAAACAAGAAAACAAGAACTGAAACATAGATTGCTACTGCAATTTCTTGAAAAAGATTTCTTTATTGATTCTTATTTTTCTATCCATTACAAAGCTACACCCAAGGCATCTATAAATACAATGTGAAAGCTAAAACAACTAAAAATAGATTGCATAACTAACTAAAATTAACTCCAGTCCTTAACATGCTAATTGAGACTAAACTGCTTCTCTAATAGTTTAACTAACTGTTTGTTAACTAACTAATAGTTAACTGATGTGCATGACAAAAGGAGAGAGGTGGAACATGCAGTTAGACTAAAGTGGAGAAATTATCTCTTTTTTCATCTTCAATTTCTAACACTCCCCCGTAATTTCTACCACTAACTACTTCAGCATTTATAATGCCTAAATTTTGTCTCAGATAATCAAATGTCTCCTTTGCTAATGCCTTTGTGATTATATCTGCCAATTGATCTTCAAATCTACAAAATTCTAGATGGATGTCTCCATTGTTCACTAACTCTCTAATAAATTGAAATCTTGTATCAATGTGATTGTTCTTCTTGTGAAAAACATGATTTTTTGATAATGCGATTGCTGATTTGTTGTCACAAAATATTGGTGTTGACTCTTTCTGTGCTTGTAATAAATCTTTCAATATTCTCCTCATCCATGTTGCTTGACATGCTGCTAATGTGGCTGCTACATACTCTGCTTCAGCTGATGAAAGTGTCACTATAGGTTGCTTTTTGGATGCCCATGTGACCACACATGTGCCTAAAAGAAAGGCATGTCCAGAAGTACTCTTCCTATCATCAATGCTACCTGCAAAATCATTATCAGTAAAACCAATCAAACTTAAATCGCTAGTTGTGGAATATAAAATTCCATATTCTGTAGTTCCTGCCACATATCTCAATATCCTTTTTCCAACTTGCCAATGTGAGTCTTTCAGTGACTCCATGAATCTAGAGATTAAACTAACCCCATACATGATATCTGTTCTAGTAACTATAAGATACATCAAACTACCAACTAATCTTTTGAATGTTGTAGAATCAACACTAGACCGTTGGTCTTCTTTGCTATGTTTGGTCCCTGTAGCAACTGGTGTAGGTGTTGGTTTACAATTCAGCATCTTAAATCTCCTTAACACATCCTTTGCATATTTAGTTTGACAAATAAATATTCCCTTCTCTGATTGTACAACTCCTATGCCCAAAAAGTACTTCATTAATCTAAAATCTATCATTTCAAATTCTTTCTTCATTGCTAATTTAAATGTGTCTATAGACAAATTTTCAGTGAAAATCAAATCATCAACATACACACATACAATCAAAATCTAACCTTTTTTATTGATTTTTGTGTACAGAGTAGGCTCACTATTGCTTCTGTTGAATCCATTGTTTGTCATATATGAATCAATCCTACTATACCATGCTCTTGGTGCTTGCTTGAGACCATAAAGGGCCTTCTTCAATCTGTAGGCTTTTTCTTCATGTCCTTGCACTTCATAACTTGTGGGCTATTTCACAGACACTTCTTCATCTAGTAAACCATTCAAGAAAGCTGATTTTACATCCATTTGATATACATACCAATTATTTTGAGTAGTTATTGATAAAACCAGTCTAACAATATCCAGTCTAGCAACTGAAGCAAATGTTTCATTATAATCAACTCCATGTTCTTGTGCAAAACCTTTTGCTACTAACCTTGCCTTGTGCTTTTCAAAATTTCCATCTACATCAAATTTAGTCCTATAAACCCATTTCACTCCTATACAGTCCTTACCTTCAAGTAGATTTGTTAGATCCCATGTTTGATTTCTTTCAATGGCATTCATCTCTTCATCCATTGCTTTTATCCAATGTTCCTCATTAACTGCTTCTTTATAATACATAGGATCATGAGTGAAAAGAGCTAAATTTGAAACCAAGTCTAATTTCTCTTCTTCTTTATTATAAATCTCATTCAAGTTTCTCATTTTCTTACCTTTAATTCTTGATCTTAAAGTAGCAAGAGTTGGATTTGATTCATCACTTACTTGTGAATTTGGAGTAGGGTGACATGCATGACTAGATGATTCACCTTGTTCAAACCTCCTAGGTGTTCTTATTGGAGTGCTTATTCTTGCTTGTGGAGAGGATTGATCACCTTGCAAATTTTGTTCTTCAGATTCTTCTTCATTCTATGGAATTGGTGCTCCAATTGTGATGGTGCTACCATCCCATTCTTCTTCTTCCTTAAATTCAACATCTCTGCTAATAATCACTTCCTTTGAAATAGGGTTATACATCTTATAGCCTTTGATTGTTCAGAATAGCCAAAAAAAAATGAATTTCTCACCTCTATCATCAAGTTTTCTTTTCAATTTAGATGGTATAAGAGAATATCCAATACAACCAAAAATTCTAAAATGATGTACACTATGTTTCTTACCACTCCATGCTTCTTGTGGAATTCAATCTCTGACACTCTTTGTTGGGCTTCTATTCAGAATATATACTACACATGCTATTTCTTCTTCCCAATATTCATTTGACAATTGTTTGTCCTTCAACATGCTTCTATCCATCTCCATGATTGTAATATTCTTTCTTTCTTCTACACCATTCTGCTATGGTGTGTACCTTGTAGTCAATTGCCTTTTGATGCCATGATATCTGCAAAAATATTGAAATTGATTACACATAGTCACCTCCTCTATCTGATCTAAGTACCTTGATGTAATGGCCACTATGCTTTTCAACCATTACCTTGAATTCTTTAAACGTTCCAAAGGCTTCAGAGCTATTTTTGAGAAAATATATCCACATCTTTCTACTAAAGTCATCAATGAAGGTTAGAAAATAAGTACTACCTCCAAATGATGGAGTTTGCATTGGTCCACATAAATCACTATGGACCAGCTCCACTATTACCTTTGCTCTATATGAGGCTCCTACTGGAAAGCTCTCTCTAAGCTATTTTGCTAGAATACAACTTTCACATGAACTTCTTGGATTTTTTATTGGTGGTAATCCCTTCACCATATTTTTCTTATGTAACAAATTCAAACCTCCAAAATGTAGATGTCCATACCTTAAGTGCCATAGCCATGATTGATCTAGCTGCATGGATTTGTAGTGGGATTCCTCTTCTCCTTGGATGCACGGAATTCGAAGAGGGAGCATCTTATTATTGGTCATCTCCACTTTTCCTATCAACCTGTCACTTGGAAACTTGTCCAGTATTGTGCAAACATTATCCATCAAGGATACTCTGTAACCTTTCTGTACTAACGGTCCAATACTCATAAGATTATGCTTTAGTCCAGGTACAAAATAAACATTAGGTATAAACCTTCTTTCACCATTTTTTTCTAAAATATTTATTACACCTTTACCCATTACATCGACTTTGATATCATTTCGTAATTTAACTTTAGATCTTATAGAATCATTAAGACTAGCAAAAAATTATTTATTCCCTGTCATATGATTATTATATCCACTATCTGAGAACCAAATATCTCTAGCTTTTTCTTGAGTAACATGACAAGTGAGAAATAAGCTTCCAAGATTAGAACTAGATTCACCTGTGTAATTAGCATTCTGCTTGTCCACATATCCTTGTTTCCTTCTGTAGTCACTTGCATAATGACCATATTTTTTGTAGTAATAACATTGAATATTAGATTTATCAAACCTCTGTGAACTTTCCTGGAAGTGATTGTTGTCACGTCCTCTATTGCTGTAATTTTGGTTACTATTTTCACCTTGATCTGGATTGTTCCTACCAGCTCTGCCTCTGCCTCTTCCTCTGAAGTTTGACCTTGCTCTTCCTCTTCCTCTACCAAATGATACCTATGACTTGAAAGCATTCTCAAGAGAAGTATTGTTATTCCTATTCATTCTGGATTCATGTGTTAAAAAGAAACTCATTAATTCATCTACTGATAACTATTTCAAATCCTTGGTTTCCTCAACAGCTACAACTATTGCATCAAATTTACTGGGTAAACATCTGAGTATTTTTTCTATAATCTTCAGATCCATGATTGTTTCCATTAGATCTAATTTGATTCACTATATTCAACATTTGACCCATAAACTAGTCTATAGTCTCTGAATCATTCATTTGCAAAATTTTAAAACTTTGCCTAAGAGATTGCAATTTAGTAATTTTTACCTTTGTATTACCTTTATAGGTAGTCTCCAAGATTTTCCATGCCTCTCTGGATCTTGTTACAGTTGCAACTTTGGAAAAAATAGATTCATCCAATCCCTGTTGGATTATAAATAAAGCTTTTGCATCTTTTTTTTTGTTCTCTTTAACCTCGTCCTTTTGTGCTCGAGTTAATGCCAGATGTGCTGCCTCATCCTGCGATTCTACAAAAACCATTTTCTACCAGATCTCAAACTTCTTGTGAGCAAAATAATATTTTCATCTTAATTGCCCAAAAATCATAATTCTTACAATTAAAAATGGGAATTTGAGTCTGAGAAATACTGTTATTTGTGGCCATGTCTCACGCTGAAGCTCGACAATGAAAAGTGGCTGCAATTTGTCTATATTCTTGCTTGCGGAACAAGATTCAGACTATTTCTACCTTGTTTACGTCAATTCATAGAAATCTTTACATGCTTACATGCTTCAAACTATTTCTTCCTTGTTGGGCGCCTCAGACTTTGTGTTCTGATTAAGTGCTTATCTCCAAACTGACTGCGCTTCACATGACCTGCCTTTTTGAAGACTATTTTTTTTAATAAAAAAAGACTGTGACCTTGTTGACTGCAGCGCGCTGCTGACTAGGTGATTTTTTTAGATTTCTGCTAGCTGCGCACTTTCTAGTGACTGCTAACAGCTCGCTGGACTTCTGCAGACTGTTGCGCGCCTTGCCTGGGTTGACTGTGTCACTGGACTTTTGTGGACTACTGTGCGCTTCACCTGGGTTGACTGCATCGCTAGACTTCTGCGGACTACTTTCTTCTTTTTTTTTGACTACACCTCAGACTGTTCACTCTGCCTGGGTGCTTGACGCTTTAACCTGCGCTTCAGCTCTGCTGACTCTCCCAACCAGGGGCTTCTCCTTTGGCTCTTCCTGCACTTCTGCCACAACCGTCTAGCTCTGATACCAATTTGAAGGAGAAAACAAGAACATAAAAACAAGAAAACAAGAACTGAAACACAGATTGCTACTGCAATTTCTTGAAAAAGATTTCTTTATAGATCTCTTTCTGTCCATTACAAAGCTGCACCAAGGTGTCTATAAATAGAATATGAAAGCTAAAATAACTGAAAATAGACTGCATAACTAACTAAAATTAACTCCAGTCTTTAACATGGTAACTGAGACTAAATTGTTTCTCTAACAGCTTAACTAACTGTTTGTTAACTAACTGATAGTTAACTGATGTGCATGACAAAAGGAGGGAGGTGGAACAAGCAGTTAGACTGAAGTGGAGAAATTATCTCTTTTTTCATCTTCAATTTCTAACAGTTGTTCTAAGAGAGATTGACTTAACTATAACGATATTTTTATTGGTGTAACTGTGTATTAGTTTTCTTCCTATATATTAATGACCCAAGTAAATAATTCCATCTGAAGGTAAAATTCAATACACGGATAAATAAAATATATTTATGTAGAAGAATAACAGTAACGAGTTTGTACGTGCAGGTGTCTTGTCTGCGTAGCTGCAAATTTATCAATCTTATCTTTGTTCTCTCCATGAAAGCACCACTACATCTTTTTATAACAGAGTGGTTTTCTGAGGTTAAAAAATGGAAAAAAAATTTAAATAATCTTTACGTTTTTGAACCCTGAAGGGGTGCATGTAATGTTGTAAGCGGCCACTATCGATCCTTTTTATAAAAAACAGATATATATATTTTTATAGAAAATAAAAATATAACAAATATTAAATATATAACATTTTGATGCTAAAGCATGCAATAAAATATAAAGCAATAAAACAAAAGGTTTCTAAAGATCCTAGATATTGATTTATTAAATCGGGATATTTAAAATTTGTTAATCCGTTTCATTCTTCCATAGATTTATATGGAATCAAATTTAAAATGTAATTTTTTTTCCTTGTAGAATGTCGTCTCCGCCCGCACAAAATAGAAATCTACATATAAATTTTTTATGTCACGTGAATTCTCCAAGGCATCTTTTGACTTTCGGTTATGTCGTTTTGAAGTAAATTCCTATTGGCATTATAATTTTTTTATTTTATTTTTTTTATAATTATGAAGTTATTTAAAATATAAAAATTTGGAGGATTTAATATCTCAAACATTTTTATGAATTAATAAGATTATATTATTATCAATTAATTTATTATGAAATAAATTAATATTAAAATATATGAATATCATTTTAATAATTCGACAGTGTATATGAAAAGTTATTACCAAGTCTTTTATATCAATATAAATTGAAAATTACTAATTTTGTTTTATTTATCATATTATATGTATTGAATTTTAAAGAATTTTTTTAAGATATTAGTTGTTTTTTTTACTTTTATTTATTTTAATATTTTTTTAGTATTTGAATATACAGAAATATTATAAAATAGTACATATATATTATATATATTTCTTCCAACTTCATATTAACTAGTGATAATGATATCTAACTACACTAATATATTGGATTGGAAAGAATCTTTTCAAAAGAAAAAAAAAGAACTCCAAACTACATTAAATAACCAATATATTATGAATTTTTAATTGAATTTTTGAAATAAAAAAGAAAAAACTTCCATCATACTAAACCCCATTATTACTATTATAAATTATAAAAAATTACTTTTAAACTTGTTTCATCTGTCTATACACATATAAATAATTATTATAATTGTTAATATATATAGTAAAGAACAAAATGAAAAATAAAAATAATAATTTTATATATATATATATATATATATATAGATATAGTAATAAAATTTAATATTTTTAAAATTGTTATATTTTTGTTATAATTATTATTACTATATATATATATATATATAAAATAAAAGTAATAATAATTATAACAAAAATATAATAATTTTGAAAATATTAAATTTTATTGCAATTAATTTATTTTTATAAAAATTATAAATTAATTTTATAAAAAAAATATTAAAAATAATTTTTATCATCATTATCTTTCTGCACTATATTATTCACTTCTAATATTTAGCAGTATATTATTCCCTTCTAATATTTCGATTGAATTATGCAATTATGCGTAATATTTTAAAAGTATTTATCGTAAAAAAATAAAAATAAAAAATACAAAGACACATCTTGATGCTCTAGCATACAATAGAATATGAAGCATAAAGAGAAATCTTTCTAAAAGCTCCGACATATCTAACTTATTGAAGACCATCTCCATGCTTCTATACTTTTCTCGCGTTGATATTAAGGAGTGTCAATTTTATTGCATGAGGCCATAAAATATCATTTAGAAAAAAAAAAAAAAAAAACGTACATACATACACGTGGAGATGCTACTTTATTTCTCAAAACTCACTCCATATGTTTCATTCTTCTATAAGTCTTCTTCACATTTCAAATGCAATTTTGTTTTCATTAATGTTGTTTATTTTTGTTATATAACGCACTTTTGTTTTAATTATTGTTGTTTATTTTTGTTATATAATGTCATCTTTTTAGGCCATATAAAATATAATATAAGGGACAAGTGTTAAGATTTTTTTAAGTTTATGGATTTAGATTTTAGAGGTATAAAAATTAATTTATTTGAAAGTTTAATATATTTTTTTAATTTATATATTTTTTGATTTAATATATTAAAATAAAAAAGTTATAATTTAAATTAATTTGAAATATAAATTTTGAAATGTATTTAAAAATGTTATTTAATATTTATTTTAATTAAAAATAAATGGGAGGTTTTTTGAAACTAAGAATATTAGATCTTAGAATACAAATAAATAGACAAATTCTAATAAATCTATATACCATTTTTAGTTTGAAAATACAACAAAGCAAGTTTAAGGACTAAACCAATCCAGAAAAACTAATAAATAACTAACTCAAGGATTATAAGGAAAATACCCTCAAACCTCAAAATAAAACTAACATAAAAAACAAGAAAGAAACAAATAATACTGGTCAACAAGTATAATCAACCAATAAACTACTATAACAAACTATTTTTATGAGAGACTCTCTTTTCCAATTTTCTATTTGAAATATATAATTAAAGAATCTAATTCTATTTTACCTCTTCCTTTCTTCCTTTTTACTAGCCTCCACTCATTTCCCTCCTCTATATTTGGCAATATGAGGATAGATAACTCCAAAGCAACTTTTAGAATTTGAGTCAAATGAAAATCTATTAATATTTTTCCTAAAAACATATAATTAAATATAATATAATTATGATATATATTAATTTAATAATTGTTAAAATTATAATATATAATGATATGATGTAATTATGATATATAATAGTAAATTAATTATAAAAATGATAACATATAATTAATGATATAATTAAATATTGTAAGGTAAACGTTAGACAACTAATATATATTATTGTGACAATCATTATAGAAGACAAAAATTTTAATTAATCTATCTTAATTTAAAAAACAATTTCAACTCTCAATTTTTTTTATCTATTGCCTCTTCTTTGATCCAAAAGTTCTCCATCATGTAAACTAGCCAAGGCAACTACTGATTTTTTTTTCGTCCTTACATGTAATTCTTTGAAGTTTATAATTTATTTTATTTTATTTAGGTCTCTTAATATTCATATATTTTTAGGAAGATATCATCTTTATTTGTATTTATTATCATGTCTAAATTTTATGATAGAGAAATAATTGATCAATAAATTTTATACGTTAGAATTTGATATATTTTTTTTTTGTTATATAATTCATGAAAAATAAATATTAATTTAATTTTTTAGAAAAACTTATTATTATTTTCATACTGTTTGATATATTTTTTGGTCTATGTAGGACAACTATCATATTATTTTAAATCAACATTTTTGGGGGCCAAAGAGATTGTGATAGATGGATTTTTTACAAATTAAATATTTGCCTAAAGTTAAATATTTTGGTTATTTTTGAATTATAAAAATATGGCATGCACAAGCATGCATTGATGTCATGGTGTGTGATGATGTTGGTGGCAGTGTGCCTTGGCATATGTGCTATGTGCATATATTTTTTATTTATAAAATCATTTGGTCATGCAGTTGATGTTGTTTTTTCATTTAAGAGGGTGTTATTGAGTTGCTGAAACAAATCCAAGTTGGTCAAAAAAAATTCTCCAAAACAAGGGTTCTTTCCTAGTTTAATCTATCATTACACAGATTTCAACACTGTGCTTGAATGGTAACTCAGTTTAATCACATAATTTAGTTACCAAGATCCATAGTTAGAACATAATGACAATGTTGAACAAATTGAAAATATAATCTATTATGGAATGTTATCAAGATCATTCCACCAAGTAGCCCCAAAATACTTAAGAGAATGATAAGGAAAATCTCCCTATCATAGATCACAAATCAATCTATAATATTATTAAAGATATTAAGCATACAAATTCTCCTAAAAGTGTATTTGATCCCTAAGCAAGGGTTCTTAGACTTGTTTCCTTCATTAGAGTTGTGAAGAAAAAATCAAAGTGAAGAAATTGGTATTACCATTTAATCTCTACAAGGTTAAAATAACTCTCTCAAAATATATTTAGTGATCCTTTACTTATTAGTGCACTTAGGATTAATATATAACCTTTTATTATTGAGGTAAGGTATCCTATAAAAAAGATTTGAGACAACATGTCTCTTATAGAAAATAAGAGAATGATATAGCTTGATAAATCCACCAATTTAACAAGAGGAAACCATTCCTTAAATCACACATTCATTGTATGTAAGTAATTAAAAAAAAAAAAAGACATCATAGCTTTTACCATAATAAGATTAAAAGAGATGGGTACTTTCAATAAATTGTGAGAAATAGAAAAGTATTGTTATATATTCCCACTTTCACATTATTTTACATGTCTATAAGTATTCCTTCTTCATAACATGGAATAAAACCTAAATTATACCTTTACAATTTAAATGAACCTCTTATACAAATACACTCTAAACGAGTGAAGTTCATTTAATAAGGCAAACACCAAATAACCTATAACACATAATTTGAATGTAGGAATATAAATATTGGAATGATTCTAGACTTTGCCACTCTAATGAATGCCTGATAGATACTAATAAAGAAAATATCAATCTAGATATACTTTAAAAATCAGGTTAAGCAACCAAGAATCATACTTTTTGATCACTTATTAATAAAGTTTTCCATTAAACGTTCACTAAGAATTTTAACAACAAGGGTCAGCACAATGCTGAGCAACTTATCCTAAATGGTAACCATTCATATATATTAGGTTGGTTAGTAATATTTAAAAATAAAATAATATATTCATTGATTAGGCATCCATTTATTCATATATGCAATTAACAACCTGAATGAATATATATATATATATATATATATATATATATATTGGTTAGCAATATTTAAAAATAAAATAATATATTCATTGATTAGGCATCCATTTATTCATATATGCAATTAATAACCTATATATATATATATATATATATATATATATATATATATATATATATATATATATGTTCAACTATACAAGGTACAATCAACCATCCAAGGTACATAATTTCATCAATTCAACATATATGATTATCATTTCTAATGCATACTATAACTTAGTCATTTGAATGCATACAATCAGCCACTAAAGATATAAAATCAGCCATTTGGATGCATATACATAGTTATTCAATGCATACAAAAACAATCATTTGAATACATTTACTAATGCTTACATTAATATTTTCAAATGTATTAACAATAAAAAAAATACTACAAGTTAGCCTTATAAAATTTATGCACACTGAACCACATGAATATTGTTTCCATAACCATTAAATGTATGTTTGTGTCCAACAATATAGTGCATGAAGTCAACCATGCCAAGGTGTTTCTTGAACCATATCAGAATGAAATAGATAGTCATTAAAGGCATACAATAAATAACCCACACATGAATATGCACATATCTTTCAAGATATATTTAAACCATAGTATTAAGGTATGAAATCAGTCATGGTAATACATGCACAAGTCAACAACGTATGCACAACCTTCTAATAATGGTCCAACCATACCAAATTTTTCATAAGCCAAACAAACATATGTAAGAGCAGTAAATATAAATGACTAGCCATACAAGCATTTATATAATATAAATCATCCATTACAATACATGTTTCCAACTACAAAAAGAGTGCATTAACCTAACCATTATAATGTATGCATAGGTCATTTAATAACTTGATCACAATGCATATTGAAGGTGCATATAACCAAAACCCTACCAATGAATAAGATACACTTTTTCTTGCACACATGGCCATACAATCTACCTAAGAATATTTAAGCCATATGAATGTATGCATAGACCATAAAAATACATGCATATAAAAATTAGCTACACAAAGGGCAGTTTTCACAAGCAATACATTTGTGTTTGAATCCAACCACTTGATTGAGGAATTTTGTAAAATAATTGACATACATCCTTTTCCAAATAATTTAGCAAATAATTTTTGGCCATCCACTATTCTAGAATTCTCTCAAACATTTCACACTATCTTATTAGAAACAATTTTTAACCATCCACTATGATGGAAATCTTTCAAACAATTCACACACATTCTCTTGCAAGAAATTTATCAAACAATTTTTAGATCAAGAATAAACTCTTTAACTCATTAGCATGCAGGAATTTCACCTTATTTATGGCACTGATTCATATACACATACCAAAGCATGAATATAAGGGCCTATACCTTAAATTAAATATTTATTATCTTAGTTGCTATGGCTGAAAGCAAAGCCAATATATATAAAATTTTCACCAAAGGGATAAGAACTTTCCTGGACAAATAAGCTTCATTATTTCCTTAATTCCTTAGCTTGCCTTGGCTTCTCTACCATTCAACATTTTTCTCTTTAACAAAAATAGATTCATATTATAATTTGATTTTCTTCCTAAATACTAAATAAAAAATTACTTCCAATATGTGTTTCCAAGGACAAGAAAATGAGAATAAAACTTAAAAATCAATTTTTCTATCTCTTTACCATTTACAATCATCAAAGACCTTTATTTTGGGTTCAAATTTTAGTGGAAATAATATAAAATGAGATAGTAGCTACACTGTGTTCTTTTATCAAACATTTGGAGAGCAATCATTAAATTTTTTTAAGAAATATTTTTCAACCATATTCAATTTATATAAAATACTTACTATATATGCATACATAAATAAGCATATATGAACCCATTTCTTATTGAAAACCCCCATTTTAATTGCCACAATGTGAATGTAATTGAAATACATAAATATTAAGCAAAAATGAAAGATAAATTGCCTAGGATACCTCTTACATTGCTTCTAGGTATTCCAATGTAACTTTATAAAAATCCATTCCATCCATTTCACCCCAAAAATCATTTTTGACAAACATCTACAACCCTTCAAAATTCCATGAATTCCTCTATTGACAAGTAGCTAAAATTTTAGGTTCATTACTAGTTGAAAATATATGTATTTGGCCTCCAAAAATGGTCAATTGCCTCTTTCATGGTGGTGGCCATGCCCTAACTAGAGTAAAATGAAAGCTTTACAAAATAGGGTATGGACATCCATCTACTGATAATAAAAAAATTGAAAATATGAAATGCCTTGATATGCATGTATGCCAATTGTGGAAGCACACAAAACACCCACAAACATTTATCATTTTTCTGCTACCAACACATGACTTGTATAATATGTACCTTATACTTTAATCTTACAGGACATCCCCGTCACTCATCTTCTTTTATAAGTTTCTTTCACAAGTTACAAAACCTATTAAGGTTTTTCCCAATTGACCTTTTGGTCAACAACAACAACAACAACAACAACAACAATAATAAAAGATTGATAATAGATATAATATTTACCATATTTTGATCTTTGTAAAAATCAATTTCTAATTCTACCAATAATTTGTTACAATTTTAACCTAGTCCATTCACAGGACTATATAAAAATCATGACATATATTAAATTAGATCCTTTAATTTAACCCTTCATAATAGATATTTTTAATGATTTTTATAATATTGTGCTCAATGCCTTTATGAGACTCTAGATAATAATCTAGAGAATACAAAAAGTCTTAACACCTTGGGTTATCCTTCCCTCCTGAAAGAGGTAGCGTCCTAGTGACTAAGGATAAAAGAAATATCCCATGACTAGATTTATATCACAATGGACTCTTAACTAGGAGTACATACCTATAGAGGGTTCTATACAGAATAATCACACACACACACACACACACACACACACACACACACACACACACACACACACACACACACACACACACACACACACACACACACACACACACACACACACACACACACACACACACACACACACACGGGTTCATATTTATAACCTCTAAGCTCTATAAAGGTGCATTTGTTTCCCAATAGGACCACCTAAATATCCTTATCCCTAGATAAGCTTTTAGGTTCATTACCAGTCAAAACTATATGTATTTGGCCTCCAAAAATTATCAATTGCTTCTTTCCTGGTGGTAGCCATGCCGTAACTAGATTAAAATGAAATATTTACAATAGGGTGTGGACATCCATCCACTGATAATTAAAAAAATTAAAAATATCAAATGCCCTGATATGCATGTATGAAAATTGTGGAAGCACATAAAACACCCATGAATTTATATCATTTCTCTACTACCAACACATGACATATATAATATGTAGCTTATAATTCAAGCATCCATGACATCCTCCTCAGTCCTCTTCTTTTAGATGTTTCTTTCACAAGTTATAAATCATATTCAAGCTTCTCCCAATTGACCTTTTGGTGAACAACAACAACAACAAAAACAATGACGACAACGACAACGACAACGACAACAACAACAACAACAACAACAATAAAAGACTTATAATAGATATAATATTTACCATATTTTGATCTTTATAAAAATCAATTTCTAATGCTATCAATAATTGGTTAAAATTTTAACCTAGTCCATTTATGGACTATATAAAAATTATGACATATATTAAATTAAATCCTTTAATATAATCCTTGATAATAGATATTTTTAATGATTTATATAATTTTGTGCTCAATTATTTTATGAGGCTCTAGATAATAATATATATATTATAAAAAGGCTAAACACATTAGTCATAGAAGAGTTATTTATGCAAAGCCTTCACCATAATAACTTGGGTCATGATATCCTTCCCTCCTAAAAGAGGCACCATCCTAGTGATTAAGGATAAAAGAAATAACTCATGACTAGATTTATATCACAATGGACTCTTAGAGAGGATTAAATACCTCTAGAGGGTTCTATAGACAAGAATGTTACACACAGACACACACACACACACACACACACACACACACACACACACACACACACACACACACACACACACACACACACACACACACACACACACACACACACACACACACACACACACACACACACACACACACACACATGCACGCACATGTGCACACATGCATGTGCATGCATGCACACACATGCACCTGCGCACGTGCACACATGCATGCGTGCACGCGCACACACACACACACACGCGCGCGCGCGCACACACGCGCTCGGGTTCATATTTATAAGATCTAAGCTCTATAAAGGTGCATTTTTTCCTAATACGACCACGTAAATATCCTTATCCTCATCTAAATGTCATGTTCCTTTTAAGAGTCTAATCAGCCATCTACTGAGTGTAGTAGTATATTAATTTTCAAAAAGCAGAGCAACTAAGTAAAAAATATAAATTATTAAAACAAGAGATTAATTTTTTCTTATTTTCTTAAATAAATATTTATAGATTTCCATAACCAATAGATAAAGAATCAAATCAAATCATCTAATAACAATTATACTGCAAGGTTTTTGACATTTTGAACCTCATATGAGAAGAGGTCATGTATTAGAGCACTCATACATACTTAAATTTATGTATTATCTCAGATTTTTAGCATGATTCCAAAAATAAGAATTAGAATTTTTAAATTAAATTAGTTTCATATTAAAATTCATTTCATAGAATAGACATAGTGTTGAAGAAACTAGTAATTTTGTAGTTGAAATTGAAATATCTTGAATGTTTCCACTCAATTACCAACCTATAATTCAAGATAACTTATTTAGCATAAAATAACTAAATCTAAGGCATTTTTCCTAAAAATTAGTTACATCCCAAGCATAACTTTGTAATATTCACCATAAAATATAAACCATTATAATATTCATACTTTCTATGTGGTCCTTCTACCACTTTTAATTATGCTTTACACATAATCTCTTATCATTCATCTCAAAATGAAATTAACACCCAGCCAACCATATCACTATTATTGCTAAACTTTGGATCAAATATGGGTCAGTACATCATCCTGCACCAACCACACCAAACATTAGAGAGGCCATTCAAGGCAGTCACATGCAACCCTTAAATTTTTCATCATTTTCATCATTATTTTTTTGAGATCACATGATGCTTATATGGATCCTAATCCCACCATGATTTTATAAATACTTCTTCATAGCATGTACAAATTTCAAAACTGCCTGATCAAAACTTTATATTGCCCCTTTCAAGCATAGACATACATGTTAGTCATGCCTTTAAATAAATTAAAATATCATTTGAAGAATATTTTTCATGTGTGTGTGTGTGTGTGTCCAGTTGATAACATAACATGATTGCATTTACAAGCCAATACATGCTTATATTATAGCATGTACAACCTTGCTCTAATACCTAAGATTCCAATTTATAAGATCATTTAATGCTTCAAAAGGCTACATAAAGGAATTCACTTATAGGTTATTTTTACAACAACCTCAGAAAGGGGGTTAAGATAACACTTAATCTATAAAGTGACCATTATGTATGAACACCCCACAACCAACTTATGGTACACATGATACACACACGCGCGAATGAATCCATTGGCTACCTTATGTAAAGCGGAAAAGAGGATGTATATCCTATAAGAGACTCCACTTACTAACCCATATCCAATCTGGATATAATTCTTCTCCATCCTCAACCTCAAACTTGCATCAATGCTCATCATTAGATCAACAATGCAAAATTATACCACACAATATAACATTATACCCTCACAGATTTAATTAATAAAGGTTGATTTTGAAAGGAAAAATTTACATCACAAAGTAGTTCATGATCCTAGTTCTTTATATCAAGAGTTAACAACATAAGGTCACACTTATTCTATGACATATACATGAAATAATTATGCAATAATGTTTTAAAACATAGATGAATTATAAAGTTGCATGGTCCAACATAATAACATATAATATATAAGTTTAGATAACCTACAACAATTTTACATGAAATGAAGGAACCATGTGGAATAGGATAGACATGTTTATTCAACATTTTTGATAATTTATGCTGAAGATATTTTCACATCACAACACACACAAGTGAAGCACAAGGGTCCATAAATTATATCAGTGTAGATGATGTTTAGATGCCATCTTAGATAACATAAAATATCCATCATTTATCATAGTATGCTCAGTTCTAGGGATCTCAATTTTACCATCACCTTCTTTCAAGGAAGGGTGTGTTGCAATAGAGCCCATTAATATATATCCTTGAAAACCAAAAATATTCACACCTCATGGATTAGATGGTTAAAAATTATAATTAATAATAAGATATGCTCAAAACATTTTATTTTTTTCCTAGAAAGGCAACCACATTCAGCCACACTTGCTCCTCCATGAATGAGTCACACCCTTGATCCTCTAAAGAATGTCATGTACCTCAAGTATCATATTAGGGCTCATCTAAACAATCCATCATAAGACACTAAGTGTTTATAATTTCATTCCAACATCAAGATTTTATCACCAGTCACCTGATTAAGCTGCTCAACAAGCCAAAGGTTGATTAGTGTATCTTGTCGTACAAAGTGTGGACTTGGGAATGGTGGACTCAGCTAAGGCTCAAGGTGAAGGTTATATTACTACCATGGAAATTAAAACTTCCCACAATCATTAATTTAAACTATAATTCATAGATTATATCACCTCAATATCATATAACATAGTACTTACTTATTTTTAGTTTACATGATGGCTGTAATCAACCAACCATAATAGTGTTTCACCCAGAAAGACCTTCGCAGTCTTTCATACAAGTCCATCACTTTGGTCATAATGGTTCTCCCCAATCATTAGTCATAATACTTTATTTAAAAAACTTACATGTATGCAACCAATCACTTATAGTGACACATGGAGGCAGTAAAATCATACACCCACTTGTCATATCTATATAAAAAAAACTCTACATAAAATTAATAATTAATTATGATTTTGAACAAAATTTCTTTTTAATTATCTAAGATACATCATCAATAATAGTAGTATCTTATTTTATAATTATTTTTATAAATTCTAGCATTACTTTATAGGAATTTATTAACATTTTTTTGCATTTTTTCTTTAATTACACCACCTTCTAAGGGTAGATTTGGCTTAGAATAGCCTTGCCCAACCATGATCATATTATGCATGTTGAGGTGTCTTACTCAAATTAAGGCCACTCATTACAAGAGTGATATAATAGCTCAATAATTCATGCATTCAAGCATATATTATACTCAAGTATTTACTTTATATGAACAAAATATTAAAAAAATTCTTCTTATAATAGCTATTAATTATGTTGAGATCAACAAACCCCAACATTTTTATAATTTGTAAGATGGCACAAGGTCCCATCATTTATATCATCAATAAAATATCAACATTCAATCTATAAAACCCTTTTGATATATATTATAAATTCATTACCCTAGAAAAAATATTGCTTCACAAGCACTAGTCATCAAACATATCACTTTCTTAGCTTATTCTTGTGCCACACAAATCCCAACAATGAGCTTGGATACCATTCCAATCTCACTTAATGTTTTTAGCCTTATTTCATATTTTATTCTTTTATTATCTAAAAATATTATATTTAGCAACAAGGGTATCAATTTTAGACATCACAATTCAAAAATCAATTTATTAGTTAAGGACAAATATAGTTAACATGCTAAGAATCATAATACGACAACTTCACCAAGTTGTCAATTAGGTCCTTAAGATAAAAGTAAGGCCTACTAATTCCATTTAAGACTTCACTTAATAATAAATTAAAGGTTGCCTCATAAATCACATAAGAGTTATGAAATAACTCTAGTTATAAGTTAGTCCAATATAGGACTTATGAGAGTAATTCCCAGATTAACAAAGCACTAGAAAATGATTCAATATTCATACAATTCACCAAGTGGTTTGGATAATCAAAATTTATTTCAAGGTACTTCTCTACTAACACTAATTATTAAGTTTCCTTAATGCATATCCAATGTAATGGCATTAATAATCAACAAACATTCAAGTCTATCAATTCAAAAATATCAAATCAATCTGTAACTAATTAAGAAACTAAAAAAGATGATTGACTCAAGTAAATCAGGTTTACTTTCTCCTCAACTAACCTCCCAGGCATAAGTCATTCATTATCCCTTAAAAGATTTAATATTCCAAGAAAATTTCAATAATTATCAAATAATTAATCTAAATTCTAATAATGGTACTTTATCATGGTGACTCATATTGACTCACCCATATAGGTTAATCAGTAGTCAAACAAGACTCATATTAACGTAACCCAAAATTGGAAAAGGGTGACTTTAGCCAAGACTATGGAGATCAACATATTATGGTCAAGGAATCATTAAGAGCCCACAATGTTCTAAAATAAGGTGTTATTTCTCATTCAACTCATAGATACACAACAAGTGTAGTACCAACAATCATAATTTTGATATAAAGTGCACTAAGTTCTTTCTCTTGGTTAAGAATATTTTTCTTTCAAAAAATTTAGAACAGAAGCTATAATACCAAGTGAAATTAACCCACACCAATCCATATTTTTCCCCAAAATAAGGATTCTTTCATAGTTCAATCTTACATTACATAGATTTCAATAGTGTTCTTGAATGGTAACTCAGTTTAAGGACATAATTTGGTTACTAATATCCATTGTTATTAAATATTGATAATGTTGAACAAATAGGGAATACAACTCCTTCTGGAATATTATCAAGATCATTCCACCAAATTGCCCCAAAATACTTAACAAAATAATAAGACAATTTTGCTAGTTTATATCATGAATCAATCTATAATATTATTAAACATATTAAGCACATAAATTCTCCCAAATTTTTATTTGATCCCTATGAAAGGGTTCTTAGACATGTTGCCTTCATTAAATTGGTGAGTAAATAGTCAAAGTGAAGAGATTGATATTGATTTTTAATCTATACAAGGCTAAAATAACTCTCTAATATCATATTTAGTAATACTTTACTTATTAGTGCACTTGGGATTAATATATAACCTTTTATTATTGAGATAAAGTAACCTATAAAAGAGATTTGAGAGAACATGTCTCTTATAATAAATAGAAGAATGATACTACTTGATAAATCCATCAATTTAACAATAAGAAACCATTCCTTAAATCACATGTACATAGTGTGTAAGTTATCATAAAAAGACCTCATTTCCTTTCTCACAATAAGATTTAAGAAAAATGGGCAATCTCCATAAATTATGACAAATATATAGAGCTTAATATATATTCTCACTTTCATATTATTTTACATGTCTACAAATATTCCATCCTCATAATAAGGAATACTACCGAAATTATACCTTTAGAATTTAAATCAACCTCTTATACAAATACACTCTAAATGATAGAAGCTCATTTAGCAAGGCAAACACCAAACAACCCATAGTAAATAGTTTGAGTGTAAGAAGGTAAATATTGAAATGATTCCACACTTTTCCATTATAATGAGTCCCTGATAGATAGTAATGAAGACAATATAAATCCATACATACTTTATAAACAAAGTTAAGCAATCAGGAATCATACTTTTTGATCGCTTACTAATTTATTTTACCACTAAACCTACACTAAGAATGTTAACAACAAGGGTCAGTAAAAAGATGAGTAAGGTTATCTTAGATGGTAACCATTCATATATATTAGCTTGGTTAGGAAGTCTTAACAATAAAATAATATATTTCCTAATCAGGCATCTATTTTAATGATAATTATAATTAACAAAGTGAATGCATCCTATATACATTTAACTATTTCAAATACATAGAATCAACTATTGCATAAAATCATGCAAATAATACATGTTCATCTATATAAGGTACAATCAACAATTTGAGATTCATAATTTCATCCATTTACTATGTACAATTATCCATGATAATGCATGCTTTACATTAGTCATTTGAATGCATACACTCAATTATTCAATTGCATATAAAATCAGTCATTTAGATGAATATACATAGTTATTCAATGCATACAGAATCAATCATTCAAATGCATATACTAATGCCTAGATTAATATTTCGAAATGTATTCATAGTGATAAAAATGATAGAACTTAGCCTTTTTAAATATATGCACTCTCAACCATATGAAGAGTGTTTTCATAACCATTAAATGTATGTTTGTATCCAAATATACAATAAATGAAATAAGCCATGTCAAAGATGTTTTCTCAACCATATAAGAGTGAAATAGCTCACCATTAAAGGTATACAATAAATAACCCACACATGAATATGCATATGACATTCAAAATATATTTAAGCCATGATTTTAAGGTATAAGATCAATCATGGTATTGCATGCACAAGTCAACAATGTATGCACAACCTTCTAAGAATGGTTTAGCCATACCAATGTTTTCACAAGAAAAACAAACATATGTGAAATTATTAAATATGAATGATCAGCCATATAACCTTTTATATAGTATAAATCATCCATTCTAATATGTTTTTACAACTACATAGAATGTGTATTAACCCAATAATTATAATGCATGCATAGGTCATTTAATAACTTGATCACAATGCATACTAAATATGCATACAACCAAAAACCTACCAATGCACAAGATACAATTACTCTTGAACACATGGCCATATAATCCATCTCATATTATTTTATCCATATGATTGTATGCATAGACCATAAAAATAAATGCATATATTTACGACATATACAAATTAGCCATAGAAAGGGGAATTTTCACAACCAATACATGAGTGTTTAAATCCAACCACTGCATTGAAGATTTTTTTCAAAAAATTAACATATATACTTTTCCAAACAATTTCCAGCCATCCACTATCATGGAATTTTGTCAAACATTTCACACCATCTTCTTCCAAGTGGTTTAGTAAACAATTTTCAGCTATCCAGTATGGTGAAATTTTACCAAACAATTTACACACATCCTCTTCCAAGAAATTTATCAAATAATTCCAGATCAAAAATAAACTCTTTAAATCATTATCATGTAGGAATTTCATCGTATTTATGAAACTAGTTCGTATACACATACCAAAGCATAAGTATAAGGGCCTATGGCTTAAATCGAGTATTTATTATCTTACTTGTTATGGTTGAAAATAAAACAAATATATATATAAAAGTTTTAAAAAATGGATAAGACTATTCCTTGAATATGTAACCTTAATTCTTTCCTTAATTCACTGGCTTGCCTTGGCTTCTCCATTATGCAACATATTTCTTTTTTTTTTAAGATAAATATAGTCAGATTAGAATTTGACTTTCTTCGTAAATACTTAATAAATAAATTCTTCCCATATGTGTTTCAAATCTTAATAAATTAAAAATAAAATCCATAAATCATTTTCTTTATCCCTTTAACAAATTAAGAACAACAGACTTCTTTATTTCAGAATAAAATTTTAATTCAAATAACATCAAATTAGATACAAACTACGTTCAGTTATTTTGTCAAATAGTTGTATATCAGACATTAAATCTTGTTAAGAAATATTTTTCAACCATAGTCAATTTATATAAAATAGGGTTTTGTATATGCATACATAAATAAGCATATATGAACCCATATCTTATTGGAAACCGCCAATTTAATTTCCATGATGGTATTGTAATTGAAACGCATAATAATTAAGTAAAAAGGAAAGATTACTTGCTTGGGATATTTCTCACATTGTTGGCAGGTATTCCAATGGCACTTTATAAAAATCCATTGCATCCATTTCACCCCAAAAAAAAATATTTTTGACAAGCATCTACAGCCCTTCACAATTTCATGAATTCCTCTATTGACAAGTAACTAAAATTTTTGGTTCATTACCGGCTGAAACTATATGTATTTGGCCTTGAAAAACAGCTATTTATCTCTTTCCTAGTCGTGGCCATGCCCCATCCAGAGTAAAATGAAGGGTTTATAATAGGGAATGGATATACATCAACCCATAATTAAAAAATCAGAAAATATCAAATGCTCTGATATGTATGTATGCAAATTATGGAAGCACACAAAATGACTATGAATTTATGTCATTTCTCTATTGCCAACACACTTCATTGCTACTATGTAGCTTAGAATTTCAAATTCCATGACATCCCCCTCACTCCTCTTGTTCCATAAATTTCTTTCGCAAGTTAGAAACACTTTTCAGGCTTTTCCCAATTGCCCTTTTGGTCAATAATAATTAAAAAGATATTGATAATAAAAATAATATTTGCTATATTTTGATATTTAAAAAAATCAATTTATAATTATATCAATAATTGGTTTCAATATAAACCTATACCATTCACGGAATATAGAAAAATAATAACATATATTAAACTAAATCCTTTAATTTAAACTTTGGTAATTAATATTTTTAATGATATTTATAATTTCATGCTCAATACCTTTACGAGGCTATGAATAATAAAAAAATATATTAAAAGGATTGAAACATTAGTCAAAGAAGACTTATTCATGTGTTGTGGCACCCTAGTGTTTGCAATCGTCATAGTTTGGAAGTCAAATTTTACTAGGTATAATTTTTTCAATTGGATATTTTATTCAAGGGAATATTTTCTTAAGAATAATTGTATAGATTTAAAAACTATATGGTTTATATATATATATTTTTAATTTAATTAAAGACTATTATTTTTAGCATTTTTAAGCTTCTACAAGTTATGATATGAAAATACAAAGGGTTTGTGAATAAATAATGTGGGGAACCTACTTGTCTTTGGAGTAAAGGATTGTTGAAGATTTTTTAGGAAGTTTTATTTTTGTTTTTATATATTTGAATTATTATGGTTTTGTGTTAAAAAATATATTTTTTGCATGACTTTTTTTGCAACTTTTTCATTTTATATAAGCAGTTGGTGTGTTGTGTGATATCTACAAAGGTTGAAGATTTGAATTCTAGTTTTATCATGTATGTTTTATACAATAACTATTTTATGATAAATAATTATGTAAGTTACAAATGTGTAGGGTTGTCAGAGTCTTTTTTTAAAATTTAGTCAAAGGCTGGAGGTTTTAGTGCTTTCAAGATTTTGTAATTTATGGCAAGAAAAAATCAGCTTTACTTAATGGATTAAGTAGAAAACCAATTTTTCCTTCGTCCATACTTATTTTGGTTTTTCTTTTAGTGGTTTTCGGGTTTCTAAGTGTTTTTCATTTTTATTTCATTTTTATGTTGTTAATTTTTTTTACAGTGTTAAATTTTGTTTTAATTAATTTTCCCCCAAATTTTACTCGTTTTGTGTTTAAAAAATGTTTTGTTCATGCAATGGGTATTGTTTTTTTCCATTGAAGATGAGGCTTGTACATCACACACTATCTGAAACTCTCAATATTTTGGAGTCAAATTTAATTATATACAAATTTTTAGATGAATGTTTTCTTTGGAAGAAGAATGTAGATTTGAAAATTATGGGTTTCATACTCTTTTAATTTGATTAAAGTTGGGTTTGTTTTTGGGATTGTACAAATCTGAAATAATAAAATAGAAAAAAAATGTTGAATAAAATCTCTATAATATTATTTATTTTTATAGATGCTTGTTCTTATTTTTTTATTTTTTTTTAATATTTTTACTTTTGCTTTTATGTTTGTTTTTACGTTACTATGTTTTATAATTTTTTGTAATAGAATGTTTTTCAACTTAGTTATTTATTTTAATTTTTGCAATGTTTAGTATTGATGATGAAACAAGGGACCTATGTGGTTGAACTGGTGAGAAGTATATACATTGTTTGTTTTTGTTTTTCAAGTGCATTTTTAATTCAATTGATTTGTTAGGTTTTTCATTTCTTTAGTTGTCACTTTTTGTATTTGATGGTGGAATTTGAGTGGCTTTTAATCAAGGTATATCCATTCTATATATAGTATATCAATAGACTTTTAAGTTATATGACAACCATGTATGTGCATATATAAATTGTATATATTTTTAACTAATTCAAAGAGGGGTTATTATTCATATGAAACATTGTAAAATTGTTTTAATAAAATAAAGAACCTTCATAAATAAATTGAAAATAGATCTAATTATTTAATGGATAGTTGTTGTGGTTTTATTTCTAGAGCTTTTGGTTTTGTTGGGTTTTTCTTTTTTTATTGTATGAGTTTATGTTTGTTTGTAGTGTTGGGTTTTGTGTTTGATTTTGGATTTTCTTATTTTAAATTTTAAGATTTAAGGAAAAATGAAAAGACATTATATCCCAACTTGTAATGAATAAATAAATTATTTATATCTTTTATGGGTGTGTTGTGGTTTCAAATGCAACATTGAAGGATTTTTTTCCTAAAAAAATTTACATTTTACTATAGATTTCAAGTGACTTGTAGTTAAATTTTTAGATTGTATTTACCTTCTTATATTAGATTTGTTCTCTAAAAAAATTGAATCTAGATATTTAATTGTATTTTTTTCATATAAAATTATTTCTTTTTACATGCTTGTTGTCATCATTTTTCCCTTGAGAAATTGAGCTTGATAGTTTTTTATCCTTTGTTGCAACCAAAGTGTGTGTAAATTGTGTTTCTATTTTTCTTAATGTATTTTAAGATTTATTTAGATAAATATTAATCATATTGTATTTGTGTTCTTATTAATTCCCTAATTAAATATTAATTTCATTATTTAGAAAAAAATATTCATGATTTTACATTTGATGGCATATTTCAAGTGTCTTTTGGTCAATGTGTATGAGTTATAGAGTCAATATGAAAAAAAATATTCTTGGTTTTTTTAATTTTTTATAAATATATTAAAGTATTTGAATGATTTGTGTTGATAAATGCATACATCTGATATTATTTTTTGGGATTTTTTTAATTTTTAAACTGATTGAATTTTTAGAGTGAGTAGTAGGTAGAATATGTATGCGTATGTGTGTACATGCATATGTATGTTTTTTTTAATTATTATTATTATTATTTTAATTTATATTAACATAGTCAATGTACATATATTTTGTTTTTGATTAAAACATTCTTCTGCTAATGCAATGTATGATTTTTTTAATGAAATACAAAGCTCTTAATTTGACATGATTTTTCAAATATAAGGTTTGGCCTTGGTGGTTAATTTTTTTTTTTAATGTTATTTTTTTGTTTTTCCTATTTTTTATGATTTATTTTTTGTTACGAGTGGATTTGAAATTGATAACTAGTGTAATATATTGTGTTTATTTACCATGTGAGATGAAGCCATTATGTTGATTTTATATTGAAATATAGTTAATGTTTTATTTTTTATTTAAAAAAATTAATGATTCTATACTTTGGTTATCCTTATGTGGTGCATAATTTTGATGCAATCTGATGTGTTTTTTTTGTTTTAAGGTTATGTTGGATTAATTGGTATCTATCATGGATGTGATATTAAAATGGTCCAAACAACCATATGTAATGTAATGTGTATTTTTATTTTTTTTAAATTGCATTGATGATGATGATGATGATGATGATGATGATGATGATGATGATGATGATGATGATGATGATGATGATGATGATGATGATGATGATGATGATGATGATGATGATGATGATGATGATGATGATGATGATGATGATGATGATGATGATGATGATCATCATCATCATCATCATCATCATCATCATCATCATCATGCAATGTATGTAATATTATTTAGTCTTAAAAGTGCACGCGTGCACACACACACGTGCACACGCTCGTGCATGCGTGCGCGTGCACACACACACACACACACACACACACACACACACACACACACACACACACACACACATCTTATTTTTAATCTAACTTAAATAGATAATGGAAATGGTGAGTTATAGTCCCGCCACCCCTCCTCTTAATCCTTACCAACTCTTCCCCTCTACGCTCCCTACCCCTCCCACACCATATATTTATAAAAATTTAATTTGAGTAGATAATGGAAATAGTGATTTATAGTCCCTCTTCTCACCCCTATATTTATAAAAATGTAAAAATGGAGAAAACAACATATAAAGACATCAACCTTGCATTAGCATGACTTTTTTTTTTCATGTATTCAAGCATAATTTTAGTGATTTATTTTTTAATACATTTGATGTCTTATTATATTTTTGTTATTTTTAAACTTTAAAATAATATGGTAGATTATTTCATGTCATTATTAGAAAGAGGTGATGAACATACACTAGAATTATTGTAATTAATCTTATTATGATTTAAATTTTGCATAAAAATAATGGTATTGAGACATATTTTTGGCGAATACAAATTTATGTTGTGACTAATTCAAATGTAGAAGCAACAAGATTGTGGGGTGACAGTTTTCTACATAAAATAGTAGGTTAGATGGATTTATGTACCAATTTCAATATAGTCATTGAAATGAGGCAATAAATATTTCTAGTTCAATTTAAAAGAATTAAAATGATTTCCTATGTGTGTATGAGATTATGAACTATTGTATAGGAAGAAAAATATTAGGTATAATAATTTAATAGAATATGTTATTCTTTGATTTTTTGTATTTATTTTTTGTTTGAAAATTTTATCTTGTATGTTAATAAAATAACAAGTTACAAATATAATTATACAAAAAGGATAAGAGTAAATATAATCACTCTAAAATAGTCACATTCCTCAAGGGCAAGAAACACTAACAAACTAGCTTGATATTTAGTAAAATTTTTAACCAAAAAGTGAATAAATAGAGAGATGGAGACATAAAAGAGATAATATAACATAAGAAAATATTTATAATTGGGAAGAACAAAAGGTAATAGTATCAGGTAATGGATTATTTAACTTGTCTTCCCAACTAACCAGTCACTTCTAGCATGAGGGTCTATTGTATTATTTACAAGCTCCCAACCATCACTTGTATTCTCTTTATTTTTATCATCATTAACATATTTTTTGAAAGGATAAATGAAAAATGCAAAATAAAGGAGTTTCCCTTGCGATGATGCTAACCACCCAAAACAATTACAAATAGGACTCATGATTAGTATTTGAAAATGTTTCTAAGGGAAGCCGATATCGTATCTACTTTGAGAATGATCTAATGAAAATAATTAATTTAATGGATCTACAAATCTAATTATAAGAGACCCCGGCTGAAAATCAATCCTAAAATAAAATAAGTTCAAACTTTTTAAAATATATATATTTAGTCTTCCCTAATGAAATTGTTATGATGTTGTTTTTCTTTATTATATTTAAAAGTATTTATGTTTAAAAAGTTGTTTGATTTTTCTGAGTTTATTTTATGATTAAAATAATCTAAGTCCCGGCTGAAAATCAATTCTAAAATAAAATAAGTTCAAATTTTTTTAAAAATATATATTTAGTCTTCCCTAATAAAATTGTTACGATGTTGTTTTTCTTTATTATATTTAAAAGTATTTATGTTTAAATTGTTGTTTGATTTTTCTGTTTTTATTTTATGATTAAAATAATCTAAATATAACCCGCAACCCAAAACCTTTGAAGCCTTAATTTCACAGTTGATTATATATATTTAGAAAAATAAAGGGAAAAGAAAAAATAAGCAGCCAGTAAAATATAATGCAACCAAATAGATATTCTTATGGTGGACAACCAAAATCAGATACGATTCAATGTACTTCATTACTGACATTTACTTTATACAATTTCCTGTAACACGCTTTAGATACTTTGCTTTCAATCAATTGTATTATATAGAGAAAAAATAGTGGTGCTGTCCACACCACCTTGTCCCTGGCAAATTACAGATCACCCATTCAAATGCACTTTACAGTCACGCACCCCAAAATCAAATCTGAAGTATCCATTTTCAAAATGTTTCTGTCACTAAATGTCAAATGAGTAACGTTGATTTAAATACAATACGGATTACTTTCTTACAAATAATAGTAGAAATTATGTTTACGGAGTACATAATTCGGAGGTTGCACTAAGAGGAAATAGTACTCACATTGGTGGTGATGAATGTAACATTTTGAAGGGTTATAATATAATATGTATACGAGTATTGTGAGTTTAATCTTTGAGTTTTGAGTAGGGGTGAAAGATATCTCATTAATTCATGTTCCATGTAAAATCCGATTTTTTAGCCTCACTGGATTTGTGATTATGAAGAGAAATTTTAAACATTAGACTCTTTGGACTCAATTCCAGTGATAGGGTTTATGATAAAGGGATTGTAGCATATGCCAAAAAGTGTGCAAAAAGCTGTGTTTTACAGAACTTCCAGTTGTTTGAAATAATTTTTGCAGTATGCCAATTACAAAATTTCATAGAAGACGGTTGAAAGCGGAAGAGCTTGAACGTGGAAGAGTTCATCTTTGATGTCAAGATTGATTAATTATTTTTTTATTGGTCAATTTTGTAAAGGTAACAATGTAGTATTTTGTTGTTTTTAAAATGGAAGCAAAAGTTGTTAGTTTTGAAAGCATAGTATTTTGTTATTTTTAAGAAGTTAGTAATATTATTTTCTTTTAAGAAGTTAAAATGTAAATATTGGTTAATTTTGTTAAAGTAAAAATATTGGTTAATTTTGTTAAAGTTAAAGTATTTTGTTGTTTTTAAAAGGATAATAAAAATTAAAGTGTAAATTTTAGTTAATTTTGTAAGGGTAATAATGCAGTATTTTATTATTTTTAAAGGTGTACTAAAATTTGTTATGTTTTGACAATGTAGTACTTTGTTATTTTTAAGGGGTTGTAAAAATTGTTACATTTTTATAATATACTACTTTGTTATTTTCAAATGGGGATTAAAAGTTTTTACTTTTTGACAGTAGTAGTACTTTGATATCTTTAAAGGGATAATAAATGTTAAAGTGTAAACATTGGTGAATTTTGTAATGGTAACAATGTAATACTTTGTTATTTTCAAAGGGATAGTAAAAGTTCTTATGTTTTGACAATGTAATATTGTGTTACTTTTAAAGGGTTATAAAAATTGTTATGTTTTGAAAATATAATACTTTGTTACGTTTAAAGAAGTAAAAGGTGTTAAATTTTGGCCAACTAAAATGTAAAGGGTAACAACTTAATATATTATCATCTTTAAAGAAGTAACAAAAATTGTTATATTTTGACTAGTTAAAATGTAAATATATACTAAAGTTATATTCAATTCAAGAATAATGAAATTACATCTTATATGACAATATTGACTTACTCCTATAACTATGAATAAAACTTTTAAAAACTTAGATTCTTTGAATTCAATTCAAGTCATTAAATTTTGTATGATCAAAATGAGTAACATGCCAAATAGTGTACAAACAGCGTAGTTGTACTCAATTTCCAATGGTTTGATGTATTTTTTCGTAGTACATCAATTATAAAAATTAGAAGAAGATATTTTAACCCAAAAGAGATATTTTTTTTCCAATATAACAATTACAAAAATTCAAAAAGGATAGTTGGAGCTTGAAGAGTTTATCTATTATATTAGACATTGATTAAATATTTTTTATCAGTTATTTCTGTAACACAACAACTTAATATTTTGTTACTTCTAAAAAGGTAGCAAAATCTGTTATCTTCTCATAAATTTCAATATAAATGTACACAATAGTTAAATCTACTGGAGAATAATAGAATTTATTTTATATTGTGCAAAATCTGTTACCTTCTGACAAGATTTAATACACACATGTACAATAATTAACTGGAAAACAATAGAGTCTATTTTATATTATGAAGTGCCATACTTAGTAATGCAAGAACATACAGGGCTGACATGAATATTGGATTGAATATCTTCAGTATAAATAGAGCAGAAAGCCATGCAAAAATAAGGTTTCCATATCTTTTCATCACGGTGTTGTTCCGTAATGCTCATTTTCCCCTCTTTACATTGGAAAGCCATCATCACATTTCGTAATAAAAAAATAAATATGAAAATAAAAATAATGATTTATAATAAAAAAAAGTGGTGAAACGATAGCATCCAAAAAAAAGTACCGAAGCCAAAATATAGATAGCGTCTAAAAAACAAGTATGAAGCAGAAACTGGTGCTGTTAATTTATTTGATTCTTCAGCTAACCATATTTATATGGACTATTAATTGGGATTATTTACAATTAAATATGGTATCTTCATTGACAGGAGATTGTTCTGTGGTATTCTTATTATTGTGCTTAGTTGTGAGACTTTGTATAACCATTATTTAATACAATTTGATTAATCTTGCTTGTAATAGGTTGTTAACTTTGAACGGATACCCAAATAATAATGTACTACACTTTATTACCTTTTGAAGGGCACCTGACAATTTTGGTTCTAAATCATATTCATATAACCATAGAACTTACACTAATTTATTGAATTGCACTGCAAAAAAAATTGTTAATTATGTTAAAAACAAACTAAAAGGTTACAGTTAACCTTCCCTAGAGGGAAAATGTTAACGTATTGGCTCTCTCCTTTAGGGATTTGATTTGTCGGTATTGTTACAAAGTCAAGTTGAACTGGAGTTAATTTCTCCACTCCGCATGCATGCATTCAGTTAGTTAACAAACAGTTAGTTAAACTATTTGAGAATTTGTTAGAGATTTAGTTTGTATGGAAAGACTAAAATTAGTCTTGAGTTTGTTTTTCTAATTATTGTTTGGATTCAAATCTATTTAAAGACCCTATGGGCGCATCATTGTAAGCAAGGAAAAATTGAAGATCAATAAAATATTTTTTCTTTCAAGAGATTGATGTAGCAATTAGGTTGAGTTCTTATTTATTTGTTTGAGTTTTTGTTTTTTGCATGCTCTCTTGATTCTGACAAATTGGTATTACAACCTGGAAGATCCAAGAATCACCTGGTTAGGAAAGCAGCCAGCAAGGAGGCGACAAGAAGAAAGGAGAGCGAATCAGTTGGGCGCAGGAATTGGTAGCAGGGAGCACAGAGACCGACATCGGCCTACTCCAAGACCGACATCGACAAGAATACTGACATCGGTAGCATTAGTGACCGACTGCGGCAGTATAACCAACATCGGCAGTATTAGTGACCGACCGCGACAGTATAACCGACATCGGTAGTATTAGTGACCGATCGCAGTAGTATAACCGACATCAGCAGTATTATCGACTGACCACGGTAATGTAACCATCATCGATGACTGTGTTTCAGAAACAACAACCAAAAAGCCATTTCAGCATGAGAAATGGTAGTGAACAACAGTATTTCATAGCCTCAAATTCCCATTTTCAATGGTAAGAATTATGATTTCTGGGCAATTAAGACGAGAACTTTATTTTGCTCATAAGATGTTTAGGATCTGGTAGAGAGTGGTTTTGTAGAACTGCAAGACGAGGTAGCCTATTTGGCATTAAATCAAGCACAAAAGGATCAGCTTAAAGAGAACAAAAAGAAAGGTGCAAAAGCTTTATTTCTCATCCAATAGGCATTGGATGAATCTATATTTTCCAGAGTTGCAGTAGCAACAAGATCCAGAGAGGCATGGAAAATCTTGGAGACTACCTATAGAGGTAATACGAAGGTAAAAATTGCTAAATTGCAATCTCTTGGGAAAACTTTTGAAATTTTTTAAATGAATGAATCAGAATCTATAGACCAATTTATGGGTCATGTTTTGAATATAGTGAATCAAATTAGATCTAATGGAGAAACTATGATAGATCAGAAGATCATAGAAAAAATACTCAGATGTTTATCCAGTAAATTTGATGCAATAGTTGTATCCATTGAGGAAACCAAGGATTTGGAACAGTTATCAGTAGATGAATTAATGGGTTCTTTGTTAACACATGAAACCAAAATGAATAGGAATAACACTTCTCTTGAGAATGCCTTCAAGTCATAGGTATCAGTTGGCAGAGGAAGAGGAAGAGCCAGGTCAAGCTTCAAAAGAAGAGGCAGAGGTAGATATGGAAGGAATAATTCAAATGAAGGAGAAAATAGTAATCAAAACTACAGTAGTAAAGGACGTGGCAACAATCACTTTCAACAAGGCTCATAGAGGATGGATAAATCTAATGTTCAATGTTATTACTGCAAGAAATATGGTCATTATGCAAGTGACTGCAAAAGTGAACAAGGATATGTGTACAAGCAAAATGCTAATTACACAGGTGAATCTAACTCTAATCCAAGTGAATCTAGTTCTAATCCTAGAATCTTATTTCTTACTTGTAATGTTACTCAAGAAAAAACTAGAGATATTTCGTTTTTAGACAGTGGATGCAGTAATCATATGACAGGGAATAAAGAATTTTTTGCTAGTCTTGATGATTCTGTAAGATCAGAAGTGAAATTAGGAAATGATATCACAGTAGATGTCATGGGTAAAGGTGTCATAAATGTTTTGGCCAAGAATGGTGAAAGAAGGTTTATACCTGATGTTTATTTTATACCTAGACTAAAACATAATCTTTTGATTATTGGATAGTTAGTATAGAAAGGTTACAGAGTATCTTTTATGAATAATGTTTGCACAATATTGGACAAGTTTCCAAGTGACAGGTTGATAGGAAAAGTGGAGATGACCAAGAATCAGATGTTCGCTCTTCGTATTCAATGCATCCAAGGAGAAGAGGAAGCCCACTTCAAAAACATGCATCTAGATCAATCATGGCTATGGCACTTAAGATATAGACATTTACATTTTGGAGGTTTAAATTTGTTACAGAAGAAAAATATGGCGAAGGGTTTACCACCAATAGAACAGCCAGGAAGTTCATGTGACAGTTGTATTCTGGCAAAATAGCATAGAGAGAGCTTTCCAGTAGGAGGCTCATATAGAGCTAAGGTAATATTAGAGTAAGTACATAGTGATTTATGTGGACTAATGCAAACTACATCATTACAAGGTATTACTTATTTTCTAACCTTCATTGATGACTTTAACAGAAAGACATGGATATATTTTCTCAAGAATAAGTCTGAAGCCTTTGGAAAGTTTAAAAAATTCAAGGCAATGGTTGAAAAGCAGAGTGGCCGTTATATCAAGGTACTTAGATTAGATAGAGGAGGTGAATATATGTCTAATGCATTTTAATATTTTTGCAGATATCATGGAATCAAAAGGCAATTGACTACAAGGTACACACCACAACAGAATGGTGTAGTAGAAAGAAAGAATAGAACAATCATGGAAATGGCAAGAAGCATGTTGAAAGCCAAACACTTGTCAAATGAATATTGAGCAGAAGTAGTAGCATGTGCAGTGTATATTCTGAATAGAATCCCAACAAAGAGTGTCAGAGATCGAGTTCCACAAGAATGGAGTGGTAAGAAATATAGTGTATTTCATTTCTAAAATTTTGGTTGTGTTGCATATTCTCTTATACCATCTATGTTGAGAAGAAAGCTTGGTGATAGAGGTGAGAAATGCATTTTTATTGGCTATTATGAAGAATCAAAAGCTTATAAGTTGTATAACCCAATTTCAAAGCAAGTGATTATAAGCAGAGATGTTAAATTTAAGGAAGTAGAAGCATGGGATGGTAGGATCATCATAGTTGGAGCACCAATTCCACAGGATGAAGAAGTTTTTGAAGAACAAAATTTGCAAGGTGGACAGTCCTCTCCACAAGCAGGAACAAGCACTCCAGTAAGAACACCTAGAAGGTTTGAACAAGGTGAATCATCTAGTCATGCATGTCACCCTACTCCAAATTCACAAGTAAGTGATGAATCAGATCTAACTCTTGCTACTTTAAGATCAAGAATTAAAGGTAAGAAAATGAGAAATTTGAGTGAGATTTATAATCAAGAAGAAGATAAATTAGATTTGGTTTCAAATTTTTCTCTTTTCACTCATGATCCTATGTATTATGAAGAAGCAGTTAATGAGAAACATTGGCTAAAAGCAATGGATGAAGAGATGAATGCTATTGAAGGAAATCAGACATGGGATCTAACTAATTTACCTAAAGGTAAGGATTGTATTGGAGTCAAATAGGTTTATAAGACTAAATTTGATGCAGACGGAAATGTTGAAAAGCACAAGGCAAGCTTAGTAGCAAAAGGTTTTGCACAAGAACATGGAGTTGACTATAATGAAACATTTGCACCAGTTACTAGATTAGATAATATTTGAATGATTTAATCAATTGTTTCTCAAAATAATTGATATGTATATCAAACGGATGTAAAATCAGCTTTCTTGAATGGTTTTCTAGATGAAGAAGTGTATGTGAAATAGCCTACATGTTATGAAGTGCAAGGACACGAAGAAAATTTTTACAGATTAAAGAAGGCTCTTTATGGTCCCAAGCAAGCACTAAGAGCATGGTATAGCAGGATTGATTCATATATGTTAAATAATGAATTCAAAAGAAGCGATAGTGAGCCTACTTTGTACACAAAAATCAACAAAGAATGTTAGAATTTGATTGTATGTTTATATGTTGATGATTTGATTTTTACTAGAAATTTGTCTGTAGACACTTTTAAATTAGTAGTGAAGAAAGAATTTAAAATGACAGATTTGGGATTAATGAAGTATTTTCTGGGAATAGAAGTTAAACAATCAAAGAAAAAAAATTATCTGTCAAACTAAATATGCAGAGGATGTGTTAAGGAGATTTAAGATGCTGAATTGTATACCAGCACCTCACTAGTTGCTACAGAGACTAAACTTAGCAAAGAAGACAAAGGATCTAATGTTGATTCTACAATATTCAAAACATTAGTTGGTAGTTTGATGTATCTTACAGCTACTAGACTAGATATCAGTTATGGGGTTAGTTTAATCTGAAGATTCATGGAGTCACCAAAAGACTCACATTGGCAAGTTGGAAAAAAGATATTAAGATATGTGACAGAAACTACAAAATATGGAATTTTATATTCCACAACTAATGATTTTAGTTTTATTGGTTTTACAGATAGTGATTTTGCAGGAAGCATTGATGATAGGAAGAGTACTTTTGGATATGCCTTTCTTTTAGGCACAGGTGTGGTCACATGGGCATCCAAAAAGCAACCTATAGTGACACTTTCATTAGCTAAAGCAGAGTATGTTGCAGCCACATCAACAGCATGTCAAGCAACTTGGATGAGAAGATTATTGAAATATTTATTACAAGCACAGAAGGAGTCAACACCAATCTTCTGTGATAACAAATCAGCAATTGCTTTATCAAAAAATCATGTGTTTCACAAGAGGAGCAAGCACATTGATATAAGATTTCACTTTATCAGAGAGTTAGCGAACAATGGAGAAATCCATCTAGACTTTTGTAGATCTGAAGATCAATTAGCAGATATATTTACAAAGGCATTACCAAAAAAGACCTTTGATTATTTGAGATAAAATTTAGGCATTGTAAATGCTAAAATTGTAAGTGGTAGAAATTAAGGGGGAGTGTTAGAAAGTCAAGTTGAACTGGAGTTAATTTCTCCACTCCTCATGCATGCATTCAATTAGTTAACAAATAGTTAGTGAAACTGTTTGAGAATTTGTTAGAGAGTTAGTTTGCATGGAAAGACTAAAATTAGTCTTGAGTTTATTTTTCTAATTATTGTTTGGACTCAAATTTATTTAAAGACCCTATGGGCGCATCATTGTAAGCAAGGGAAAATTGAAGATCAATAAAATCTTTTTTCTTTCAAGAGATTGCTGTAGCAATTGGGTTGAGTTCTTATTTATTTGTTTGAGTTCTTGTTTTTTGCATGCTCTCTTGATTTTGATAGGTATAATTAGCTTTCTCTTCTTTATCCGCTCCTGTTGTCTCTAATACAATTCAACATAGCCGTTTGTTATTAATCAACTACTATGAAGTTAAACTTGGATAGCAATGATAGCATCCAATGAAGCCACTTTGGCGACCTTTGATTTCTCCATCCCCACATTCTGAAACGGCAGATCAAATTCATTAGCAATCTTTTTGGTCTCAGGAAGTTCAGTAGATTCATGTACCACAGGGTTTGAGTTTTTGTAGATGATGTAAATAGTGAACTGAATTAATCCTAGAAGGAAACCAAGGCCATTGGGTACCTGTAGTATTTTTAGAGCAAAATAAGAAAAAGGGTAAAGATTCCTTCAAAAAAAATAAAATAAAAAAATTATTTTTAAATAAAATAATTCTATACATAAAAAAGAACAAATCACAAAATGAGAGAAATGTCCTTTAAAAAAAAATCTGTAAATGAAAATGGCAGCAAGAAATGAGAGAAACATACAGCTAAGAAGATATCCTTAGTGATTAAAGAGTATCCAGACCAGGCAAGTGCGTTTAAGGTGTTCAATAGGGAAGGTAGAAATGGCATTTACAGAACGCTTGTGGTTTTGAAAGGGTCAATCGAGTTGTTAACAAACTTATATTAAATTATTTTGGATAAAGCTTTCTTCTACAATTTTTATAGCAATCTAAATTAAGAAAAAGTATAAGAGTGAAGACCTAACATAATAGGTAACGGGGAAGCATACATAAAGATGGAAAGAATCACACATAAAATGACAGCCACTAACTGTCTGGTACTGTTTGTGTGCAGCACAAAAATTATAACTGCAACCAAGATGACGAAGGCCATCATCATTGCTATGGTCAACCGCATTATTTTCACCTGTAAGAATATATTAAAGAAATCTATGTCAGAAAAATTTCAACTACATTTTTATGTTCATGCATGAAAAATAATAAGAATTAATGGTGCCCAAAAATAGTATCGCATCTAGTAGCCACCTTTGAAATCAAAATCCCATAGGTGGCATAACGAGTTACCTTCTTATTAGAGGAAAATATTAGAAAAGACACAAGATAAAATATCTCCAAAACAAAGCCTGCACCATTGATTGTGAGCAGCAAAGTGCTATGGGGTTTAACAAAAGGGGCTCCATAAAGTAGCAAAAGAGCACAAGTGAATACGGTACACACATATGGAAGCCCAGAGTACTCTTGAGTAGACTTGAGCTTGTATATCCCTGAGAAAGTTGCCCTGCAATCTTACAAACACAATAATAAATATGTAAGCATTTAATTTGATCAATAATGACCGAACAAAATATTCATGTTAGTAATAAATCTGTTAGAAACTCAAGTTAGTTAGAGATAATTTCTCCCACCTCCACTCATGCATGCATGCTGTTAAGCATCAGTTAGTAAACTGACAGTTAGGATTGAGTTAGTTAACAATCAGTTAGATAGGAGTTTGTTTGAACAAGCAGTTAGTTAAGTAGTTGAAGCTAATAATAGATGAGTCTATTTTCAGTTATTGTTTAGATATTAAATCTATAAAAAGATGCTTGGGTGCACAATGTAATCAAGAAAATTAGAAGATTAATACAATCTCTTTTCTTCAAGAAAATTGTAGTAGAAATTGCTCAGTTCTTGTTTAGCTATATTAGTTCTTGTTTTTGCTCTCTAATTCTCCTTCAAATTTGTATCAGAGCCAAGTTAAAGGAAAGCAAGAAAGGAGAACGCAGGGTCTGTTAGAAAATGTAGCCAAAGGAAACAAAAGAGCTGCCCAGTCTCTCTCGCAATAGTTAAAAAAAAGAGAGATTGCAGCTGTGAGAGCCTATAGGGTTGAAGCGTCAGCTTGTGAAAAATATCAGGCTTGTGGGGATGCCAACAAGCAGTCCAAAGAAAGAAAGAAAAAAAACAAAAAAAACAAAAACACACAACGCAACTGTAGACGTGAAGAGAGAAAAAGCCTGCAGACCGTAGGTTAGCACGTACCAAAGCCAGCAAAGCGCAGTCACCATAGTCAATAGTTTTGAAGACGACATGGTAGAAGTGGCCAGCGCAATAGTCACCGACCCGTCCCAAAGCAGTCAACGCAAAAAGAGAAGCAAAGTCTGAGCTGCAGTCAGCGAATTAGAAAAAAATTAAAGCGTAGTTTGTATTAAAGCACAGTTTTTAATTCCAGAAGTCAAAAACATTTTGACTATTTTTTTTAAGTTTGGAAAGCCGTGAAGCATACCAAGCAAAGCTCACCCAGTGTTGGAAAAGAGAAAAGTGTGGACATAGCACCTAGTTAGAGAAGCGTACCTGAGTTTTACAATCATCATTTGTCATGGCAGCAAATATTTCACAGCCTCAAATTCCCATTTTCGATGGTAAGAATTATGATTTTTGGGAAATTAAGATGAGAACTTTATTTTACTCACAAGATGTATGGGAGTTGGTAGAAAGTGGTTTGGTAGAACCGCAGGGTGAGGCAGCCCATCTGGCGTTAAATCAAGCACAAAAGGACCACCTTAAAGAGAACATAAAGAAAGATGCAAAAGCCTTATTTATAATCCAACAGGGATTGGATGAATTGATATTTTCTAGAGTTGCAGTAGCAATGCGATCCAGAGAGGCATGGAAAATCCTGGAGACCACCTATAGAGGTAATACGAAGGTAAAAATTTCTAAATTGTAATCTCTAAGGAGAACTTTTGAAAATTTGCAAATGAATGAATCAGAATCAATAGATCAATTTATGGGTCAAGTTTTGAATATAGTGAACCAAATTAGATCTAATGGAGAAACTATCACGGATCAGAAGATCATAGAAAAAGTACTCAGATGTTTACCTAGTAAATTCGATGCTATAGTTGTAGCTATTGAAGAAACTAAATATTTGGAACAATTATCTGTAGATGAATTAATGGGTTCTTTGTTAACACATGAATCCAGAATGAATAAAAATAACTCTTCTCTTGAGAATGCATTCAAGTCACAAGTATCAGTTGGCAGAGGAAGAAAAAGAGCCAGGTCAAGCTTCAGAGGTAGAGGCAGAGGCTGATATGGAAGGAAGAATTCAGATGAAGGTGAGAACAGTAATCAAAACTACAGTAGTAGAGGAAACTATAGCAACAGAGGATGTGGTCTCAACCACTCACAGCAAGGTTCTCAAAGGTTTGATAAATCTAATGTTCAATGTTATTATTGGAAGAAATATGGTCATTATGCTAGTGACTGCAGAAATAAACCAGGATATGTGTACAAGCAAAATGCTAATTACACAGGGGAATCTAGTTCTGGAAGCATGTTTCTTACTTGTAATGTTACTCAAGAAAAAGCTAAAGATATTTGGTTTTTAGACAGTGGATGCAATAATCATATGACAGGAAATAAAGAAATTTTTGCTAGTCTTGATGATTCTGTAAGATCAGAAGTGAAACTAGGAAATGATATCATAGTAGATGTCATGGGTAAAGGTGTCATAAATGTTTTGGCCAAGAATGGTGAAATAATATTTATACCTGATGTTTATTTTGTACCTAGACTAAAACATAATCTTTTGAGTGTTGGTCAGTTAGTGCAGAAAGGTTATAGAGTATCTTTTATGGATAATGTCTGCACAATTTTGGAGAAGGTTCCAAGTGACAGGTTGATAGGAAAAGTGGAGATGACCAAGAATCGCATGTTCCCTCTCCACATTTAGTGCATCCAAGGAGAAGAGGAAGCACACTACAAATCCATGCAGCTAGACCAATCATGGTTATGGCACTTAAGGTATGGACACTTACATTTTGGAGCTTTAAATTTGTTACAGAAGAAAAATATGGTGAAGGGTTTACCACCAATAGAACAACCAGGAAGTTCATGTGATAGTTGTATTCTGGCAAAACAGCATAGAGAGAGTTTTCTAGTAGGAGGCTCATATAGAGCTAAGGTAATATTGGAGTTAGTCCATAGTGATTTATGTGGACCAATGCAAACTCCATCATTTGGAGGTAGTACTTATTTTCTAACATTCAGTGATGACTTTAGCAGAAAGACTTGGATCTACTTTCTCAAAAACAAATCTGAAGCATTTGGAAAGTTTAAAGAATTCAAGGCAATGGTTGAAAAGCAGAGTGGCTGTTATGTCAAGGTACTCAGATTAGATAGAGGAGGTGAATATATGTCTAATCAATTTCAAGATTTTTGCAGGTATCATGGAATCAAAAGGCAGTTGACTACAAGGTACACACCACAGCAGAATGGTGTAGCAGAAAGAAAGAACAGAACAATCATGGAAATGGCAAGAAGCATGTTGAAAGCTAAACACTTGTCAAATGAATATTGGGTAGAAGCAGTAGCTTGTGCAGTGTATACTCTGAACAGAAGCCCAAAAAAGAGTGTTAGAGATCGAATTCCACAAGAAGCATGGAGTGGTAAGAAATATAGTGTATATCATTTCAGAATTTTTGGTTGTGTAGCATATTCTCTTATACCATCTAAATTGAGAAAGAAACTTGATGATAGAGGTGAGAAATGCATTTTTATTGGCTATTCTGAAGAATCAAAGGCATATAAGTTATATAACCCAATTTCAAAGCAAGTGATTATTAGCAGGGATGTTGAATTTAAAGAAGTAGAAGCATGGGATGGTAGCACCATCATTGTTGGGGCACCAATTCCATAGGATGAAGAAGTTTTTGAAGAAGAACAAAATTTGCAAGGTGGACAATCCTCTCCATAATTAGGCACAAGCACTCCAGTAAGAACCCCAAGAAGGTTTGAATAAGGTGAATCATCTAGTCATGCATGTCACCCTACTCCAAATTCACAAGTAAGTAATGAATCAGATCCAACTCTTGCTACTTTAAGAGCAAGATTTAAAGGTAGGAAGATGAGAAGTTTAAATGAGATTTATAATCAAGAAGAAGAGAAATTAGATTTGGTTTCAAATTTTTCTCTTTTCACTCATGACCCTATGTATTATGAAGAAGCAGTTAATGAGGAACATTGGCTAAAAGCAATGGATGTAGAGATGAATGCTATAGAAAGAAATTAGACATGGGATCTAACTACTCTACCTGAAGGTAAAGATTGTATTAGAGTCAAATGGGTTTATAAGACTAAATTTGATGCAGATGGAAATGTTGAAAAGCACAAGGCAAGGTTAGTTGCAAAAGGTTTTGCACAAGAACATGGAGTTGACCATAATGAAACATTTGCACCAGTTGCTAGATTGGATACTGTAAGAATGGTATTATCCATAGCTGCTCAAAATAATTGGTATGTATATCAAATGGATGTAAAATCAGCGTTTTTGAATGGATTTCTAGATGAAGTATATGTGAAACAGCCCACAGGTTATGAAGTACAAGGACATGAAGAAAAAGTTTACAGATTGAAGAAAGCTCTTTATGGTCTCAAACAAGCACCAAGAGCATGGTATAGCAAGATAGATTCTTATATGATAAGCAAAGGATTCAACAGAAGCGATAGTGAGCCTACTTTGTACACAAAAATCAGCAAAGAAGGTCAAATTTTAATTGTGTGTTTATATGTTGATGATTTGATTTTTACTGGAAATTTGTCTGTAGACACTTTTAAATCAGTAATGAAGAATGAATTTGAAATGACAGATTTGGGATTAATGAAGTATTTTTTGGGAATAGAAGTTGAACAATCAGAGAAAGGAATATTTATCTGTGAAACAAAATATGCAAAGGATGTGTTAAAGAGATTTAGGATGCGGAATTGTAAACCAGCACCTACACCAGTTGCTACAAGGACTAAACTTAGCAAAGAAGACAAAGGATCCAATGTTGATTCTACAATATTCAAAAGGCTAGTTGGTAGTTTGACGTATCTTACAGCTACTAGACCAGATATCACTTATGGGGTTAGTTTAATCTCAAGATTCATGGAGTCACCAAAAGACTCACATTGGCAAGTTGAAAAAAGGATATTGAGATATGTGGTAGGAACTACAGATTATGGAATTTTATATTCCACAACTAACGATTTTAGTTTGATTGGTTTTACAGATAGTGATTTTGAAGGTAGCGTTGATGATAGAAAGAGTACTTTTGGACATGCCTTTATATTAGGCACAGGTGTGGTCACATGGGCATCCAAAAAGCAGCCTATAGTGACACTTTCATCAGCTGAGCAGAGTATGTTGTAGCTACATCAGCAGCATGTCAAGCAACATGGATGAAAAGAATATTGAAAGATTTATTACAGGCACAGAAGGAGTCAACACCAATCTTCTGTGATAACAAATCAGCAATAGCTTTATCAAAAAATCATGTGTTTCACAAGAGGAGCAAGCACATAGATACAAGATTTCACTTTATTAGAGAATTAGTGAACAATGGAGAAATCCATCTAAATTTTTGTAGATCTAAAGATCAACTAGCAGATATATTTACGAAGGCATTACCAAAAGAGACCTTTGATTATTTGAGACAAAATTTAGGCATTGTAAATGCTAAAATTGTAAGTGGTAGAAATTAAGGGGGAGTGTTAGAAACTCAAGTTAGTTAGAGATAATTTCTCCCACCTCCACTCATGCATGCACGTTGTTAAGCATCAGTTAGTAAACTGACAGTTAGGATTGAGTTAGTTAACAATCAGTTAGATAGGAGTTTGTTTGAACAAGCAGTTAGTTAAGTAGTTGAAGCTAATAATAGATGAGTCTATTTTCAGTTATTGTTTAGATATTATATCTATAAAAAGACACTTGGGCGCACAATGTAATCAAGGAAATTAGAAGATTAATAAAATCTCTATTCTTCAAGAAAATTGCAATAGCAATTGCTCAGTTCTTGTTTAGCTATATTAGTTCTTGTTTTTGCTCTCTAATTCTCCTTCAGAATCTATATTTGCCCAGTTTCCAGTGTCATACAATTATAACAAGAATTGTTGTTATCCTAGTTGTTGACTCAAAGAAATCTGAAGAACACAGCACTTACATAGGTGACAGGAAAAGTGCCCGTGAAGTTAAATTTCCTGCACCACAAGCCACCATAGAACATTAGTCATGATGAGTCATGTTTCACAATAGTTTGCACTCATTAAAATCCAACTAAACACAAAACACGTAGTCACCCAAATAAATTGCAATCTACATACAAATGAGCATCAAATCCAACTAAGACACCACAAAACTTGTACACCAAAATGAGCAACAAATCCAACAATAAAACCTGCACATACAAATGAATAATAAATCCAACCACTACACAATAAGACCAGCACATCCAATTCAAATGAATAACATATCCAACCACTACACAATAAACCTGCACATGCAAATGAACAACAGATCCAACAAATACAATATAAAAATTTCTTTTACAAATAAGAAAAACTACGTAACAAAGCTTGTGCATGTTCCCAAAAAAATAAAAAATAAAAAATGAGCACCATATAGAACTAACTCAAAACAAAACCAACATCCAGCCACCCAAATGTATATCAAACAACTCTTTGTGGTGGATGAAAAGGAGCATATTTGCTATGATAGAATGCAATAAATAATGGATTTCTGTTGGAACACATACAAGCTTTAATTAGAGTGGTGTAACCTGAGTATTCTGAAACCAAAACTTGTTTAAGAATCACCGCTTCTATTTCCAGACATTTATGAAAATTCCTGTACCATGCATTGTTCTTATCTGTGACTTAAGTTATTTACAGTCTAATCATGCCTGCTTCAAACTTATCAATTCAATCAATGTGTTTCTAGTACACTTCAATCTTAAGCATGTTGTCCCACTTAAGATCTACTACCAAAAAAAATTTGTACAAATTCTATTTTGACCGACCACAGCCCCCATAGGTATTACAGTTAAAATATTATATTTTTGTTATGATACAATGCATTAAATATTGGAGTTCTGTTGGAAAACATACAATGTTTAATTAGAGTGGTGTAATATAAATGTTAGCTACAAACTGAGTATTCGGAAACCAAAACTTGTTTAAAAATCACCGCTTCTATTTCCAGACGTTTATGAAAATTCCAGCACTCTACATTGCTCGTCTGTGACTAAGTTATTTACAGAGTCTAATCATGCCTGCTTCAATCTAATCAATTCAATCAATGTGTTTGTAATATACTTCACTCCTCAACATGTTCATCCCACTTAAGACCTACAACAACAAAAATTGTACAAGTTCTATTTTCACCGCCCACAGCCCCCATAGGTTCTACAGTTAAAATATCATATGCTTGTTTACAAATAGCATACAGTGTATTAATTATCTCTGAGTTCAAAGGCCAAACACTATAACGGATGAGGTTAGATTTGAGTCATAGACTACTTCGATGATACCCTTCAAACTTTGACACTACGCTAAAGGAGTTGGATTAACCATGCACCCAATACAAACAGAATGCTAAAAGACTTTACCATATATAGAAAGAGAGATAGAGACTATCCTAATCCCGTCAAAACCTTTAAATTGAAGTAAATCAAAATGTTCAGATCCAGTTGATTCAGATTAGTTTAATTTCTAAAGAATATAATCCATGTAACATACCAATAATTCCCACCACAAGCTGCAGAGGAAATGCCAGCCCAGAGTACTCTTGGATAGACTTGAGCTTGTATATCCCCCAGAAAGTTGCCCTGCAATTTTACAAACACAATAATAAATATATAAGCATTTACTTTGATCAATAATGACCGATAAAAATATACATGTAAGTAATGATTCTATATTTGCCCAGTTTCCAGTGTCACACAATTATAACAAGAATTGTTGTTATCCTAGTTGTTGACTCAAAGAAATCTGACGAACACAGCACTTACATAGGTGGCAGGAAAAGTGCCAGTGAAGTTAAATTTCCTGCACCACAAGCCACCATAGAACATTAGTCGTGATGAGTCATTTGTCACAATAGTTTGCACTCATTAAAATCCAACTAAACACAAAACTTGTAGTCACCCAAATAAATCGCAATCTACATACAAATGAGCATCAAATCCAACTAAGACACCACAAAACTTGTACACCAAAATGACCAACAAATCCAACAATTAGACAATAAAACCTGCACATAAAAATGAATAACAAATCCAACCACTACACATTAAGACCTGCACATCCAATTCAAATGAATAACATATCCAGCCACTACACAATAAAACCTGCACATGCAAATGAACAACAGATCTAACAAATATAATATAAAACTTGCTCTTACAAATGAGAAAAACTACGTAACAAAACCTGTGCATGTTCCCCAAAAAATAAAAAATAAAAAATGAGCACCATATACAACTAACTCAAAACAAAACAAACATCCAGCCACCCAATTGTATATCAAACAATTCTTTGTGGTGGATGAAGAGGAGCATATTTGTTATGATACAATGCAATAAATAATGGAGTTCTGTTAGAACACATACAAGCTTTAATTAGAGTGGTGTAATCTGAGTATTCTGAAACCAAAACTTGTTTAAGAATCACCGCTTCTATTTCCAGACATTTATGAAAATTCCTGTACCCTGCATTGTTCTTATCTGTGACTTAAGTTATTTACAGTCTAATCATACCTGCTTCAATCTTATCAATTCTATCAATGTGTTTCTAATACACTCCAATCTTAAGCATGTTATCCCACTTAAGATCTACTACAAAAAATAAATTGTACAAATTCTATTCTCACCGGCCACAGCCCCCATAGGTATTACGGTTAAAATATTATATTCTTGTTATGATGCAATGCATTAAATATTCGAGTTCTGTTGGAACACATACAATGTTTAATTAGAGTGGTGTAATATAAACGTAAAATACAAACTGAGTATTCTGAAACCAAAACTTGTTTAAAAATCACCGCTTCTATTTCCAGACGTTTATGGAAATTCCAGTACTCTACATTGTTCTTGTCTGTGACCAAGTTATTTACAGAGTCTAATCATGCCTGTTTCAATCTAATCAATTCAATCAATGTGTTTTTAAATACTTCACTCTTCAGCATGTTCATCCCACTTAAGACCTACAACAACAAAAATTGTACAAAATCTATTTTCACCGGCCACAACCCCCATAGGTTCTACAGTTAAAATATCATATGCTTGTTTACAAAGAGAATACTGTGGATTAATTATCTCTGAGTTCGAAGGCCAAACATTATAACGGATGAGATTAGATTTGTGTCATAATCTACTTCGATGATACCCTTCAAACTTTGACACTAAGCTAAAGGAGTTGGATTAACCATGCACCCAATACAAACAGAATGCTAAAAGACATTACCATATATAGAAAGAGAGATAGAGACTATCCTAGTCCCGTTTAAACCTTTAAATTGAAGTAAATCAAAATGTTCAGATCCAGTTGATTCAGATTAGTTTATTTCTAAAGAAAATAGTCCAAGTAACATACTAATAATTCCCACCACAAGCTGCAGAGGAAAGGCTATTGAGCCAAAGAAGAAAGTATCTTAAAATATATATATTTGAATCAACAGGAGCAGAAGCTGGTGAAGAAACTAAGATTTCCAGGTCCTTATATAGGCGTCCACCCTGCAAATTTTGGAAATCTGTTATCGTCTTACTCAGTGCAATAAAGCTTTAAACAATTAATATCTAAAATGCAAAGCACTAGTGAGCAAATTGGATGTAGCTTTACACATCACAATTATTGCAGACCAGTTATATACAATACTTGCAGTCAACCTGTGACATGGGTATGCTTCATGCTCACCTATGAACAGATGATCATCTCTCTCTGTCCTTTTCTGCAGCTGTGTTTAGCCAATATCCCTATACCTACAGAAGTAATAGGACTATAGTGCAAAGGATCCGTTGTCAAGACGTACAGATTCGCCACAGAATAGTACAAAAAGAACTGTAATAGAAAATTACCTCTACGTAAAGTAAGGGTATATACTAGAGTAAAATTGTGGGATACAGATCATTCTAAATGATTGTAACAGAGATACACTGGGAAAATTTAAAGTGTTAAATATTTAAATTCATATGTATGCGCAAGGTTGTTTTTTCTTTATTTTCTTAAGGTAAGCATTCAAGATCGGGTACATTGATACTCAACTTAATAAATTTGGCAAAAAACTGAATGTTAAAAAGTTTGATGATAGATAGATAAAGAGTAAAATACTAATCATTTTATCTTATAATGCTGGTAAAAGCATTTATAAAAATATTAAAAAGAAATTTTTTATACTAATTTAAAGTTTATTTTGTCGAAATAAAGTATATGAATAAAAATATGTTATTATACTAATTTAAAGTAAAGAATAATATTAGATGATAAAATGAAATAGACAAACAAATAAAAAATTAAAAATAACAGAAAAATTATATTAAAGAAATGAGAAATGTTTCTTTATTTAAAAATACAATAAAAAGTAAATAAAAACAAATTATTTCTAAGAGACAAATTTTAGGTTCAATATTTCATTTTTATTTGTTTTTAAAATTTATATATTCAACCCTATTGCCATGTTTTATTTTTTATTTTATTTATATTTGTTATTTTTATATTTGTAACATTAAGAATTAAGTTGTAAAAGTTTGAAAAATTAATAAATACAAAGAAAATGGAAATCACTTGTTCAAGTTAAGTGGCTATTTCTATAAATGAGTTTACGTGTTATAGTGTTAAAGAAGGGTTAATAAAGTCTAACTGAGAAAATAAGATGTTATCAATATGAAATCAATTCAATGAACAAAATTACTTTAGAGAAGACACTTTCTATTTTAAAATATATACAAGCACATGATGGTGCAGTGCTTTATATATAACTAATTAATAAAAAATAATTCATTGAAATATGAAGATTTAAATATTTTTCATAATTTAATCAGTCTATAGAATAAATAAATAAATAATTATATTAGAAATATCTTAAAACACCATAAACAATCTTTAATGAAATATATTTAATATGTAAAATAATTTTGAAATAAAAATTATATTAGTTATTTATATTAAAACTTTGCATAAATTTCTATACAAAAGATTAATTAAAATATTCATTGAAACATGTAAATATGATTAACTTTCATAATTTACATAGTCTATATGCTAAGGAAATATATACTTATATTAAAAATAGATTAAAACACTATAAGTTAATTTTGATATGATATATTTAACATGTAAAAATAAGTTTGAGATATAAATTATATTAAATAAGTCTATTATAAATTCATACTTTATCCCATAAATCTTTAAAATCTTCTACAAATATAAATTAAAATTTAATATTTTATTTTACTTTATTTTATTTTATACTATTAATATTTTACATTCTTTTGTTTTTCTTTAAAGGCCAAACAGCTTTACCACCAACCACCTATTACCTTAGCTCCAACTACCTATTACTTAATTGTGTGCGAATTTTATTCCAAATAACATTTTTACTGTCATTATCTCACACTCAATTACAGGTCTATTTCAGATCATTAGCAATGATTTTGACGAAAAAATGGATTTGCCAGTTCAATTAACATTGTTATGTAGAGAAGCTAATAAATTGCACGTTAACTACGTAAATTCATTCACACACCCTGCCAAAAAAAATAAACAGTGGACAGTTTTCCAAGGCTAACCTCCATAAATTATAGCCAATATGGGGTTGTTAAGTAACCTTCATTCTTACGAAAAAGTGTAAAAGGTGGCCAACATGGCTAACTTTCTTAAGAGCTCCACTGTCCTAGCGGTAGTTGAGAATTATTTTCCTTTTTCATTCTTTATTTTGTCGTTAATTGCGTGTAATTTGTCTTGTCTCATTCTTTACTTTTGTTTGAGGCTGTCACTCAATGGATGATATCTATTGTTACACAAACTGTTGCCCATTTTAGTTTCGAAACATGCTTTAAAACCTTAGATTTGATAGCGTGACGTCACCTTGTTGTGCTTTAGCCATACATCTCTTTCCTTGCAGTGTGGACTCCGTTTTCTCAAAGTCAATAAAAATTTCCAGTGTGAAACATATTTTCTTTCATGGCAATGATAATTGGCTACCAAATGGGCAAGTGTAATTGTAGTTAATTGCCGTTGACTACGTATTAAGATGTTGGTTAAGGAGCTATATCATTATACGGATTCGTGTTTTTCAATGGCAGTTCGGGTGGACTGTAATGATTTTCTTACTCAGGGAAGAGTCGATTAAATAATAGATATATGTGGTGTTTGGAGTTTTTATTTTCTGATCATTTGATCACTTATAATTTCAAAAAAAAAATCCAAAAAAATAATAAACTTAATATGCTACACATTTATAAATGTAAATTGATAGTTTTATATTTAATATGTCTTAATATTAAATATTAAATAGTACGAATGTATTTTTTCCTAGGTAAAAATAAGGTTTTATATAAATTTGAATTTTATAATTAATAAAAAAAATTAAAATATTATATTTATATTTTATTCTAAAAAATTAATAATTTTAAAAAGATAATTTATATTTATAAAAATAAATAACAATTTTAAAAGGATAGTCTAACATTTAAAAATAAATAAAAAATTATTTAACAATTAATTTTTTAATATTTAAAAATTGAACATAAAAAGTTATTAATAAATAAATCTATTAACATTATTATTGTTAAATGTACCTAATATTCACATATATATTTTATAAAAGCTTAATAAAATAAATCTTATTAAATGTACATGTGTTTCATATATACATTTTATTAAAAAAACAAGACTTAAAAAAGGTTCTCATATAATTTATAAAGGAATGTGATTAAATTAAAAAATATTAAAATAATTTTTAGTTTGAGTATTTTATAAATAAAGAAGAATTAAAGGGTTTTCCAAGCATGTTGGTTAGTTATGGTCAGGGCTTAAATTTGATATTGACTTTTTTTGCTGTGATTTTTTTATGATGGTTATGTACTCAAAATTATCATTTAAAATATAATGCAATTTCTAGTGAAATGAAGAAATATTAAAGAAAATTATATATTTTTTTAAATTTTTTATGATTTACCTCAAATTTCACCTTTCACCTAATAAAATCTTCTAAAACAATTATAATATTTCATAATTTAAAAATGTAAATGTAATCATACAACAATCAAAGTTATGAATACAAAATTTAAAAAGAAAAAAATGCTAATTTTATATATATATTCCATTGATTTATATATAATTAGTAGTATGAATATTTTAAATATATTTATTTGATAAAAAAGCTAATAGAAATCAATTTCTTGCTATATAAATTTTAATGATTAACTTTTATTTTATTTTAAAAAAAATTAACTAAATATTAAAATATGATGTCAATTTAAATTTATTAATGTATTAAACTTTAAAAAATATTTAAAAAAAAGATGTATTAAGTTTTATTTTCTGGTTAAGATATTATAATTTTAAATTTATCTATTAAAGCAATTTTTTTAAATGATAATCAAATAAATGTCAAATTTAAGATTAAAATTACCTACTGATGATTAAATGGATATCAAATTTAGTGTCATGATTAATTATTTATACTTAAAAATCATAACACCTTACTATGTTCGTCCACTATTATTGTAGAGTACCTATCAACATAATTAAATAATATATTATTTATCTAATTTATGTATTCTTATAAACATAATTAAATATCTGAGCTAACAATTACTTTCCAACTTGTCATAAATGACAATTTTGAACATGTATTTTTACGTGTTCAGGAAATATTGTTGATAGTAAACACACCAATGGTAGTGTTCAAAAACATTGTCAGAAATGCTGTCAAAAGAACACCTTTGCTTCATGCAAGGTAGTCCAAACTTTTGGATATACTAATTGATGAATGAACAAAAGTTTATTTTAAAAGTAATGTATGTGTGTGTACACACACACACACACACACACACACACACACACACACACACACACACACACACACATATATACACACACACACACATATATATATACACACACATATATATATATATATATATATATATATACATATATATATATATATATAGATATATATATACATATATATACATATATATATACATATATATATACATATATATACATACATATACATAGATACATATACATATACATACATACATATATATATATATATATATATATATATATATATATATATAGAGAGAGAGAGAGAGAGAGAGAGAGAGATACTGGCCTCAGCATCGTTTTTCTTGTTAAACTTTTAAAATAAAATTTTGTGCATTTTTCAATTAGTATATTCAAAAACATCGACTAATGTGTGTGTGTGTGTGGAGGGGGGAGGGGAGGAAGCGGTGGTTAGAAACAAATAATATAATTTTAATAGTTTAAGAATGTGACAGTTTTTATTTTTTTTCTTGATTGAAGGTTAAAGGCCTCATGAAAGTAAAAAATGTCTAGGCATCACCTTTTTATCCATTCTATGACCACTACAAGCTCATTATCATCATTGGCACCACTTTAATGGATGGTCATGCATATTGCATAAATTGTTAGCAAAGTTGAATATATTCATATCAACATTCATTGCAATGTGTTGTACAAATAGATATCACTTTGAATGGAGCCCTTTTGAATAAAAAGATGTCATATCTCATCAAAGTCTATTTTGATCAATATAGACAAGATATATAACCTGTTACATTTTTGATACAATCCTTTCAACTACCATGTAGTTTTTCACTTGCTGTAAATAACGTGATCAGATCTATCATCAACTATTTCTTATTTTCCATGTTTGTATTTTTATTTTTTGGCTTTATTTCTAAAAAAATAAAGCATAGGTCAATAAAACAATGTAACATATTTATTTCTTGCAATGATTAAAATCTTTTTTTTTTTTTTAAAGAATCTAGTTATTGCTATGATTCTTTTTTCTAGCTGGTAATTTTAATAGAGACTAGCATTCTCCTTGCTTTTGATTTATTTACAAGGCGCCAAACATATGACTATATGTGATATCATGCATTTGTATTGCAAAGTGTTGAATATTTGTTTGAGTGTATAATCTAAGCAAGGATGTTTACAATTCTAAGAATGACAGGAACAACAAATTTGGAGATTTTTTTTAGTGCAAGAAAACTCTTCTTATATGTTAAAAAAATTCATATCTATATATTTTTTTCTCTTGTTTGGATAAGTTTTTCAACATTTTACCCAATGGATTGGACAATAAAGTCTATTGTTAGTTGGATCCATCTTACTCTTGCTTATTATTTTGTGAATGCAAAACAAAGGTTTTGGATAATATTATCATCCCCTGATTTTAATTTGCATATATGATGTATCATAAGATGGTTGAAAAAATAGCATTGTTTGACCTATGTCATGACATAATTTATTCATCTTTGTATTTTTTTGTTTTTGATCAGTTAGAATGCAACAAATTGAGCCTTGATAATGAACCAATTATTTATCCGGACTAAGATTACAATAGGCCAAGATCTGAAATAATAACCAACATTGATTTGTATTGATTGAATTGGAATAATTAAAAATCATTCATAAATAAACATCAACTTGGAATTAGATTTGACATGCAAAAATTTTATAAAAAAAACTAAAATCTAAAAAAAATTCTATTTTTCACAGGTGCTATTTTAGTAAGTTTCTCATGCAAACACGTGTAGATCTAAAAATCTCCTTAAATAACCTAAACATTAAAATTAGCCTATAGGAGAAATTTAAACTAAAGTTCACATCTGGTCATAAAAATATGCAATTTTTAAGAATAAAAAAATCTATAAAAATTATTAGATTTTAATTTTGGAACATCAGATGGTTTTGTGTGGCCTCCAAAAAATATTGGAAAATGTTTTTAAGTGGCAAGTGTGGCTTAAGAAAGCAAATTTCTTTTTGAGATGATCATTTCGGAACATGAAATACATAAAATAGAGTTATCGATCAAAAGTTATGTCCTCCAAAAGTTTGGCCTATTTTTTTCTGTATCACTTGATTTAATGCATTGTCCTTATTCACTCTTTTTTTGAGCTAGAGGAGGATTTTTTAGAATGGTAATGACTAGTATATGTTATTTTTACTATGATTTTTCCTCAAAAAAACCTAGTCTAAAGCATTTTCTCTAGATTATATGTGATGTTTCAGCTTATGTGATTTGTTTGTTGTGTGTGCATATGTATTGATAAATTGTTTGTATAGTTTTAAATGTTATTTTGGGAAAATAAATTTATTATGCATGACACTCATAAATTATGTCCTTTTATATTTGACTATGTATGAATGACCACTCTTAATAGTTATGGATCTAAATTTGGATGGTAGTGATAGAATGGTTCCTATAGAATGAAGTAATTTTTTCATATCATAATTCTAATACTCTTTGTAAAAACTATATATTTAATATTAGTTGTTTTATTTCAATTATGATTTTGATCACGGATAATTTTTTGGGTGTTAAGAAATCAAGATAAATTTCTTTTTAGTTTATTTTAATGTTTCATTCTTGTTCCCACATACTCCTTGTATAGCCATAGATGTGGGCATGCTAATGTTTTATTGTCTAAAGAAAAATATTTTGATTGAGCTAAGGCATTTATTGGATATTTATAAGTTTGATATGATTCTTTATATTCCATTTATTTTTTAGGTGAATCTAACTTATTTATAGTGACCATGTATTTTGTCTTGGCTATGAATTTTGTCATATGACTCAATTCTATTAATATTATTTTAGCATTATAGTTCTATTCATCAAAACTATCTAGAAAAAAATTGGTATGATAGTTAACTCTCATTTCTTTATGATTGACATTATTTTTAGAAACTGAATGGTTTGGTTTGAATTTTTTTATAGGTTTGAAATAGATTGTTAATTTTTTTAAGATGCTTTGTCACTATCTGTCTAAATTTATGACATTATTTAAATGTTGTTGCATTTTAAAGATGGACTAAGAACTTGTCATTCATAGGAAAAGGTTTTTTTGTCATTCTATAAATGATATGTGTTTGGATCTAGCATTTTATTTACCATATTCTATGTAATCATTTAAGGCAAGTGAAGTGGAAACACTAACTCTAGTTTGATGGTTGTGATTTCTTGATCTGTGTTTCATATTTTTTACTGAATTATATTTTTCAAGACTATTGACTTCAAGGAAGGTCCTTATTTTGGCATATGGTTACTTCAAATCATTATTGGCATGCTTAGAATATGGAAAATCCATGGACAAATGGGCTTATACTATGATTTTTGAAATCATTCATATCTTTGTCTTCAAATCATGCTTGACATAGTTATTGTTTCATTACTATATTTATGAAGGAAATTGGGTATTTGCATTTGTTTTTAAAAGCTTATGTTATATGTTTAGCATATAAATACATGTTTTTGGGACTGATTGTATCCAATTTTGATAGTAATTATCTTGTTGACCATTGAATTTATAGTTTAAGAGGATATGGGATAGAAATTATTTCAATCTCATTGTGATCATGCATAGTTGTTAAGGTGTCTTCAATTGTCTATTTGATTAATAATTATTTTCAACAAAAGTATAACTCTATGTAGATATTGGAAAAATTGAATTGTGTGATCATGAAATAAGAAAATTGAATATTCATGTTATTATTATGCTTAGGATAGTATTGGCATTCTTCTTATAATTGGAATGGTTTCACAATTAAAAGATGTTTGTTAATTATATGTTTCAATGCAGTAGATAATATTGAAGGTTATGATTGAGATTTGTTTTGGATGACGACATGGATTCATTTTAACTAAAAATTTTTGTACTTCAGATATCTATATCTATAATTAATTATATTGATTTCGAAGTCAATAAAGAAAAAATATGCTTTCTTAGTTAGGACTATGAAATTCTTGCATATACTTGTAACAGGAATGTCATTAAGATAATGATATGAATAAAAGATATTAAAAAAATAAAACTACCTGAAATCATTTTAAATAGGATTCATTACAATTTTTTGTTGAATTTAAAATATAGTAAAGTATAGTAATATTGAGTGATCGAATAGTGAAATGAATTAATGCTTTTAATTAAAGATTTTTTTTTCTTTCTTTCTTTTTTCTTTTTTTTTAATAATGTATATGTGATAACTATGCCTTCATGGAAGAAATTTAACTAAAATTCTATCTATAGAAACATATAGTGAAAAGAGTCTAATGGAAACCCGAGTATGGTTTCAATGTGAATTCCTTCAAGACATTAACACAAACACTTTGTTATCAAAAACACATAAACACTATACAAAAACTTGCAGGTAAGTGTAAGAATGATCACTACTTATAATAAAAAATAAAGAACTTACTGAGAAAATACAATAGCTAAACACATCATAATCATGGAAAACATACTAGAAAAGTGTTGATTTGATCAATGATAGAATTATTAATAATTTAAACATGCAAATGAAATAAAATTGAAAATAGAAATGAGGATTTTGAATAAATATATCTTATGTTTTTTAAGAAGATTTAAAACTATTACAATTATTGATATAGATCATCGTTACATAATAAAATGTAGAGAGCTTAGAAGATCACATTCAACATATTTTTCTCATTCTTAAGAATACAATATAGTTCTTCTATAATAGACAAGGACTGGGACGTACCTCCAAAATTCATAAGGATCCCATCCTAGGCCATGACAAATACTCATGGCAATCAAAACTATATTTTTTTAAACTAAAAAAATCCAAAATAAATTTATAGAATTAATCTCGAAACATGTGAAGGTGGAAGCATTGGCTCCAAACTATCTCAACTTAGCATTTTTGGATCCTAGTGAGGCTGATAATAGATAAAACTCCTTATCTAACTTGGTCAGATTCATTGGAGGCTCTCTAAAACTCACATCTACCTAGGTTGCCAATATTAAGAAACCTAAAAAACTACAGCCATCAAGCCTTAGACTCTTGAACCATGGTTAACACTTGTAATGAATTAGGGTGACAAATTTAACACCATTTGAGATCCTTCTTAATTTTCTCTTGTCATTTTATATCATAACCTAGTTAAATTGATGCAGGTCGACTGTAAATTTTCCTTATCTTAGTATACTTGCATCCATATGGAACATCACAAAGATATTGACCTCCCTAAACTATGCCAATATTTATTTCTTTCCCTCTTCTGATAATTTTATGGTAGTGTGAGAAAATAATATCCAATCTTCCATGCTTATTTTAATGTTTCCAACATAGGTTTGATATAGTTCCAAATATGAGGTGGGCATCAACTTCATCTTTGGGGACATCCCCTTATTAATCATTGCCTACAACTTATGGGATTTCCCATCAATATCTATTATTCTCTCCATGTAATCTTGTGTCATCTATATAATTTAATTAGTCTTAGCTCAAGTCTCCATTACATTCCTCATTATTGAAAAAATAAATAAGAGGATGTCTTTCACTTACATAATTAATCCAACTAGGAATGTGCTTGTCACTTGAACTTCAAGAGTCTAGACTTGTCTCTACATGTCCTCGAGTAGTTTCTTAGACATATCATGTGTAGTTTATATGACAAATAGTAGGACCTCAACTATCTTATCTTCCCTAATGGTAGTCCTCACCATAGTAAGAGAAAATAAATCTTGATGGTTTTATCATATCATCAAGTTCCTTTCTTGCTCAAATCTTTGAGTCAATAAACTCTTCATGCTCCCGAATTCTATGTCAAAAATCCTAGGGACATCAAAGTCACACCAAACACCTATATGTGGATAATTTGAACTTTGAGTCATCCTTTCATATGTTAGATTTGTATGGGATGTAGATGAAATAGTGGTGACATGTGAAAAACCAAGTTGAGGAGAGACAAAAGAAGTGGAAATAATGAAAGAGGAAAGGAGTGGAGGTGGATGAAGTATAGGGACAAAGTGATAGAGAATAAAAGGAGAATCCCATAGGAATAATTAGGGTCACCATTATACCTATGTCGGGTTTACCTGAAGTGGGATTGGTCCTAGAAATAGATCATGAAATAATGGAAAGAGATGGGTTAATTGAAGGTGTTGCCAATAGGGCCTTGGGTTATGAAGAGAGGGGGTCAATAAGCCAATCATCAAGCTTTTGCTACTAGAGATGGAGTCATCGATGGATGGGTGGCATTTTTATTTTTATTTGGTCTCTTATTTATATTAGCTATAGATCCTAGGATGAATAGTCTGGATGTGACATTCAAAGCAATAGGAGATGGTGGTTGATGACTTATAACCATATAAGGAATTATTGGGCTAACTAAAGTGAAAATGGGAGCATCTCTATTAAAGGTGGTAGACTCTCATAGGCCTCAGCTATATCTTATGTTGAGGGCATCCATAGAAAAGGAAATGGGAAGAATCCAAGCTATGATATGGTTAGAGTGGCAGGGAGAGTAGGATTACAAAAATTCAAAATAACTGAGGCCAAGGGAATTTGGGCAAAAGATCAAGTCAAAAGACTAGGAATTATCAGAAGTGCAGTACAAGTAGTGGTCATAGGAATAGAAAATCAAAATGCACTAGGAACAAGGGGAAAAAAGAAAATAGAAAGAGATGGAGGAGTGAGTGGCTGACCCTAAATAGGTTCCTATTGAATGTCATTTTTTGGGCTCAAATTTGAAATGAACCTGATATCAAATCTTAAACACTGTAGTGTTTTTAGCTAAGTAAACTATACTTATATTTCTTGTCACCATGTAGTTCAAGCTCATGGTTATCAAGGCTTCATGGAAGGCACTAATAGAGAAGGTATATTAAATTTTTTAGAAATACGTAAGGAAGGAGGATATGGAGGAAAACCTTGATGAAACAAGGCTATTCATGGCAACATGGCTCAAAAACTTAGGGTTATTGCTCGAAGCGAGACTAGAGGATCAAGCTAAGGAGATGAAGAGTAAACATCAAGACAAGAAGATGGTGTGTCTCCCTTTAGGATCTTGTATGAGAGAATTGTATTGGAATATGTAGGAGTCATAGATAGATATTGAGAAACTAAAACTAATGGCAGACCCATAACTTGAGGTATGAGGACAACAAATGAAAAGAGAACTTGAGAAACTGGGGCTACTATTGAAAATGGATCTTAAAAAATAAATTGAGGAATATAAGGTTGGGGAAATATCTTCAATATTATCTAAAAAGTAATAGAAGTTTCAATCAACTCCTCTCTAGGCTGAGCATGAGATGGAATGGTTATTGAGGGACTTACCTGACCTTTTTCTCTTTATTCTTCCTCTTGGTCCATATCTACAATTATTTTCCCTAATCATTGACAACATTGAGGTGAAATTCATCAGTGTCCTTGACCTAATGGTAGTATTTAATGTTGAGATGACATCCATACTATGACAAGGGAGATTAGATCACCGTTTTAGGTTCCCATTGATAAAGCTTACTTTTTTTTAGAGAGAAGGAGTCTCGACTTACCACCATATTTTATATTGAGGTAAAGGTCCTGTATATGTGATCATATATCATGATGGGGAATCGAGGACACACCTTTTAATGATGAGCTACATAGTTTCCAAGGATACCATTCACCAATTCATAGGTGATCTACTAATCTACTATAAGGTCAGACACAAAGTATGGAAAATGCATGGGTTCATGCAATAAGACCATGAATTAGATCACTATATACTTTATATATATCTATTAGTCCTCAATAGATATGATAGACTCTCATATTATGTTTAAAAAAAGGGGCACTAGAGCTTCATTGAATGCTTGGTACACCACTAAGTAGAAATGCTCATAGACATCCTGAACATATTGGTGGAAATGTTAACTATAGAGCTTAAAGAACACAACATGGATAGTTTGGAAACTAATAATGTAGGTAGGAAAGACTAATGAGTTAAATGGAAGTTCTCCATTGATGGCATCAATCATATAGCTCATCATGTAGAAATTGACCTCATTTTGGGTATCTATAATGTCGTTGACTAATTTGAAATTGATAAATCCTCCAACATCTAGAATGTTATAGCAAGTCAAAATTATGTATATTAGGGAAGCCCATAGCTAATTGACATGCATAAAATTTTGTTGGCTTTTGTTCTTTGCTTCTAGCTCTAGTGCTAAATTTTCTCCCAACAAGCTAGCACATTGGCCCTATCATGTGAGAGTTAAGTCTTTTGCACTCATCCAAAGCATGTAGTGAAAGATCCATTCCCAAAAATTTTGTAAGAGAGTAGTGAAGGCATGTTCATCTTTTGTTATGCAACTATAAAGAATTATCTAATAACACAAATATATTGCTAGTATCCTTCTTGTCTCGGATGTAACTATCACTGATACAATAATCACCATTATTATCTAATAGTTGACAAAGAAATAAACCATGTCCTTGTCCAACACATTCATCATTCATAATAAAATTCAGATAAAATTGATATTTCCAATTATATGCTTGGTGCATTACAAGGTAAGGTTCAATTATCTATTTTTCTGAAGACCATCCCTGTAAATGATTAAATTAGTGGTATTTATACATATATCTCCCATATTTTTTACCTATCATTAATTTCATGAATATATGTCACATAGACTCCAAAAAACAAAGGGTCATGACACTTTACATTATGTTCTTCCTAAGGACCTAAGGCCCTATGCCGCTAGATCATTACTCTATGCTATAGACTAGTCACCTTGTGTTCCATTCCTAGAGGGATGGTATAAAAACTATGCTCACTAACATAAAATTACCCCATTTGAATTATTATTCTAACCACTCTCACATCCCTCATGCTCCACTTCCTATACACTTCACTTCCCATAAACTCCCCTAGTCTTTCACTTTTATTCTAAGTTCTCTATTCTCGAGTCCCTAATGACTTGTCTTCTTTTGACTAGGTCCTCTCATGTTAGGACTCCTATGACATTGTCCTTTCATTCCTAACAAGTTCTATTCCATGAAACTTTTACACCTATCAGCTACCTACCTTAGTCCTTCCATGCCATGGTCCTTCCACATCGTGCCAAACTTGCATCAAAATGGATAATGATTCTTTTGCATCACGTGACAAAATAAAACAACACTTAGTCAAAATTTAGGGGCCAACCTCACCCCACACTATTCCCTTAGTCTATCTCAGACTAAGCCATAGTAGCATTTTTAAAACATTTGGGCCCTTTCTACTCAATTCCATTTTTTAGACAGTCCCAATGGGACAAGGCATTGAGGACATTAGAAGTTATTCATTAGATGGAATCTTTTGATTTCTTCAACTCCTTAGGTTGGGTTAGACTCTTGATATTTTTCACCTACTCATCCATAGCTATGTTAGATTCCTTTTGGATGTATTCGAGTGTGGAGACCTCCTTATCAATCTGTCAATAGAGGGTGGAATAACTTGCATTTATTTGTTGAAAATGGTTATTAAAGGTATCTTCAATCATTTTCACATACTTAAATGCTTTCACACACTAGACGCAGTCCTCTATTAGAAGAGCATCATGGATTGCATGCTACCTCAGGACCTCTTCATCATTGATCCAGGCCTCTAATACTTTATGTGGGCATTATAGACATGCAAAAATGCTATCCAAAATAGGGATAAATTCCTGGACTCTCTCCAAGGTACTCTTGAAAATATATATTGTCATGGTGAACGCTTCAATCATATTTATCCCCTCATCTCTTGGCATGGGGTTCTCCTTCTATTTCTTGAGCAATAGTTCAATCAGGGTCTCTAATTTTCCATTTTCATCCCCATCCATTGCTACGATGTCTGCAAGTGTTGGTTCTTCTTTTCATTTTTTTCAAAGGTTTAAAACCCTTATTTTAACCTTGGTGGCCTCTTAGAACTATTGTTTCAAAGAGACCACTTCCTTGGCAAGCACTTATTTTTTTGTAATCACTTTATTATACATCTATACTAATCTATCATGTTTTTCTTCTATCATACATGAATTAGTTACTGAAAAAATGATATGGCATGTCATTTCCATGGTCAATTTTAAAAATTCAACACTTACCATTATTGGAGTAAGCCTTTGTGGATCAATTCGCATTAGTTCTAATAGTCTTGGAGCTTCTAGGCTAGAAAAATACAATCTTGAGGAATGTCAAACTGGGGCTCCTCATTGTATGTCGAGAAGGAAGGACACTCTTATTTATTTTTGGATTTTTTATCCTTGGGATGGAAGTGTGACCACAGATAGACATCCTTATCCTCTACACTAATTTAGTTACATTCACATGTAGTGGATATCTCTCTCTATTCATGGTCTTCTTCAGCTAGCTCCTTCCCCTTATCTAGGTCCCACTTGAGATTAGCCTCTTGATGGCTTCATATGTCCATCTCACTATCTCCCACTCCAACATCATGTTGGGGATCACCGGATGGAGCCTACTATAACAGGGATGGATTATTTTCAGATTTTGATCCTACACTATGGATTAATATATGAGGGGTATCCTATTGGGGTAATCAACTTAGAGGCTATCATGGGGCTGACCCTATGGTGGTCCTTGGAGGTGGTGGAGGTGAAGGTAGTCATAGAGGTGGAGATGGTGTAGGAGTGGGATTAGGAGATAAAGGGTCTAGGGTAGGTGAGTGGGGAAGAGTGTAATTATTAGGGGATGGTGAGGTAGGAGGAGGTGAAGTATGAGGAGGGGATGGAGATGGTTGAGGTGGTGAAGGTGGAAGGTGAGGTGGAGGTGGGCATGGCATGGATGGGTGAGTAGAAGTGGTTATGAGGGGTTGTACCTCCACCATCCTTTGCCATTTTTGTTAGGCTTGTTGCCTAATTCAACTAGCACTTGGCTCCAGCCACTTCTTTTATAGTTTTGGCACCTAGAGGAACTTCTCCTTGGGGTCTCTATCTTGAGGGTACTAGTGGGTGAATAACATATTAGAAAATTTATGGACTTGTTCCCCAACCAAGATATCCTTAACCTTGATGTTGGTTAATTCAATTTTCATCCTCTCCATAAAGGCATTCTTGCCCAAATATACATATACTTTAAAGAGGGTATGCCACTCCACATCAATAAAATCTACCCATAAATTTATTGGCTATGCATCTTATGTCTTGTTGATATAATCAATGAAGTATCTCACATATAAGTCATATGGTAGTTTGAGCCATGTTGAAAGCTCTCTTGATGGATTCATGTATATGTGTGCTAGGGAGTAATGTTGCTTTGTAGGAAATTATGTTTGATTTGAAATTAAAGGGATCAAATCCTTTAGGATGTACCATTCATTCTAAAATGTCACATTCATACGATCAAACCAATACCTCATATTCATCTTGTATGAGGGGTTAATATGCTAAGGACAAGTGAATGCTTTGATGCGCTAGATGGGGAACCTACGAGTTGGATGGTACACCCACTTCAATGAGCCTAAGCTATAATATGGCACCCTAATCATGTCAAATACTTGAAATAAAATGATTTCTACCTAAGTAAACCTATACTTTAGCATCTTATGGGCCTTCTCTGCATTCTCAATTATTTTTTGGATCAAGTACATTGCCCAGTTGTACTTTCATCCTTGACAAACTTATTGAGCATTGTATATGTGGGTCATGTCCACCTCCTTCCAATAGTAAATCTCTCTGATCTTGGTTTAAATTATCCATGCTACAACTCTAAGTGTATGATCTTTCAATTTCTTAATATTCATTGTATGCCCTTACTTTTGGCACATAAGCCTCATAGCAATCTTATGAATCTTCATCATATCATCTAAGTCATCTAGCACAATTATCCATATGCACTATAGTCCCATGACTTTATTGATCCTCTCTGGGGTGATTTTCATGTTGTACCTATCAAGGTAGATATGGTCCTCATGGATGCACAAGAGGAGGAACTATACTACCTCAGTAGGTTTTCCAAAATATGGTAGCTCAAAAAGTTTGGAAGAGACCTGCTTGGTCCAAATAATTTTTAATAGATAAGTCATATACCACTCAATTTATTGTATTGGTGGTCTTGACTTGGTAGTCATTATACATATCTAAGTCATTCCCTAGTTGGTAGATGGTATAATCAAATATTATGCCAGTTGATATCTTGGAGACCTAGTTATTCATTCATAAGATCGACTCTGGGTATTTCATATCTTTTATCAAAAGAGATGGAGGAGGAGATGTTGGGGCATTTTATGCTAATTATGACTATGCCGGCTTCCCTTTATTTAATATCTTTTCCCATTCTTGTATTATGTGCTCTCTCTCTCTCTTCTCCTTCTATGCATTCTATCAAAACTCCTATTGGATGTTGCACTTGTTCTAAACTCTACTCTTGGTTTCTTGGTGCATCCTCTCTAACAGGAAACCAGTATTTGCTCACCTCTTCCTCCTCTTTTATAGTTAGTAGCTTCTTGATTATTTTGGACTTGTTATTAGACCACATTACCCTTCATGGTGCTTTAAGGTTAATGCGTGACTAGACCACGTTCCTAAAATAATACCTGATTGAAGACCAACTTACTTCAGCTCTCGAGCTTCACGCTTCATCAATGACAAACCTGTAACCTAAAACTTCAAATATTTCCACTCTTATCCACCAATATGGACTTAACAAGATCCCTTCTTACTTGAGTAACAACCTTCATAAATTTACCAACCTTATAAACACTTCATTCTATAATAAGTTCAATTTAATTATGGTCTTTGGTTCTCTGGTTCATCACTCACTCTTAGCACTTCAAATATTAACGTAAGGTAAAGTGTAACATGGCCTAATCAATCTTACTTGTAAGCTCTTTGGGGGGTTTACCTTCATTAATTCCTTCCCTTTCCTTGACACTTCTAGCCACAAATGCAAATCTTTTAATGGCCTTTGTACTTTGAATATTCTATTAATAATTTAATGACTTAATGGTTTTGTCCCATCATTCTATTCACATGATTTTTTCCATAAATAACCTCATCACATTAATGGTCCATCCCTTCTTGTTCCTTTCTTAGAAGTGGGAGACAACTGTGTTCTACCTTTCTGCTGTAGTGGAAGAGAGTTGTTACTCAAATGGTGCAAACTTCTTAAAGTGCTTTTAAAGTGTATTAAATGACTCACGTGCATTTGATTACTTATGCACCTTAGATGAAATTTAATCCTTTGGTACTTACACTGTTATATGTCTTACACTCCCTATTTAACTTACATACTTATCATTATTACATTGACATATATGATTATTTACCTAACACTAAAAGGGTTCACGGTCCTCCATGAAAACACATTATGTACAAAAACTCAAGATTAAATTAAAGAAAAGATGCGTACCATAAAGGTATCACTTTTTATTGAAATACATAAATACTAACATAATGGACTAAGCCTTATAGACTAAATTTTTTTAGTTAAGCTGAGTCACAATATGGTCAAAGTCGAATGCCATTATACTATCCTGGGAGGAACAAACCATACATTCATTTTAACTGGCAAGCTCTGATAGGTTGAATCTATGAACTATGAATGATCCATCCCAATGGATGCAGTGTTTCCTAGGGTGGTACATAAACTTGGAGTCGTATAACATAAATTTCATGAATAGAGAAAAGACTTTATTCTTTAGATGGTTGTCATGTCATGCTTTCTATTTGCACTTATCACCATCCTAACTCCAATAGATGAGAAACTAAGTTTCATCTAGTTTCATCAAATCATCTAGTCAAACTTTAAAAGAGGCCTCATAATCTAGTTTTTCCATATGCACTATGTAGAGAGATGGGACCAAGAACTCCACTTGCATAACCACTTACTTCCCATACACTAAGTTAAATAGTGTGCTTTTCTTGAGGCACTTGTATGTAGTTTGATAGGCCCAGAGTACTGTAGATACTCTATCATTCCAATCAATTTGTCCATAGTTACTCTTCTTAGTATTTACTATTAGGAAAAATTAGAATTCTTGGAAAAGGATGATCCAGTGGCTGAACCTTCCATGAAGTACTTATTTTTTCATAAGATATTTCAAGGCCTCATGATCTGTATAGAATGTAAATGGAGTGGCCAGAAGATACTACCTAAAATTTTATAGAGCATAGAACATAGATAGATATTCAAGTTATGAGGTGGTATAATTCCTTTTATCCAGTGTAAAATTCCCACTGGTAAATTAAATTGGGTTATCTAAGTTCCCTTCACCTGGTTGTGTAAATATTGCACCAACTACCATGTCAGATGCATCAACATGGACATGGAAAGGCTTTGTCCAATCAGAGAGTTATAGGATAGGAGATATAAACAAATTTTCATTGAGTGTTTTAAAATTTACTTTGAAATAATCAATCCTTATAAGTTATTCATTATGCTTCAAAATTTCATATAGGTGTGCAAAAATCTTGGCATATCCTTAGATGAACTTTTTGTAATAGCTTGTGTGTCCTAGGAATACATGCACCTAATGTTGAGTCTTAGATGCTAGTAGATGTAAAATCTTAGAGACCTTTTCTAGGTCCACCAAGAGTCCTTCCTTAAAAATGATAAACCCAATAAGTACACCAAAATGTGTCATGAACAACCACTTCTTCAAATTTAAGTAAATTTGTAACACTTGATATCACTCAAATATGAGTCTCTGATTAGCACAATGGTACTTGAATAACCCATACATCATCTATTTATCCAAGTAGACTTGGAAAAAGTTGTGAATGAAATATTTAAAATCCTTGACTGCTATCTATGAAAACACTGCAAAGGCATTTTTCAACTTGAAAGGCATGCTGGTATAGGTAAAAGATGCTCATTGTATAGTGAAAGTCATTTTAGATTGGTCTTCCTCAACTATCTGGACTTGGTGGTAACATGAAAACCCATCCATAGAAGATTATATTTCACAACTAGTAACACCTTCTAGGATTTCCTTTATGAAATGAACTAGGAAGGGATCTATCACATAGGATGCATTTAAGACATGGTAATCTACATAGATATAGATACCCCCATCCTTTTTGATATAGATTACCATGAGACTGACCCATTTAAATTCAATGATTAGAGTAATTACTCTAGTGTGGAGCATGTTATCAATCTCTTCTTTCACTTGCACCCAAAGATTAGGGTTCATCTTGTATGGTCATTTTTTCATGGGGCAATCACCGTCAATTACCTTTATGTGAATTTTTCCTAGAGATGGGTAGAATCCTTTCATTTCATTGTAATTCTTTGGGAATACACCCTGATACTCTTTTAACAACTTCAAAATTTTTGAAATTTCTATGTCAGTCTAATAATTTCTAATTGTCACCATCTTTAGCTCTTGTTTCATACCCATGTTATGTTGAATAGTTTGAATGGGCATGTGGTAAGGGTTGTCCATTGGAGAACTTGTGTCCTGAATAGTTCATGAACCAATAATTATAGGGACATCTAGATGGTTAGTCATGGGGTTGATTGAAGTAGATCATTCACCTTCATCTACTTGGAAGATGATTTTTTCTTTCCCATGTGGATCTCTTTAGATCATTCTTCTTTAAGAACTAGAATAGGCACAAAAATTGGAGGTGTTGGAGGCTCATCAAACAAGTGTAAAGGTTCCTCAAGTTCCTAATGGATTTTTCATAGGCAGTCTTCCAAGGGACTTGGGTCTCCAATGACTACTTCATGTATGGATTTAAGAGTGAGGCACAAGTCCATCCTTGGTGAATATTAGGATAACATTAACATCATATTCTCCTTTAGTATCTACCAAAACTTGGTACCCATGTGCCTCTCTTCATGAATATACCATGCTCACATCCAAGTGCATAAATTCACATAAAATACATGTATCCAAAGGTACTCTAGTATGAATGTGTCCTCATTATTACATATTATCTCACAATCCTCAATGTGTGGTTTGGGTGCGTACATGCCATTGTATTTATGTTTTTCCCTGACCTTATTATCATGATGAAATCTATGGTGTAGATCATCTCGCACTTTATCCCAATATAAGAGGCAATCTTTGTGAGTATGCTACCATCTGGCAGTGGTGCTATAAAAAATGTGATCTAATGACCTCATATAGTCATTCTTGGTATTATAGAAGTATTCAAGATGCTTCACAAACTCACATACCTCTATTTATCCTTGGAATCATGGGGATTCATCAAGTCTTTCCAGTGGTGGTCCCATTAGTGGCCATCACATTACTAAACCCATGAGGTGAATGAATTTGTGACATTTATGGAGTGAGTATTGGAGTTTCTCTTGATTGTTGATGGTGCTACACAATCTCCTAGTGAGGTCATAATCTCTGTGGACCCGACAATTACATGCATTGCTTGTAGTTTCAAAGATTGAGTAGGTGTCTATCTAATCAAGAATATCATCTGGGGTTGGATCATCTTGTTCATCATTTGGGGTTGTAACATTATATAGGTGGTTGATGTCTTCATTAGAATTTATGATCACAATATAGGGAGGTCCTTGTACTTGGTCTAAAGGTATTACTATGCAATGATGAGTGTTCTAAAAACTAATATATCAATTTTTTAAGCTCAAGTCTACATGGCTCTTGTATCACCAAGGCCTTCCTAGTAGGGTTGGATAATCATTAGCTTTAGCTAATTTGAAAACCTTAAAATATGATTTCAATAACACTCCATGTATGTTGACTGTGGCATTATTGAGGACTCCAATCGAGTGAGCATAAGTCTTATTAGCCATGAATAGGACATGAGGTGATGGTTGTAGCACTGGAATAGACATTTTGTGCCAAGTAGATTTAGCGATAACATTAACTTCTATGAAAATATATACTAACATATCCTAGATTACCCATCCATTCATGGAAACATTGACCAATATTTCTCCATCTTCTAGTGGAGTGGAGGAATTAGGAGTTTCCTGATGCCAAACATGATTTAAATAGTAGTCTTAAATTTTTTGATTGTGAGGGTGGACTTTGTGTGGTAGGTGAGCCTAATTTTTAAGCCAAACACTTAGCTGAGGAAAAATGTCATCATCTAGCATACACTTGCACAGTTATTGGAAATTAACCCCCACCACTAGATGAGGTTTGGCTTCCCATTGCACTACTATGTGCTATGTCACAACCTTGTCCTTGAGTTATTAAATCTCACCTTGGATCTCTCATACAATTTCCATTATATCCTAAGGAATATCCCTTTATTGCTGAGCATCAGGGTACTTTCTAGCCCATGGTTCTTCTTGATCTACCTTTGTTACTGGTTAGCTATGAATTGCATCCATCCCCCACTATGATTGGTGATATTTAGTTTTTACACTATTGGGTTGGTTGGGCATTCGTACCATTATGTTTTTTTCTATTTTAATAATATAATTGTCCTTTTCATTGCACTCCTTAGTGATGGTTGCATATAGATCAGGGAAATCTTCTAACTGATGGTCCTTTTTATAAAATGCACATGTTGGATATTCTATGCAATCCCACTGATAATTGTCTAGTGAAACACATTTATAACAAGTCCTAGGTATAAATCATCGACCTCCTTATCAACACCATCTCCTTATCCCATAATATCCACCATTGTCTTGGGTATTAGTGAGTATGGTTTGGTGCATGTCGTGTGCTCAAAATTCATGGATATCACTGATAAATTAATACCCATTGGTGTCATGGGTGTAGTCATTAAATTTTTTACAATAATCAGACACCTTAATGTTTGTATGCCATTATAAAAGAGAAAATAATGGACATCATGTTCTTCATGGTAGATCTCACATGTTTATTTTAGTACCATGTGGATGTTCTTATGTGGGTAGTTGTTCCTTGTATGCCCTTTAGTTTCACATTTGATACACTAGACAGCACTATGTGTCTTATGTACATTTTTCATCATCAAATTTTTAATTTTTGATTCTATGGATGTTATTTGTGCCTCTATAAAGGTACTAATCATGATATCTATGATTCTAACCACTTCAGCATGAAGGGCAGCTTCCAGAGCCTTGAATGTATTGGTAAAGGTTAATTTTGATAGAGTGTGTCAGAAAAGTAGCAATAATCCTCCCACGAACCAATGTACATGCTGAGTAGGATTTATTTCAAATGAATATTTATAAATTAAGGTTTTTAATCATGCATCATACTCATGTACACTCTCTATATGTCCTTGATTTATGTCCTTCAGTGTCGCTAGACTTTGCTACTCAAACTCACGAATGTCAAATTCTTGTAGGAAGGTTGCTTTGAGTTTGTCATAATCAACCACTACTTGTGGAGGTTCAAAATTTTGATACCATTTTTGTGTGTAACCTAAAAGTGTGGTTGTAAACTACATAGCCTTTTACTCAAAAAATGTCATGCCACACACTCTCTAAATCAATTCACACTTGTGAACATGTTCAGCTATATTCTCTACCCCTCATTACCTAGGTAAGTGCAATGTCCTCTCATATTAGATTGTATTAGGTTGTGTTGGTTTAATGGGTGGTTACTAGGAAGATATAGCCCATTTTCCTTGAGGAGGGGGTTTATTTTCATCTGTGGCTCCTCATAATCCTCCTCTAGTGCCTCCAGTAGTAGTGCCTATCGAAAGAGGTGTGGTAGAGGGTTGGTTTCCTATGTTTGGGCCTGTATTTTGGCCTTGAGAACTAGACCTACTAGGCATACCAATATGTGCCATATAATCTCCTTGAGGAAAATATAATGTAAGTTTTGAATGAGCTTCAAATGGCCTAGTTTCAGTATCCCTTCGCAGTTTAGTTTTTGACTATGTACTATCCATATCCCAATTTTGTATATGTACTCTATCTGAATCAATGGAATGAGAATTCACTTTGGTGGGGACGCCTTGCTGATTTATACTTAGTTCCTCGACTCTTGAATTCCATCTGAATTCTCCTTTGTAGGATATAAGTGGCAAAAAACTAGGTTACAACTGATGGGTTCCTCATGCGTGTATGTTTCCCTGTGGATCCTTACAACACTCCTAAAGGTTTCTCAGTCTCTTCCCATGTTGCTAAATCCCATGATCCCTTACCAAGATTATTCATACTTTTATTTCCATAATGCTCACTAGATTTCTACCATGTTAACATACAATTTTTAATCAACCCCTAGACCCCCCTTCCAAATGCGTGGTTCATGCATAGGAAAATTTAGCCCTCCTTGGGTAGAGTTTCCAACCCAAGTTCAACAATTAATTTCTTAATTTTGAAGGAAAAAACAAGAGATAGCATCCCCGCATCTCTCGTACAAATTATAATTTTTATTTGTTGGGACATGAATAAGTGGTCACAATATACTCCAAAATGTAGCTATTCTAAATGCCTTTCCATCAAAAGTTAATCCTTCACATCTAGGGAACTCCAAGTCATAATAAACTCCTATATCGTTAAAGTGTCCAAGGTTTCCTTCTTCCAGTACTTTTAGATCATCCTTGAGCATATGCTAAGATCCAAGCAAGCAAGAGAGATGAGACCTTATAAAAGAATGTTTCATATAGAGTATTATGAGATTCTTCTCTACCTACTATCATGAAGAGATTCCTGGTTAAAGATACATAACTACAAACTTATCTTCAACACTAGTAAACCATTCTTAAATATTCTCTAATGTGAGATACTAAAACATTTCCCCATGATTGTGCACCAATTTCTATGGGTCCTATTAAAAAACCAAAATTTTGGGTTTTTTTTGTTGTTTGTAGATTCGGTATTGATGTTTATCCCAATAGGATAACATGTTAGCCCTATCACATGAGAGTTAAGTATTGCCTGCTCACCTAAAACACATAGTGAAAGACTGATTCCTAAAGGTTTTGCATCACATTAGTGTAGGCATGTTCATCTTTCATTATGCAACTCTAAGGAATTATTTAATAACACAAATATATTACTACTATCCTTCTCATCTTGGATGGAACTAGCACTAATACAAGGATCAACATTATTATCTAACAATTGACTTAGAAAAGAAAAATATTCAACAAGACAATTAAATAAATCGTGTCCATCTCCAACACTTAGTGTATTTCATCATTCATAACACAATTTGACAAAAACTAGTATTTCCCATTATATATTTAGTGAATTACAAGGAAAGGCTCAATTATCTATTATTTTGAAGATCATCACCATAAATGATTACAAAAAGGGTATTTATACATCTATCTCCCTAACCAAGTGTTACGTATCATTGATGTCATGAATAGATGGCACATGAAATCCCAACAAACTAAGAGTCATGTCACTTTACATTAAGTTCTTCTTGAGGACTCGGGGATTTATGGTCCTAGATCCTTGCTCTATGCTATATGCTTTCCACCATGCGTTTCATTCCCAGTAGACTAGTAAAAACCTATGATCAATAAGGGCAAAGTATCTCATTTGAATTATTCTTATAACTACTCCTACATCCCCCACACTCTACTTCATATGTGATCTACTTCCCACATGCTCCATTAGTTTTCTAGTTTTGTTCTGAGTCCTCTATTCTTAAGTTCCTTGTGACTTGTCTTTTTTTATTGGGTCCTCTTGCATTGGGTCTCCTACACCATTATCATTGTACACCTAAAAATATCCACTCCATGACACTTATGTACCTGTCATGTACATGCCATGGTCTCCATGTGCTATGATCCTTTCATGTCATGTCAGACTTATGTCAAAATAGATAATGATCCTTCCACATCATGTGCCAAAATAGAACAACACTTAGTCAAAATTTAGGGGCCAACAAGTCTGACTTTTCAAATAGATGATTTAGAAAGAACATGCCTACTTTTATCTTTTCTTAGAAAGTGCATACTATGTAAGTATTGATATTTTATTTGTTCACCCACTTGAAATTTAGGTTCTTAGCCTAGTCTTGTATAACAATATAAAGTTGGTTATCATCGATCAAGGCCGATACTATTAGTGCATCATATGAAAATAATAAGTCTAAAAGGCATTAGTATTTCATGAATGCATTTATGGATATGTCAGAAGTATTATACTGAGAAGAGGGTTAGCAAACCCAATCATTAAAACCATCCTATACTCGAATGCCCTTATGAAGAATGTCATCCATCAATTTGGCATAGGGAAAGGTCTTTGGTCTGGCCACGACACTATGGAGTACACATATTTAATACGACCTAAGGGAATCCTCATATTTGACCTCCTTCTCATTGACTTCACCATGCTCTTTGAGGACCTACTCTATTGATTTATATATGTCATTGTAATGCTTGAATTTGTTTAAACCAATAGGGAAAGTGGTGTCCCAATACTCAGGATCTGACTTTGTTTAAACCAATAGGGAAAGTGGTGTCCCAATACTTAGGATCTGACTTTGTTTTAGAAGATGTATCATCTATTAAGATTTAATAGAAAAGGAAATAGGAAGCTTGTATATGTCAAAGGCATGCTAAAAAAAAGTTATTTGTGGAATTTATAACAAGAAATGAAAAATATTTTCTATGTTGACAATGATAATATTTCATGAGCTTCATTTTAGCTCTAAAATCTTCTGCATGCATGTCCTTGCATTAATGCCATTTGACATATCATTTTCCATAAATTTTAAATTTGAGTTGGTGGTGAGATTTTCTCTTTTTAATTACAAATCTAGAAGTGGATTAAGAGCCCATGATCCTCTACTACCAACCCAATACAACATTGGTGATGGGATGTTTTCTGAATATGTCCAATCTAGACCAAATTCCCATTCCTTTGATAATGAATGAATGATGGATACATGATAATATACCTTGGAGTTTCCTTGGTTAGTCCCCATTTTAAGACACACATCATTATTCTAGGCACAAATTCACATTCCATGCCTTTATCCTAAATATAGTGGTGTGTCATCTAGGAACATATGTCATGCCCAAATTGGGCCTACTTAACATCTCATACTCTATTCTAAATTTCCATATCACAAGTGGCAACTAGTTGATATTTGCATTAAGTGATGTAATAGATTCCCTTCCATCCAAGCTTTCCCAACTTCAAAATCTTTTGACACACCTTCATGTCCCCTTTTCTCATCCTTGCTTTCACACACATGTTATTGGTCTATTGGATTTTTATTCTTGATCACCATATAAACACGGCTTCACACTCTATGTCCTTATTCTTACTAGAATGATGTGTTTCCCATAGACACACATGACATCCAAATTGGTTCTGCTTGATAGCACCTATTTTATTTTGAGCTTTTTAAGTCATAAGTGGTAATCAATTCATCTTTGCATTGTGTAACATAACAACTTCCCATCCATCCAGGCTCTCCTTACCTCTAATATTTATGATAGGTCTTAGAGACTACTTTTCCTCAATCACATTCATGTAGTAGGCATGCAATCACATATCTCTAAGTTTCATTGGTTAGTCCCTATTAATTGACACATGTCATATGTTTATTATATTTTATTACATAATCATCATATAAACAAGGACTTAAATTTAATTCCTTTATATTGGGTAGGACAATGTGTTACCTGGTAGCACATGATGAACCCCAATCAATTCTGATTGACAACTCCCACTTTATCAAAATCTTTTCAAGCCAAAAATGGGAACATGTTCTTCCTTGCAATACGTGATGTGATAGCTTCCCATCGAATTGAGCTCTCTCAAGCTCTAACACATCTAGGAGGCTCACCCTTCTTCCTATGATTCACACAATGATTTGTCACTAAGTCCTACTTTCCTAGTCCCATACATCTCTAACACATCCTGTACACTTCCCTCTATGACTTCAAATTACATGTCAAGATTCCATTATATCTATATTTCTTGAGATCTAACATTTGTGACAAGTGTGGGTGAGTGTTGTTTCTAATTTTGAATAATGTAGTGATGTGGCATTGGCTTGGGTTGTCTTAGCATATGATAACTATGACAGGTCCAAGGAATTGTTTTGTTTAGATATGAATTATGTGGAAATTTCCCACTAGTCTAGGATTTCTTAGGATCTAGCATCTATCATAGGTCTGAGAAACTAGCTTTTATGACCCTAAATGACATGATGATTTCCCTTTGGATGGTTCTCTCCTAGGCTTTTAGATTTATGACAAGTCTAGGAGACTTGTCTTTCTAACTTAGATTGATAATATGTGTACTTGTTTATGCCAACATGGAAAGTGTTGTCCTTGTACTAATGACACATGACATGCACACAACCATGTACCTTCAAATTTCATGTACTAGTCTCTAGTATCTGACATATGTTATCATTTAATTATTATTTTTTTAATAATAGTCATTGTTTAAACATGGATTTACACTCCATACCTTTATTTTTAATAGGATGTGTGTCACCTAAGAACATGGGCCACACCCTAATTTATCATGGTTAACTACTTATATTTTATTCTAATCATTGCAAGTCATAGAAAAAAAACCATTTTATCTTTGCATTATATGAAGTTGTGCCTTGGAATCGAGATAGGATATCCCAAGATGTGACAAGTCAAGGAGACCTATTTTTCTTAGTAGGAATGATGAGTGGGTCTTCCATTGAGTGAAAATGATCTAGTTTTTGACACCTCTTATAGATCATAGACACTGACATTTATGACATCAAACGGTGGAGTTAATGCCCATTGCGATAGGATCTCTCAAGCTCTAACATCTCTGACAGGTAGATGGACTCACCTTTCTATCTCATAATGATGTAATGATCTATGATTGGCATGACTTATCTCGATATTTGACATCTCTGATACATCTAGGAGACTCATCTTTCTCACTCATGAACAAGTAGTAGGCACACAAACACATACCTTTTATTTACATTTTATAGTCACCTCTTTATAACAAATGGCATCTACCTATTTGGATTTTATTACACAGTCTCCATCTAATTAAGGTCTTACATTCAATGTCTTTGTGTTTTCCAGGATGATGTGTCAATTAGGAACATATGACATGTCTAGATTAGTTATTTTTGACATCTTCCGCTATATTCTAATATTTTCAAGCCATAAGTGGTAACCAATACATCTTTGCATTATGTGATGAAATAGCTTCTTATTGAGCTAGGCTCTCCTAAGCTCTAATATCTCTAACATGTCTAAGAGGGTCACCTTTCTTACTAAAAATGGCATGTTTCATTTTCACTTAGCCATGTTTTCCTAGTGTGACATCTCTAACACATCCTCTACACTTCCCTCTATGACCTTTAATGACATGGTAAGTGCACATTGCATCAAGATTTCCCAAGATCTAACATCTCTTATAGGTACAAGCAAGTGGAATTTATGATTATAAGTAACATGGAAATGTGGCACTAGCTTAGGGTATAATGATGTATGATAACTATGATAGATATGAAGAACTTCTTTGACTGGTTCTAAATTATGAGGTGATCAACCACTGGACCAAGATTTTCTAGGCATTGACATTTATAACAGGTCAAGGTAATTGGCTTGTATCACCTTGAATGACACCAATTTCCTATTGGATGGTGATATCCAAGGCTCTAACATTTATTACAGGTCTAGGAAACTAGTCTTTCTAGCTCAAATTGATAATGCTTTTAGCTAATTAGACTTGAATGGAAATTGGTGTCCTAGTACTCATGACATATGGCATGTGCATGACCATCTGGTATGTGCTATCAATCTATTATTTTTTGATTAATGGTCATTTTCTAAACACAACTTTGATTTCCATATCTTTATTATGAAAATGATGATGTGTCACCCAAGAACATGGGCCACACCCTAATTGATCATGCTTAACTACTCATTTTTATTCTAAGCATTGTGAGTCATAATAAACAACTATTTCAAATTTACATTATATGATGTGGTACCTTCAAATAAAGATAGGCTCTCTCAGGCTCTAACAAGTATGGGAGACTTATTTTTTTGATTGGGAATGATACACTGATCTCTCGTTAAGTTCAATTGTTCTGGTTTCCCATAGCCATGACAGCTCCTAGCCACTGGCATTTCTAACACTGAATGACAAAACCAATACCGATTATAGCATACTTTTCTAGTCTATTACATCTCTAGCATGTAGATAGATTCATCTTTGTGGCTTAGAATGACACCATGATCTTTGAGTGGTAGGGCTTCAACAAGCTTCTAACATCTCTGACTATTATGCATAACTACTTCTTCAAATATAAATGAGGTGGAAATTTTTTATTATGTTGAGATGTCCTAGCCTATAACATCCATGATAGGTCTAGGGAATTAGCTTCTCTAATTACAAATAACATGGTATGTGAATATTAGGATGCGCTCTTCCAAGCTTTTATATTTGTGATGAGAATTAAAGAATGGCATTTTTTATTTTGAATGACATGGCAAGTTCCTCTTGGGCTAGGATTTGCCATGTTTAAAATATGATGAGCTAACAATGACAAAAAATAAAATCATTCATTAAAGCTTATATGTTATTCATAAAGCATTCTATTTTTCCACATAAGATAATGAGTTTCTTGATTCAGTAAGAAACATGTATCCATGAATCATTTTCTCATGAAAATCAATCTTTAGTGTTATCGGCATGATATGTTAAAAACATATAGAAAGTAATTGTTGGGTTTTTGAAAATTTTAAAAATTATATTATTCTTTGCACATAATCAAAGACTTGTTTATTTTGAAGTTTCTAGTAGATGACGTGGCATAATAGGCACAACAAATACTTCCTGTAAAATCATAATAACTATTTTGAGTCTTTTTTATTGATTTGCTTTCCAAAATTTAGCAATTGTTAATGATTTCTTCAAAATTTGATCAGTACACTCTATTCATTATTGTAAATTTTATGTTGTTTTTCCATTTATATTTTTGTTATAGGTCTATCTTTTCTATAACTATTTATCTCTTTACTATTGTAACTTTTAAATTTATAATTGCAATATTTGTTTTATAAAAAAATCACATTATGCTTATATGGCATACATAATCTTACTTCTTTAGTAGTTAAAACATGTATGACCCATTTTTATAATTTTCAATGTATGGATCCATATGCCAAAAAGAAAGGACAATGATTGCTTGGACTTTCATATTGGCATTGGTGACCATTAATGGACCTTATTTAGGCTTATAAGGCTTATGCACACATTTTTATGCATTAATGTCACTCGGTAGCTAATTTGATTCAAACATGAAAATATGAATAGATGCTAAGATTTTTTAAATAAAGAACTAAATTTGCAATCCATTATCTTGTGTCACTATATGGATATAACAATGGCAATATGATGTTTTTTGAAATTGTTCAATCAGGTCGATTTTCCCATTCTACTAATAGAAAACACATGGTGAGCATGTGGCAACATCCCCTAGATTTTTTTACAACTACCCCATGATTTCTGACATGTGTCATCCTATATCTTTTTTTTAAATAGGCACTCACCATCTAAGCATTGTTTTGTATTCTACAGCTTTATGCTTCATAGGAAGATGTGATATGGAAGGGACTAGTGGCATATCCCAATCCATTCTGGTTAACTAGTAGAAGTTCATTCTCATTTTCCTAGGTCACAAGTGGTGACTAAATCATTTTCATATTATATAGCACTATAATTGCCAATTACTCCTAGTTCTCCCAATTTTTGATATCTCTGATAGATCTAGAGATCTTGATTTTTTGACTGTAGATGGTATGGTGATCTTCCATCCAACCAAGGATTTATCGGTTCTCATATCTATGGAAAGTTTGAGAGACTATTCTTTGATTTTAAATGACGTGATGAATCCCTACCACGCAGAGCTCTCTCATGCTTTGACATATTTCACAGATCTTGAGGACTCATCTTCTTGACTCTAAATAATGTCATGATCTCTGACTGGGGCTAGCTCAATCGAGATTTTACTTTCATGTTAGATTAAAGAGACTACCCTCTATGAATTCATATAGCATAGAAAATCTTTTCAAATTCAATTCATACCATGAAAACCCCTTTTTAGAGCATTAAACAATAACTAATGAGTGTTAAGTAAATTAATTACTTTGAAATCTACCAATTCAAATAAAAGAATGTCATTGCATATGCCATAAATGTCATCACACATTTTTCAATAACTTAATAGATAGATAATATTGTTAATACTTTGCTAAATAATACAATTGACCAATAGAGAGGTCTTGTCATTGAAAATCATAGTTATGCTCCATTGATGTCATCAAGCATTGATATTAGTCGTTAATTTCAATTTTCTCTTTCTTTGCTTTCACCATTGCCATATTTTGGCTATGATCCATTTGTGTCTATTTAATCCATTCCTGATGTTATTTATTCCCATAATGTGAATTTCAACTCCTTTTTCTTATCCTCTGGTTCTAATCAAATTTCAATGAACCCCATCATGTAAGAAGCTTTGGCTCATCTTTTAATTCTATAATCCATCCAAAAGCCACAAATGACTTTTGTTGGAAGAGTCTCACCCTATCATCTATATAACATCATTTGGATTCCTTTTGATCAAGTTTTCAATATTATCCTTTCTATTATTGGTGAAGAATTTCTCTTTGCCATTAACATGATCAAATTTAGTTCTATGGTTGCTTCTATGTTTTTTAGAATAATAATGTTCCTTCTCTATGACAAAGAGAAGGTAAGATCCTTCATTTAATTATTGATCAATCTAGTCTTTAGGGTCGATTTGGATGAAGCTATAACATCCTTAGATGATGATCAAGGAGATGCTCTATCATTTTATGGTACAGACAAATTTGGGTTCATGTCAATGGCCATGTTTAGGGCCCTTAAATATACTCAGTACCTAGTTTTCAAGATGAAATCAGATAGGTTACTGGGTTATTTATTTCCTCCACTAGTTGTTAACAATGTTATATCACATATGCCTACAATGGAATGCATGCATGTTGTTTGCCACTCGCACCCAATAATTAAAAATATCATATTCTTTGCTAGGAATATGTTCCATGGCATTTCCCTTTTTTCCCCAAGGCTAGTCAAATAATTGTCAACAAGAGTTAGAACAACTATGGGTGAACATTCAATTATATACACATGCAAGTCCAAGCAATTGGACACTCCCTCTACCTCAGAGGTTCTTGGTTCCAATGTGGCAATTTTTTATTTGGCCTATGGTGAGTGTCCTTTGTTGCCTAGTGATTGTTCTAGACATATTTTTGCTTTCAATACTTTTGAATTCATAGCAATTGACTCGATTTGTGAATGTACATTTTTGGTTTGATCTGATAATGCTTTTTTTCCTATGCTAATACATTCTATTTTTTTCAGTAATTTGACCTATGATATGGTAAAGAAATAAAAATCTTTTGTTTGGTTTTTTTTCTTTGTATGTTCTTGTTTTTTAAAGAATCACATGAACACTCAAATTTAATGGCATTATTATTATTATTATTATTATTATTATTATTATTATTATTATTATTATTATTATTATTATTAATATTATTATTATTATTATTATTATTATTATTATTATTATTATTATTATTATGGTTCAGGTTTTTTTATTTATGACCATCGTACTAAATGATGTTGGTGTAGGATATTAATTATTTCATTTACTTATTAAATGGATAAATCCTATACATGTAGCTTTGGTTTACTTAGGTGTGATAAGAGGTTAAGTAGGTGAGAGAGTGAGTTCCACCTAAGGTTCCCCCTAGAGTTGAACTGAGTCCCACTGTGAGTTCACCATGAGATCCACAGTGAGTTAAACTCAATCTAACTATTAGTTCTCTAGTGAGTTAAATCTCCTAATCCTTTATATTCCTCTTCACCATGCTATTGTAATTAACCAAAGCAGTGTAAAGTAAATATTGGTAAGCAAGGTATTTAATACAGAAGGCAATTATTGCACATCTTCTTACATGTTTCGAAATATAGACAAGGTCATCATCGTTGAAGAATCGTTGTGTGCTTACTCTACCAGAAGATCACCTACTAGCCTATTCTGACATGGTATCAACGATAAAAGTTTTGCTAATACGCATCAAGTTATCTGTTTGATTTCTATTATGTGTTATTTAAATTAAGTAAGAAGAAATTGCATATTACTTCTATTTTCCATTTGTATGTAAGCTTAGTTGTGCAGATCTATGAGAAGGATACACGATTTCCATCTCGCCATCTCTTTCCATGCAGACCACTTTCACATGGTCAAAATGTCTTTCAATGGAGTCCACACTCAGCTTGATGTTTCTAGTTGCATCATTGTTTTCAAGGAGCCTAAGTCTATCGTTGAAGTAACTTGGCCTCCTATACAAGCGTCCAACAAATCTGATTTTATGGTCATCTGCATGGTATTCTCTTGAATGTGGTTTCTTGAAGAATCAAGACTATTTGAAGATCTATTTTGGTAAGGGACAACTGAGTCATCCAGTGTGTAAAGCAAGCCCTCCACCCTCTTGACAAAGCCTACAGTGTCGGTGAGGCGAGTAATAGAAAATCGCCATCAGCGAAGTGTTGGAGAATCGACCTCACCGCCATTCTATGCTGACCACCACCACTGTGGCTTAGCTTACTGCCATCGCCACACGACCTTGCATCTGCCTCACTTAGCATAGCATTTTAGTACTGCCTTGGAGTCAACAAATTAATGCGATGAGGTTTTAGTGCTGTTAGAAAATGCTTAGTCACAAATTTGATTTAAGGAAACTATACGATGTAGACTTGGCCCTCTCTGCTCTCAGCTTCTCGCTACGCCTCCCTACAATGGCCTGCACAGTCTTCTTGACCTGCATGATAGTCTAAAACTGCGTATGTATTTAACAACAACACATTTGACTCTAGGTATCCATGCAGACATCATTTTGACAGGCGTAGAGCTTGGCGGCACATTATACTGCATGTTGGAGTTTTTTTCCTCCAATGGCGGGGCAATAAAATATGTGTTTTTTAAGTGCCTAATTGCACTTAATGTGCAGCGGCACTTTCAGGTTTGCTTGATTTGCATTGTTCCGTATGATTCTATCCCTACATAAACTTTTGGAAGACCTTCACAGTCAGTTTGGTAAGCAAAGCATTTCATACAGAAGGCAATTATTGCACATCTTCAGGGATTTTTGAAAATATAAACAAGGTCATTGTTGTTGTAGAATACCTGTGTGCTCACTCTACCAGAAGATCATCCTCTATCTTATTATGAAAAATAAATGGATAGAGTTATTTCTATAACTGGTTTATGTGAGACAATAATTTTTTGTTTTTTTATTGGGCACATGTCCCATAAACTCGCTACTTATTATTTTATTTTTTTAAACGCTGGGAGAGATCTAAATATTGTCCAATAATGTAACTACTTAAACATTTGTACCTATAACATTTACATAACAATTTAGATGATAATAAACTTTTTTGCAGAATATCTATCTTGCAAATAAAACAATGTCATAACTTATGTTGTCACATTTGGGCAATAACTTTCTTTTCTGAAACTATCATAATTAAATACATTTTACAAATACACACTTTCTCGATTAAACGTAAGTACTAAAACCACTTCACGGCTCTTATTTTTTAAATAAACTCTTAAATTTACATTTTTCAATATAATTTACAATAATACCACTAAATTTTATTAACACATTAAAAGGGCCATGGAAATAATTACTCCAATCTCATTTTAATTAAATATTCATATAACCTGCAATAAAATATGTCTAATAATTTATTCAGGAAACCAAAACTTTTCTTAATTTCTAATCTTCAAAGGATTAAGTTACATGACCTGCCGTAAAATTGAAAATTAAATTGTGAATAATCTTTATGTTTTTAAACCCTGAATGGGTACATGTAATGTTAGAAGCGGCCAGTATCGATACAAATAATCCATACCATTTTTTTTATAAAAACAGATATATCTTTTTATAAAAATTAAAAATAAAACAAATATTAACTATATAACATCTTGATGCTAAAACATGCAATAAAATATAAAGCATAAAACAAAAGTTTTCTAAAGCTCCGACACATCTGATTTAATAAATAGGGTTATTTTAAATTTGTTAGTACGTTTCATTCTTCCATAGGTTTATATCGAATCAAATTTGAAATGCATTTTCATCTTCTTTTAAAATGTCGTCTTTGTGGCCCGCACAAAATAGAAATCTATATATAATTTTCAATTTTTTTAATTTTTAATTTTTAATTTTTTTTGTTTTCGTAAACTCGGAAAAGCATTCTTTAACTTTTTGTTTTGTTCTGTTCAATTAATTTCTTACTAATGTTATAATTTTTTTATTTCTATTTTTTTTTTTAATATGAAATTATTTAGGATATCGAATTTTGAAAGGATTTAATATTTTAATATTTTTATTTACTAATAAAATTATATCATTATTAATTAATTTATTATAAAATAAATTGATATTAAAATATATGAATATCATTTTAATATTTTTATAATGTATAATGTATATAGAAAGCTATTATTGACTTTGATATATTATTATTTAATACAATTTAGAAAATTCTTAATTTTATTTTACTTTAAAATAAAAATTTCTATGAATATATCATATTACATGTATTGAGTTTTATTAAGGAGTTGTGTCCTCTCTCTTAGATATTAATTATTATTTTTTACTTTCAATTTATTTTTTCTATTTTTAATTTTTGTTGTTTGAATATAACGAAATATTATAAAATAGTATAGATATATTAAATATATCTCCTCCAATTTTACATTTTCTAGTGATAATGGCATCTATTTAGTTATACTAATTTATTAGTTTAGAAAAATTATTTTTCTAAAAAAAACTTCCAAACTATACCATATAACAACCAATATTAATTTTTTGAAATAAAAAATAAAAAAACTTTTATTACACTAAATCCCATTATTACTTTTATAAAATATAAAAAACCAATCTTAAATTTATTTCATACATCTATTTATATACACATAAAAATATAAAAATATAATTTTAAATTTTTATAATTTTTATAATTTTTTTTTTTTTTTTTTTCTTTTTTTTCTATACAATTTTAAATATATATTGTGAGAATAAAGTGAAAGATAAAAATAATACTTTCACTTACAAAAATATAAATAATACTAAAAATAATAATAACTACAACAAAAATGTATAACATTAAATTCTATAATAATTAATATATTTTTATAAAAGCTAAAAATTATTTTGATAAAAAAAATTAATTTTTTTTTTTATCATCGTTATATATATAGCATATTATTCACTTTTAATATTTCTCACTATATTATTCACTTCTAATGTTTCCATATAAAATATAATTTAAGGGAGAAGTGTTCCTATCTTTTAAGTTCATTGAAGGGTTAGGGACATACAAATTAATTTTTAAATAAATAAATAAATAAATAAATGGAGAAATTCTAATTTGAATTCATTTAAAATATAAATTTTAAAAGATATTTATAAAAAGTTATTTAATATTTACATATAATTTAAGTATGATATATATTAATATATAAATTTTTAAAATAATAATATATAATGATATAATGTAATTATGATGTATAATAATATATTAATTGTTATTAATTATTATAATAATGATATGATTAAATATTATAAGATAAAAATTAGATAATTAATATATAATATTGTGACAATTTTTAAGAAAAATAAAATTAATTAATTAATCATTTTGAATTATAAATCTATTTTAAACTTTTAGAAGAGTTTGATTTATTGGCTCCTCTCTTAGATAGAGAAGTCCTCCATAATATGAATTAATCAAAATAACTATTAACTTTTGCTTCGTCCTTATATTTAATTATACGAAGTTTGTTTTTTTTAAGGTATTTTAATATTAATATATTTCTAGAGAAGACATTATTTTGTATGGTATTTATTATCATATAAAAATTTTAGGATAGAGGAGTAATTGAGCATTAATATAATAAATATTAATTTCATTTAAAAAAAAAGTTTATTCCTATTTTCATACTAGTTGATATATTTATTTGGTTTATGTAGGATGAGTTTTGATTATTTTAAATTGATATTTTTTATGAATTCAATATTTTTGTATTGGAACCCTACCCAACTAATTTAATTCAAACACATGGAATAAAACGTTTGTTGTATTGTTATTTTGAAAAAAAAAAAAAAAAAAAACATTAATTTCATATTTTAGAAAAACATATTTTTGATTTTTTATTCGTTGATATTTTTATTTTTAATTAAAATGATTGTTTGATTAATTTAAATGGGTATATTTTAAGTAGATATTAAGGTGGTGATGTGTGGAATTTGTTTCGAAACTCAATACATGCCTAAATTCAATTATTTTTAAACTAATGAAAATCATTTGTTTCCAAATTAAACACTTGCTTCAAGTCAATTATTTTTTTACTAATGAAAACCAAGGCATCATTAATTGCCTCCACCAACTTTGTTTACATGAACATGCATTGATGTTCTAATGTGTGATGATGTTTGTAGTAGTGTGCCTTGGCATATGTGCTATGTGCATATTTTTTTTGTGATCCAAAATTTAAAAGGATACTATTGAGTTGCCTAATGTTTGGAGTTGTCATGGTTTTGAAGTCAACTTTTATTGGGTATAATTTTTTTAATGCACTATTTTATTTGAAGAGATTATTTTTTTATATAGTAATTAGAGATATTTTAAAACTATATGGTTTACATATTTACTGTTAATGAAGTTAAAGACTAGTATTTTTTAGTATTTTTAAGCTTGTGCAAGTTATGATATGAAAATACAAAGGGTTTGTGAACAAATCATGGGGAACCTACTTTTTGTTGTAGCAGAGGATTGTTTTGAATTTTTCATGAGGTTTTAGATATTTTTTGATATTCAAAATTATGTTTCATGTTAAAAAATATATGTTTTTACATAAATTTGTTTGCATTTTTTGGTTTTGTCTAAGGATTTTGTGCATTATGTGGTATCTACATAGGTTGATGATTTGAATTCCATTTTTATCACGTATGTTTTCTCTAATAACTAGTTTATTGTAAATAAGTATGTGGGTTTCATATGTATATAGTTTTCATAGTTTATTTTTAAATTCAATCAAAGGCTAGGGGTTTTAGTGCTTTCAGATGTTTGTAATTTATGGTAAGATCAAAAGTATATTTAGTGAATGGATTATGTAGAGAACCAGTTTTTCCTCGATTCATACCTATTTTGGTTCTTTTTATTTAGAGGTTTTTGGGTTTCTAATTGTTTTTCATTTTCATTTTCATTTTTTTCTTGTTAAATTGTTTTTACAATGTTAAATTTTTATTTAATTTTCCTAAAATTGTACTTGTTTTGTGTTTAATAAATATTTTGCTCATGCAGTGGTATTGTTTTCTTTTTTATTGAAGATGAGGCTTGTGCATCGTATAGTATTTTAAACTCTCAAGGCTTTAATGTCGAATTTGATTACATATAATTTTTTGGATGATTGTTTTTTTTTGGAACAAGAATGTAGATTTGAAAACTTTGAATTTCATAGATTTTTTAATTTGATTAGAATCTTGTTTGTTTTTGGGATTGTACAATGTATAATAATAAAATAGAAAAAAATGTTGAATGAAATTTATAGAAGACTATTATTTTTTATTCTGATAGATGGATGTTCTTGATTTTAAATTTTTTCTATGTTCTTTTGCCTTTATGTTTCTGTTTACTAAACTACATTTTATATTTGTTTGTAATATAATGTTTGTGAACTTAGTTTCTTTTTATCCTTTTACCAAGTTTTGGTGTTGTTGATGAAACAAGGGAACTATGTGGTTGGATTGGTCACACAAACACACACACACACACACACACACACACACACAGAGAGAGAGAGAGAGAGAGAGAGAGAGAGAGAGAGAGAGAGAGAGAGAGAGAGAGAGAGAGAGAGAGAGAGAGAGAGAGAGAGAGAGAGAGAGAGAGAGAGAGAGAGAGAGAGAGAGAGAGAGAGAGAGAGAGAGAGAGATTGTTTTTGTTTTTCAAGTGCATTTTTAATTTGATTGGTTTGTTGGGTATTTCATTTCTTTAATTGATAATTTTTGTATCTGATAGTGGAATTTGAATTTCTTGTAGGCAAGGTATATCAATTTTGTATATATTATTTTAATCAGCCTTTAAGTTATGTAACAACTATATAGGTGCATATAAAAATTATATATATTTTTAATTAATTTAAATAGGGGTTATTATTGATTTGTGACCTAAAAAAAAATTGTAATAATTTAAAAAAAATTAAAAAGGGGTAAAACCTTTATTAAACTTAAAACATCAAATTACAAAAGCCTCCAAATAGCCCAAAAGACAAGCAAACAAAAAACAACAGCCTCAAACCTCGACTCCACCAATATCTCCAACAAGAATGCGTTCTAGTTCCTAACATAAATTTCCAGTATCTGCTCCCATTCATCCACCTTGCGGCCTTCTCCCTCTTTCGACACCCATCTCGCCAAACAATCAGCTGCCTGATTCCACTCCCATGGAATGTGGGCATAAGATATTGACTCCATGCAAGAACTCAACTATAAAATCTGCTACACTATCGTGGCCAATTGCCAGCTCACATCAAAAATTTTCCTTTCTAAGATCTAGTTAATTAGGACCTGAGAATCAACTTTGCATATCACCCTCCTCCAACCCAAAGCATAAGCTCTCCCCAAAGCATATAAGATAGCCAAACCTTCCATCTTATTAACCATATGCACTCCCTGATATGCTGAGAAAATATAAACCATAGATCTCAAAAAACCTCTAGCAATCCCACCAATCCCAGCCACCCTTGGGTTGCCCCTGGATGACCCATCCATATTAATTTGCAAAAGCCCAGCAGGAGGAGGCATCCACTTCCCCAACCATTGAACTTTTCACTGCCCCTGTGTACCATGTCTGACACAAGCTGAGATCAGAGATAAACTCTCTTATGCCAAATCATTCTAGCACCTCAACATCCCCCTTTTTCAATGCTAGCATAACCTCGCTCTTCGCTTCAATAGATTCTCAGATCATTCCCATAATTCTACTCTAGACCTGCTGAGTCACTAATTTTTCTTCCTTAAAAATCCTCTGATTTCTTTCGAGCCAAACTTGGCAGAGTAGGAACATGGGGCCAGCGTACCATGCATCTTGCAAGAAAGAAGTGAAAGAAGGGGGACAGCCCACTCTAGACCAAAAATCTACCAAAGAGACAACGTGGATGCACTGACACCACCACACATCCCACCAAAAATGCCACAAATTAAGACTAAAGGAATAGCAAAAGAAAATGTGAGAAGAGTCTTCCTCCTCTCTATTGTAGAGCACACACCTTGAAGGACCAGCAAATCCCCATTTTTGAATATTGTCCCATGTCAAACATCTATTCCACACTAAAGTCCATGTAAAATAGTTACACTTCAGCCACGAGAAACCATTCCAAACTTTCTTCCACCACTAAACCTCCACTCTATCCTCATACTACCTGGGAAATCAACTCTTGATAGCCATAGGACACCGTATACTTCCCCTTGGGGTTCGGGGACCAGGCTAACACATTGTTGTCCATTAGTGCATTGCAACTACATCAGGATAGAATATTCTGTAGGTCTGCATGCTCTACCTCCAAACCAAGAATCGACCACTCTTTCAGGGACTTCCATCTGGCAATTGCCACCTGCCCCTAAAAAGAAAGAGATTTAAAGTCACACACCCTTTTCCAGCCAGCTTCACAAAACCTCTGGGCTAGAGTACTCAGTTGAGGATATTGACAAATTATAGAAGGGAAACCATCCCACGAGTCATGCCAAAATTGGACCTCCACCCCACTCTTGCATATCCAAAAATAACCCCTCTTAATCACCGTGGCTCCTTTCTTGAGAGTCACCCAAATCACTGAGCCTTTACCAACCAAATCATACCATGGAATATCCCTCCAGGGAATCCCAAAAAAATAGTTGTGGGACAACACTCTAGCCCACAACTGATCTTGCTCCATGCACCAATGCCAGTATAATTTGGCAGCCAAAGCAATACCAGATAGCACAAACTATCGTAATCCTAGCCCGCCAAACCTATTTGGGCTGCAAACTGTCTCCCACTTAATTAGGCTCCACTTGGTTGAAGATAAATTCCCAGACCATAAAAATTGTCTTGTTAAGGAGTCCAAGTCCTTAACAAAGCTCATCAGTGCCACCTGGACCATACACCTATAGATAGGGAGAGCCTGCACCACTGATTGAATCAATTAAACCCGACTCACAAAGGATAACCAATGATGGGTCCAATGATTCACCTTGTCTCAAAATTTGTCTAGGATCACCCGCCATGACTCCTTTGCCAACCAGCCAATAGAGATAGGAATACTGAGATAAAGCAGTGGGAGACTCCTAATTTGGAACCTAGGAATAAAAGACACTCTTTGATGTATGGTCAGAGGAGTGTTAAATAAAAAAATAGATGATTTTCCCTCATTAATTACCTGTCAAGAGGTAGCAAGGTAAACATCCAGGCTCTTGCGTATGTTAGATGCCTCCCTAATAGTATTCCTACCCATCAAAGCCACATCATCCACAAACTAGAGATGGGATTGTACAGGGATTTCCCCTCCCCACTGCCAACCCTGAATAGCATCATCATCCACATTTATTTTGATCAATCGACCCAAGCCTTCTGCCAATAGAAGAAACAAGTAAGGAGAGAGAGGGTCACCTTGCCTCAATCCACAAGAAGCCCCAAAGAGATTAGAGTACTCACCATTAATCAGAATAGAAAAGGAGGTCGAGTTCACATAACTCAAAACCCAATGAATCCAATCCTCTGCAAAACTAAAGGCACTCAAGACCTTCTAGAGGAAGGACCATCAAACTCTATCATAGGCCTTTGACATATCCAACTTGATAAACATCACCTTCTCATTGGACTAGGCCATGAAATGTATAGTCTCAGTAGCCATCACCACCCCATCCAAAATATGTCAGCCCTCCACAAAGCCACCTTGCTCCTCTTAGATAAGTAAAGGCAACCACTTTTTTAACCTCTGAGTGATCAGCTTAGAAATAATTTTATAAGCGACATTGTAGAGGGAAATGGGCCTAAAAAGACTCAGCCTATCAGCCCTAGCACCCTTAGGAATGAGAGCCAAGAAGGTGGCATTCAAAGCCTAAAGCGTTTGCTTGTTCCTCTGGGATTCTTGAACAATAGCCAGGAGGTCAAATTTAATAATTTTCCTAAATTCTTGGAAGAACTCAATTGGGAAGCCATCTGGACAAGGCACCTTTCCTTTCTACATCATAAAGACTATCCTCCTTAACTCCTCCAAGGATATATCCCTCATCAAATGCCTATTTATATCCCTGGTCACCAAAGAGGGAATACATGACATGATCTGGATCTCTTCAGTTGAGTCCTCTTGCGCTTCTTCCTTGAATAATGAAGTAAAATATTGTAATACCTCATTAATGATACCCTGCATAGAAGAAACAGTCTCCCCACTATCCAACACCAAAGAAGTAATCCCCATGCCATGTTGTCTAGCCCGAATCAAATTGAAGAAGAAGGTTGTGTTATTATCCCCTTCTCTAAGCCATTCAATCTGGGCCCTTTGTTTCAAAAATACTTCCTCCCTTAGTTCCCATTCCTCCAAAGCTTGTAAGGCCCTGGCTCCCTCCCTTAGTATAACCTCAGTCATTCCCTCATCCCAAATGGTTATGGTAATGACATTCAGCTCCATCTGTGCCTCATTTTTCTTTTGGAAAATGTTCCCAAAACTTTGTCAATTCCAGTTTTTGAGCTATTACTTGATGAATTGGAGAAGCTTAACAAAAGTATACATTGATATTCCTACAGTAGGCCTGCCCCTCCACCAATCTGCCACTCATCCAAATAGGTCTAGGTCCCTGAACCACATAAGCTGAAACTTGAAAGGCACCTTCAGAGGCTCACAGGAAGAAGAAATGACCAATTTTATTGGCCAGTGGTTTGAGCCCCTCCAATAAAGAATCTCAAGGCAAGAAGACCACGGACCCCCCACCTAGTAATAGGAGGTCATGAATATATCTATACGCTCTGCAATGCACTTGTCCCCCACTTTTCGATTGTTTCAGGTATTGTATCCATTAACTGGATTGATATCCACTAAATTGAGTACCTCAATATTATCTCAGAGTAGGAGAGAAGAAGGTTCCAGTCATGCATTACCTCCTCTCTTCTCCATTAAATCAAGAATTGCATTAATGTCTCCCACGACAATCCAAGGCAAATAGGGAAATAATTGACAAAAAAGTGGATGTTTTTCCAAACAAGAAGTTTACAATGGAAATATGTAGGATCATAAACATTGGTAAAAAGGACTGATTCACTTGACTCAATACATGAAGCCACCATTGATAAAGAGGATTTATAGGAAATCTAGGACACAAGTTGGATCTTGCATGGATTCTAGAAACAACCCACACCCCCCAAAGATCCATGAGCTCTAATGCACTGCGATGAACCATACCTCCATAACTTGGGTGCGATATTCCTCATATCATCCACAAAAACTTTAGTTTCTTGAAGAAAGAGAATATTAGGTACTTGACATCTAACTAATTCCCTAATAGCCTTTTGTCTAGGACCGCTGTTCAGTCCCCTTACATTCCACGAGATAATGATGATTTCAGAGGAGTTAAGAAGTGTGAGTCTAAAGTCTTAACCACACCAGACTCCACCAAGGTCTCCCCAATCATCTTGAGTCTGTTTGTGCCCTTCTTGCACCCCACTTTAGCACTTTTTTCTGACATCCCCTTCTTTCCCTCCCTCTTAAGAATACCCAAGTGAGGAGAAGATTTTCCTTTCTTATCTACTTCTATCCCCATAACCCTTGTCAAAGGGTATAGGTCATCTCCATTCTATTCTAGGTCCTTATCTGTCACCTCCCCCCCAATTCCTTTATCTTCCCCTCAAAAGCCATGGGTAAGGCCGACTCTTCCTAAAGAACCACCGAAAGATTGGCTAAATTAATCTCTGGTACTAAACTTCCCATGAGCTGCTCCCCACTCATTAATCTCAGATTTACTTCTTGCTGGCCTAATTCATCTAAGATTTTAAACCTGTTGAAAGAATCATCATCCGGCCTCTCCCTAAAGGTCCTCTTCTGGTCCCTGTTATGGCTTCGAGCTTTCACTTGTACAAACCCTTCAGCATCCCTGCTCTCCCCAACCCCTAATTTCTTCCCTTTATCAGCACTTGGAATGCTGCTAGGTGGCGGTTGGGGATTTTGCTCCATTGGGTTAGCCTTCAGACATCTGCGCACCAAGTGTCCATACTCATGGCAAACGCAACACCTGAAGGGAAGGGTCTCATAGTCTAATTGTTACACCCAAGAGTATGAACCTGCACTCATCTCTAGCACATCAGGCAATGGTTTCCTCAAATCAATTTCCACACAAATTCAAGCAAAAGTCATGACTTTCTTACCTAAAGTTTGAGTAGAAGACCCCACCAGCCTTCCAAGCATTGAAGCTAACATCAAGAGAATGTCCTCATGACAACATTCAATAGGAAGTTTGGGGAGCCTAACCCATACCAGAACTCGAGTTGGTAATTCCTCAAAAGTATTAAAACCAGCATGCCAAGGTTTAACAAAAAGTCTGACCTGATTATAGAAGTATGACCCTCCCTTAAAAACCCTATTGCAGTTAGTGAGGCATACAAACATGACCATGAAGTAGTTATTTGCCAATAACGTGACCTCTATTTCTCCCTCTAGCTCCCACACTCTCCTAGGCTAACCCTCCAAAAATTGAAGGGAAACTTTCAGAACCAAAAAATTGTAATACAAAGAAAGCTTGGAATAATATTCCACATCCTCCGAAATCATATCAAAAGGAATTACTAGTTTAGGTCCTTCCTTGTATTTCTCCAAGCAACCATTAATCTTCATAATCTTGGATCCCCTGGGCAAGCTCCAATCCACTGCTCCTAAATTCTGGGAAGAAAACTCCTAACCTACTATTTTACTTTGTTGCTCCCGCCTGTTCATGCCCACGGCTACACTAAAGCTTTTGCCAAATTTAGTTTTTGAAAGCTTTTATTGAGCCATGATCATGTCCTCTTTGGTCTAGTGTGACCCTACGATGCCTCCGCCTAACACCTCAAACCTTCGCCACTCCCTCGCTCCCCAAACTACACCTGCACACACCAACCCACCGCTTTGGACAGGCTAGGGCACGGCTGCCCTAGCTCAGCCATGACCTACACATGTTGCAGCCCATCATTCTCTCCTCTTCTACCTAAGTCTCTTTCACAAGCATCACACTAGATCGTAATAAAATAAAAAAGCTTTTTGGATAAAATTTATTTAATGAATAACTATACATTTTTTAGAGCTTTTGGTTTTGTTAGATTTTTCTTTTTCTATTGTATGTTTTTATGTTTGCTTGTAGTGTTGCATTCTAAGTTTGATTTTGGATTTTCTTATTTCCAAGTTTTGAGATTTAAGGAAAAATTCAATGACATTACAACTCAACATGTAATGAATAAATAAATCATTTATATGTTATTTGTGTTTGTTGTGATTTTAATTACAATGTTGAAAGAATTTTTTCTTTAAAAATTTGCATTTTACCATGAATGACTTGTAGTTGGGGTTTTTTAGATTTTAAGTACTTTTTATCTCAATGTTTCTGTTCTATGAAAAAATTACATTATATATTTAGTTTTAATTACATTATATATGTGTTTTTTTAACTAAAAATTGTGGTTTTAAGTATGTAGTGGCCCATGGAATTTTGGTGATAAAATAGCTAAGCTTTGGGATCTTCTTAATAGAAAATCATTTATATTTAAATGCTTATTGTCATCATTTTTCCCTTAAGAGTTTGAGCTTGATGGTTTCTTATCCTTTTTTGAACAAAAGTGTAAGTGAATCATGGAATTTTTTTGTTAATGTATTGTAGGATTTGTTTAGATAAATATTAATTTCATTGTGTATGTGTTTTTATTAATTCGTAATTTTATTATTTATAAAATTGTATTCATAATTTTATATTTGATGGTGTATTTCAGGTGTCTTTTGGTCAAAGTCTATGGATTGTGTATATAGTATTTTTAAGATGTTTTGTATTGGATATATACATTGCATATGTATTGTTTTTATATGGTTTATTGAATCACTATGAAAAATTTTACTCTTAGGTTTTCTAAATTTTTTATAAATATGTTAATTTATTTTAATAATTTGTGTTGATAAATATATACATTAGAGGTTACTTGTTTTGGGCATTTGATTTTTAAATTGATGGATGCTTTACAGTGAATAATTGGTGTAATATAGTGTGTGTATGTTTGTATTTTTTTGGGTATTCTTTTACTTTGCATTAATAGAATGTGTGGTTTTTTTAATAGGAAAAAAATTTCTTACTTTAACATATTTTCTCAAATGAAATGTTTGGTAACGAACCTGAAAACTATTGAGGCAAATAAAATACCAATAGGTCACGATATTAAAACAATAACTTAGAATTGATTTGTATTGAATGACTTGAAATAAATATAAAACCAAACCATGATTAATTAAGACTAAATTTAAAATTTAGATTTGACATGAAAAAATTCAAAAAATCTAAAATCTAAAAAAAATATGTATTTTTAGCAGCTACTATTTATAGTAAGTTTCACATGCAAGCATGCACAGCTCTAATTTTTTTTTAAATAACCTAAATACTAAAACTATCCTATGGGATGAAATTTAACTAAATTTGATGTCTGGTTCTATAAATATATAATTTATAAAAATAAAAAATTATAAAAAAAATCATTAAACATTGATTTTAGACCCTCAAATTATCGCGTTTAGCCTCCAAAAAATATTAAAATCCACTCTAAGTAGATAAAAAACATAGGGAAAATTTTAACATTTTGATATGATCATTTTAGTGTGTGGAAGAGCTCAAACAGAGTTACAAGTTAGAATTTATGGCCTTTAGAAGTTGGCCTATTTTTTCTACATCATTCTCCTTTGGTTGAAAATAACTCAGCTCCTATGAGATGGCTTGATTATACTACTACCATTTGTCTTTATCAATCTTCTTTAGCACCCATTACATAATCTAAGTTTTATCTTCATGTTGCAATCATTTCCACTTCACCAAATATGCGTTATAATTCCCTTGCCTTGTGCTCATTGTCTTCATATCCAAAATTTACACTATTTTTTCTTTCTTCTTCTTTGGACCCTGTTGCTCCCAATTTACTTCATCATATTTTTTATCTTCACCATATTATCTAAGGAATTCATATAAATATGAAACATTAAATGCTAGAGATATATAAAAATTCAATGATAAACACACCTCATGTGTGTTATTATAGTTTTTTTTCACAATTCTATATGGCCCAATTTTAATGTACTTCAAATTATTATATATGCCTTTTTAAAATCTCTCTTTCCTCAAGTAAACCATTACCAACCTCCTTCTCCAAATACTTTGGATCTTTTTTTGACATCCACTAATGGTTTTATATTTCTCATCACTTTCCTACAACTTTATTCTCATTCCTTCCTACAAATATTGCATATGCTCTACAAACACTTCTAAATCATCACTAATTCGATCTGAAATTATAAATTATATCAAATCTAAACAACACATAGGATTTATTCAATAGACAATTTGAAAATGTGACTTTCCTATCGATCTATTCACTAAACTATTATATGCAAACTCAACTTTTGGTAAAACCAAGCCCATTGCTTTGGCTTCTCTCTCACTATGTATCTCAATAAATTTTCCAATCTCCTATTCACAACTTATGTCTATCCATATATTTGTGGGTGATATACAGTATTGAATTGTAGCTTAGTATCCATCTTCTTCAACAAAGTTCTCCAAAAATGACTTAGAAATTTCATGTCCCTATTTGAAATAATAGTTTTTGGAACACCATGTAATTTCATAATATCCATAAAAAATTAATTATGAAACTTTAGTGGCATCATTCATTTTCTTACATGCAATGAAATGAAACATTTTAAAAAATATATCTACAATAACAAAAATTGAATTGTTATCTCTCTATGTGTTTGGCAATCCCAACACAAAATCTATACTCAAATCTATCTATGGCCCTCTTGTAACTAGTAATGGCATGTAAAGTCAAGTATTTTTTGCATGTCCTTTAGCCACATAACATATTCTTCACCTTGAAACATACCTTGAAGCATCTCTCTTCATCTTTGGTCAAGAATATTTTTTCTCTGCTAAATCTATTGCCTTCATCTTACCAAAATGTCTAACAAAACCACCACTATGTAATTCTCTTATTATAGTATATTGTAGAGACCCTATTGGAATGCACAATTATTTTTCTTTGAAGAGATAGCCTTATTTCATAAGATACTTATCATGAATATAATCTATCCCACCTATTAATGGATTCCTGCACTGCTCAACTATCTTACCAAAATATTGATCAATGTCATATAATTTTTTATAGCTTTAATTTGAACTACTTCACTTACCATAGTAGTTAATAACTCAACTCTCTTGCTCAATGCATCAGTTACTTGATTCTATTTTTTCAATTTATATTTTAACACAAAAGTATACCCTTGCAATAATGAAACCCAAGTTGCATTCATACTATTCAACTTATTTTGTGTATTAAAATACTTTAAAGCCTCATTATCTATAAATAGGATAAACTCCTTAGTCACCATGTAATGCCTCTAAAAGCTTAATGCTTGTACAATTACATAAAAATCAACATCATAAGTAAAATAATTCATTCTTACTTCATTTAATTTATCACAAAAATATGATATTGGCTTACCTTCTTGACTCAACAAAAAACCAATTCCCACAAACAAAGCATCAAAATCAACCTCAAATACTTTGTTAAAATCCGATAATGCTAAAATTATTCTTTTTATAATCTTCTTCTTCAATATTTCAAAACTTTTTGTGGCTACTCTGGTCCATGCAAATTCTTTCCCTCTCATGTCATTTATTATTGGTGTCAGAATACTACTAAAATATTTAATAAAGTTTCTATAAAAATTTGTTACACCATGGAAACTTCTTACCTTTGTAATGTCTCTTGGAATAGGCCACTCAACAATTGCCTTTATCTTTTCTTCATCCAATTTCGCACCATTTGTTGAAACTACAAATCCTAAAAATACCAAACTATTCTCCATAGACTTGTACTTCTTCATATTTATATACAACTTCTCTTTTCTTAATAACTCCATTAACATTCTCAAAAGCTATAAGTGTTCTTTAGTCTTACTGAAAATCAAAATATCATTTAAATAAAAACCACAAAGTTACCAATATATTTTTGTAGCACTATATTCATCACCCTCATAATTGCACTAAGTGCATTAGATAATTCGAATAGCATCACCATCCAATCATATAAGCCTTCACTAGTCTTGAATGCAATTTTCAACTCATCTCCTTCATGAATTCAAATCTGATAATAACCACTCCTTAGATCAATCTTGATAAAATATTCTTCTCCTACAATCACATCCATCATATCATCTAAATGATGTATAGTAAAACTATACTTTATTGTACTTTTGTTAATTTTTCTACTTTCCACACACATTCTCCATCCTCCATCTTTATTTGTAGTCAGCAAAGCTCACCTTGCATATGGACTCATACTCTCCCTTATCACCTTATTCCTTAGCAATTCAATAACTTATTTATTCAATTTTGTATCTTCCATTGGACTCATCCTATAAGTTACTTGATTATGTAGAGTTTATCCTAGAATCAAATCAATGTGATGTTGTATATCTCTCTTTGTTGGTAAATCATCTGGTAAACCATCAATCATAAAATATGCATATTCTTTCAACACTCTTGTTGTTTCTATTGGTATTATCACAATTTTTTCTTCTTCATTCTTTGCTACTAGTACATAAAAATAACATTATACTTTCATATATTGGATAAATCCTTTAGTAGAGATAATCATTTCTACCTTCTCTTCCTCTTTAAGAGGTAATAAAACTACCTTTGTACCACCTTTTTAAAAAGTATATGCGTTATTTTTCCCATCATGAATTACTTTCATATCAAATTGCTATGGTATTCCCAATAACATATGACATGCATCAATCAGAATAACATCACATCATATTTCATCACTATAACTCTTTCATATAAAAAACTTGATTAAACACCTTTTATCTACTATAACTTCATTCCCTTTCTTAAACCATGAAATATGATAAGGATTAGGATGATTTTCACACTACAGATTTAGTTTCTCAATCATTTATTTAAAAACTATATTTTCACAGATAGCACCATCCATAATCACTTTCATACCTTTCCACTCAAAGTACATCATGTTCAAAAAATATTTCATCACAACCTTGCATCACCACCTTATTTATTCTACACTTTTTCCTTCCTTGGAGTGATCATGGTTCTTCTCATCATGAAATTCTCTTCAACATCTGCTAGTGCAACTTTTGTATTTTGCTCTTCTATCTCAGCCTCAACTAGATTCATTCTTGGGTGATCTTCTTACATCCTTTCTTGATCTTGATAGTATGTACACTTAATTTATCTATTCCCTTATTCTATGCATCTATATAAGACATAAGATCTACATTTATTCAGAAACCATCCTCTAGCACCACCATAACCTCATCCTCTTCATAATTCTCTATGGCCCAAATTTATTATACTTCAACTTCTTATATGTGCCTTTTTCAAATATCACTTTTTTCAAGTAAACCATTACCAACTCTCCTTCTCCAAATAATTTTAGTCTTATTTTGACATCAACTAATTCTTTATATTTCTCATTACTTTCCTACATCTTTCTTCATATCCATTCCTACAACTATTGGATATGCTCTGCAAACACTTCTAAATCATCCCTAATTCGATCTACAATTAGAAATTATATCAAATATAAACTACACGTAGGATTTATTCCATATAAAATTTGAAAAGGTGACTTTCCTATTGATCTATTCACTAAACTATTATATGAAAAATCAACTTATGGTAAAGCAAAGTCCCATTGCTTTGGTTTCTCTCTCACTATGCATCTCAATAAATTTCCCAAGCTCCTATTCACAACTTATGTCTATCCATCTTTTTGTGGGTGATATACACTATTGAATTATAGCTTAGTACCCATCTTCTTTAACAAAGTCCTCCAAAAATGACTTAAAAATTTCATGTCCCTATTTGAAATAATAGTTTTTGGAACACCATGTAATTTAAAAATATTCATTAAAAAATAATTATGCAAATCTAGCGACATCATTCATTTTCTTACATGCAATGAAATGAAATATTTTAAAAAATCTGTCTACAATAACAAAAATTGAATCGTTATTTCTCTATGTGTTTGGCAATCCCAACACAAAATCCATACTCAAATATATCTATGGCCCTCTTGGAACTAGTAATGGCATGTAATGTCAAATACTTTGTGCATTTCTTTTAGCCACCTGACATATTCATCACCTTGAAACATACCTTGTCACATCTCTCTTCATCTTTGGTCAAAAATATTTCTTGTCTACCAAAGCTATTGCCTTCATCTTACCAAAATGTCTAATAAAACCACCACTATGTAATTCTCTTATTATATTATATCATAGAGACCCAATTGGAATACACAATTAGTTTTCTTTGAGGAGACAACCTTATTTCATAAGATACTTATAATGAATAACATCTATCCTACCTATTAATGGATTCCTGCACTGCTCAACTGTCTTACCAAAATATGGATCAATATCATAAAGTTTTTTGATAGCTTCAATTTGAACTAGTTCACTTACCATAGTAGTTAATTATCAGAGTTGTTGCCAAAATCTGGATAATGCGAGTACAACAAATACGTGATCACATAAGATAAACAAGTGCACACCACAAGATGCTAAAGCAATTTGACAATAACAAGAAGATAAATTACACAAGACAAAATGGAGAAAACCAAATATAAATTAGCATGGAATGGCCAAAGTGAGGACTACAAATAGGAGAGTATGAAAGTAACTCCTCCACAAAAGGTGGACAAGGCACCCCAAGAATAGAATGTAACTCCTCCATGAAAGGTGGTGACAAGGTGATAAGAATAGAGAAGTAACTCCCATCAAGGGAGTTACTTATGACATTCTTATGACACCTATGACACATTTATGACACAGACCTCCACATAAGCTAGCCTATCCCAAAAATATAGGAAAACTCCATATATGCACAAGAAATACAATTTCCCTAATTAATAAATAAGGAAACATAAAAACCTACACTAATACCCCCCAGAAGCGTAGCTTATGTGGGCAGTGTCGAAATATAAAATGGGTCCCGGTAACTAGGCCTGATGAGGTACACATGTACAAATGCAATCTCCCATAAGATAGAGAAAATGAGAAAACCCGTAGGAAAAAACTCCCCCCCAAAAGAGAGACATAAAAGAAAAAAAGAGGCTAGAAAGTCCCCCCTAAAGATGATGATGCTGTAGATGTAGACTGCACCCCAAGAAGAGCTCGTAGATGAAAGAACTTACTTTCAGTGAAAGGTTTGGTGAAGATGTCTGCAACCTACTCTGAAGACTGGCAAAATATCAAGTCAATGACCTGACTATGAATAAGCTCCCAAATGAAATGCATGTGAATCTCTATGTGCTTAGTCTACTGGTAATAAACCAGATTCTTTCAAATTTGTATGGTACTCTGATTGTCACAATAAATGATGGTGGGATGCCTGATAGGAATGCCAAATTTAGAAAGAATCCCCTAAAGCCAAATATCCTTAGTAGCTACATTAACAGCTCCCCTGTACTCTGCCTCTGTGGATGATATAGCAATAGCATTATGCTTCATGCTAGACCAACTGATAGGACTATAACCTAGAGAGAAACTCTAACCAGAAGTGGACTTGTGAGTCTGTGAATCGCCATCCTAGTTTGAATTTGTATATCCAACCAAGTCAAGCTCTGTGCCAAATCTGTAATGAATCCTATATCTATGTGAACCCTATACGTAATGCAAGATCGTCTTAGCTTCTTTCCAATGTAGGTCATGGGGTTCTTGCATGAATTTGGAGACAAGTCTCACTGAATATGAAATGTCAGGCCTGGTGTGAGTCAAGTAGATGAGACTACCAAAAATTTGTTGATACCAAGTGGCATCAATCAATGGTGAAGAACAATTAGTCTCAAGCTTGACTCCTAATAGAAAGGGAGTCAGAGATGACTTACAATTAGCCATGTGAAATCGAGCCAATAAGTCAATAGCATACTTAGGCTGTGTAAGAAAAATCCCTGAATCTGACTATGAGATCTAGATGCCAAGGAAGTAGTGCAACAAACCCAAGTCTATCATGTCAAATCTATCCTAAAGAGATGCCTTCACCACTGCAATAGTTGATGAAGAAATCCCAGTGATCAAAAGGTCATCAACATATAGAATTAAAATCAGAAGCGAATCATCCTACCACAAGAAGTAGATATTAGGATTAGAATGGCACCTAGTGAAACCCACTGTGAGAAGGAAGGAATCCATCTTGGCATACAAAGATTGAGGGTCCTATTTGAGGGCATAGATAGATTTCCTAAGTTTACATACTAAGGAAGAATCTTGAACAAATCCTGGTAGTTGCTCCATGTAGATCTCCTCCTCTAGGTCTCTGTGAAGATAGGCACTCTTCACATCCATCTGATGCACATCCCAACCATGTGTTGTAGCAATAGCCAAGGTGACTTGGATAGAAGTCATCTTTGAAATTGGTGTAAAGGTCTCTAAGTAGTCAATGCCTGCCACCTGTGAGAAACCTTTGGTGACCAACTATGCCTTGTACTTATCAACTAACCCATCTGCTGCAAATTTGGACCGATATATCCACCTACATCGAACCATCTTTCTTCCCTTAAGAAGCGAATTCAAATCCCAAGTATGATTTTTGATTAAGGAAGAATATTCTTCCTCCATAGCACTATCCCACTCAAGTACCTCTGAAGCTTCTTGAAAAGTCTATGGATCCAAAACTGAAGCAAAGAAGGCATGTGGATCTCTTTGAAAGTCCCCCCTATTACCTTTGTCATCTATGGGGTCTCCTGCCCATGTGCCATAACTGTCAAGTGTTTGTCTGGCTGAAGGTGGCCTAAAAGTGGGTGAGTCAAGTGCTAACTCCTCATCCTCTAACTAACTAGAGGTGGATGACACTACATCACTGTCCTCACTGTCTAAACTCAAAGAAGAAGAAGATAACTCTAGCTCAAGAACTTACTATGGCTGATCTAAATTTGACAAGGAATCATCATGAAGAAGTAGATCCGTTGAGGGAGAAGAAGTGTCAAGTGTTGAGTCTCTAGGACTCTCTTGAAAATGGACACTTCTCTCGATGAACAACTCATGTGTGACTAGATCTAGAAGGTGATATCCCTTAATATCATCCATATATCCTACAAAGATGCAAGGCTTGGACTGACGTTCCATAGCTTTGCATTTCTTCTTCAGAATGTGGGTCATGGCTGGGGATCCAAAAACACTAAGGTGCTCAACATCAGGTTTCCTTTTATGCCAAGCTTTAAAGGGTGTTATCCCTTTCAAAGCTTTATGAGGAACCCTATTTTGAATGTAGCAAGCACAATTGATGGCTTTAGCTCAGTACTGTGGTGCTAGGGATTTGGAGTGAATCATACAGCTACCCATCTCTTTTAAGAACCTATTCTTGCATTCTATAATCCCATTCTGTGAAGGACTGTAGGTGACTGTGTGCTACAAATCAATCCCCTCTGTGGTGCAAAACTACTCAACCCTGATGCTGACATACTCCCCTCCATTATCAGTTTGAAGAACCTTGATGGATTTCTCACTCTGTTTCTCCACAAGAGCCTTGAAGTCTAGAAATTTTTCAAACACTTCAGACTTTTGTTTGAGAAAATATATCCAAGTGTACCTAGAGAAATCATCAATGAAAGTGAGGATGTGCTTAGCCCTTGTGAAAGATGGTTTGGGAAATGGTCCCGATACATCACTGTGGACTAAATCCAAAGGTTGTGAAGCCCTCCAAGCTTTGCCTTTGTCAAATTTTGCTTCGGGATGCTTCTTAAGAGAGCACCCCTCGCAAAGTCCTTTTGAGAATTGGATATGAGGCAAGCCAATGACCATGTCATTTTTAAAAAGTTGCTCAAGATAGTGGTAGTTAAGGTGGCCAAACCACTCATGTCATAATTTGCTAAGTCCATCTGAATGAGTCAACAATGCTATTAGAGAAGAATCTGATGCAAAATGTGAGAAGCTATATAACCTGGTTTGGCGATCTACCCTTCCCACTACCACTATAGTATCACTATGTAACTCCATGATAGACACTGAATATGGTGAAAATTCAACTCTCATGCCCCAACTAATGTGAGTGATTTGGTACACTGATAGGAGATTGGTTGAAAGAGAAGGAACTCTTAGAACATTGATAAATGTTCCTCCTTCCATTTCAACTAACCCTCTCCCTGCAATGAAAACTGATATGTCATCATCCAAACTAATTGAAGTCATGCTAAAAGGCTCTAAAGATGAAAACTCAACTAGTGAAGAGCCCATGTGGTGAGAAGCACCCGAGTCTATGACCCATGAAGATGTAGAAGTTATAGTTTGTACAAGGGCCTTTCCCTTTTCTTTCTCCTTACCCTTGCCTTTTGCCTTATTAGAATCGTGGGTTGATGAATTCTGCTTGATGGACTGAAGAACACCTATGTTGTTCTTCTCTAGAAGATGAGTAAGGTGGTCTATTTGTTTCTTCATGCACTTGTGTTCATCATGCCCTATCTTTTTACAATAGGCACACTTAACCTTCTCCTTCTTAGGTTTAGCATTGGAGGATGAAGACTTAGTGTTGTTCTTGGCAGGATTGGTGTTTTCTTTCTTCTTCTCCTGGTCCTTGTTTCTTTTCTTCTTCTCCTTTGTTGAAGTCTTAGCCTTACCATTTTTAGCTAACAAAGCCTGGGGTTGGGTAGACTTCATTATGCCCATCTAAATTAGCTTATCTTGCTCCCTAGTCAAGTCGGCAATGAATGAATCCAAAGAATACATTTTCCATGTAGTGCCAAGGGCACTTTTAGTGGCATAGAAAGTGGAGACAAAGACTGAATAGCTTGGACCTAACTTTGCGATAATAGAAAGTATAAGTTGATCATCTTTCTTCTCTATCTCGCATTTTTTCAATTGCAATCTAAGGGCCTTAAACTCAATGAAGAAGTCTAATAGGGTGTCAAAGTTGCTAGGACTTAGACTTACGAGTTCATTTTCGAGCTCATGACTTCTCATCTCATCAAACTTCCCAAACAACATTTCTAAGGTGTCCCATATGTCATTAAGAGTTTGGGAGGATTCTAAGCGGAAGAGAAGTTTTGGAGACACAGATAAGCTCAGTAACCCAAAGGCTTGATCACTACGGTTGTACCACTTAACTTTTTTAGCATCTATGTTGGGTTCTACTTCTGTACCCATTATGATCCTATACAACCCTTTGCTTCTAAGAATGATTGACATTTTAACTTTCCATTCATGATACTTGAAGGGTGTTAGGGGTTTAAGTTGATAAGAATCCATTTTTTAGCTGAATTTAGGTGAAGTTGTGTTGATTGCAAGTTGTGATTTTATGCAGAAAGGAGAATGAAAGCGAAATTTCGCAAGTTGTGAAAAAGTAATCACACCCCCCCAAAATATTGAGACCCCCCATATATGCAAGTGCACGCTCAAAATACATTGAAATCAGCCAAAAATGCATCCTAGAGCAATCAGTGTAAGACTAAAGCAAACAGGATGTCGGACTAAGCTGAAAATGCGTCCCGAGAGACCCAAATTTTTGGCACTTTATAAACTAGTGCATTTTAAAAAAATAATAAGTCTACGCTATGAATAATTAAATTACAAGAAATTTTGCAAAAAATGGCACCCAAAATAGAGCTACCATTGGCAAGATTTTAAAGTTACAATTTTCTCGTAAACTAGTGTTTTTGCAAAAAAAATACTAAAACATTAAAAAAATGTCTGTTATGGGGAGAGAAAGTGGCCTTCCAACCACTCATTAGATTTTTCATGAAATGAGGAATCTAAATGAGGTTTTTGTGAGTGGAAATTGGCCTCCTACCAACCCGAGCCTCACCCTTCGTCTTCGTAGGTCAAAGATACAAGTTGAAATTAAACCTCTAAATTGCCTTTTGGAATGCTAATTTCAAATTTGATTTTAAATAAAACATCCAAATTACTTATTTAGATCAGAATACTTTAAGAAAAGGTAGATTTACCAAATGAACAGTAAGAGAGAGATGGAAGGGCCCACCACATGGCATTGGAATCCAAAAAAGTGCCATTTTTCAAAAAACAAGAAGCTAGATGTGTCAAACAAGACACCTCAACCAATGCAAGGTCTGATGGCTATCAGATGGTGCTATTAATGATGCAAGGACAAAATAAGAACCCTGCTAGAAATGTTGTACCTCTGGCGCCTTGCTGGAGAAAGCCCAGAAACTAGGCACAAAAAGAAATATGTTTGCAAAAAAAGACAAACCTCTAGACTGCGCACCGTATGGCCTGGGCAGCAACTGAACACTGTGGAGCAATAGGCTGAAAGGTGGTGTGGAGCAGCTGGAGCGTCCTATTTCTTTCCTCAAGCTGGAGTCACACAAAACACAATGCAAAGCAGGGTGGCATCCAAGAGTAGTAAACAAAAATGCAGAGTATTTGTTTTGCAAAATAGCAAAAAAATACCTTCATCTTATTGAAGCCACAACAGATCAATCAAGACACCCAAAAGGCCAAAGATATCAGAAATGATATATATTTGTTATTTTTTATGAAATCTAAAAATAAAAAACTCCATTCCTCTTGATTTCAAAATAAGCTAAAAGCATCACCATACACAAGATTACCGGGAAAGCTCTGATACCATATCAGAGTTATTACCAAAATTCGGATAATGCGAGTGTAATGAAGACGTGATCACACAAGATAAACAAGTGCACACCACAAGATGCTAAAGCAATTTGACAATAACAAGAAGATAAATTGCACAAGACAAAATGGAGAAAACCAAATTTAAATTAGCATGGAATGGCCAAAGTGAGGACTACAAATAGGAGAGTACGAAAGTAACTCCTCCACAAAAGGTGGACAAGGCACCCCAAGAATAGAATGTAACTCCTCCATGAAAGGTGGTGATAAGGTGCTAAGAATAGAGAAGTAACTCCCATCAAGGGAGTTACTTATGACATTCTTATGACACCTATGACACATCTGTGACACACACCTCCACATAAAATAGCCTATCCCACAAATGTAGGAAAACTCCATGTATGCATAAGAAATACAATTTCCCTAATTAATAAATAGGGAAACATAAAAACCTAAACTAATATTAATAACTCTACTCTCTTGCTCAATGCATCAGTTACTTGATTCTATTTTCTTAATTTATATTTCAACAGAAAAGTATACCCTTGAAATAAAGAAACCCACTTTGCATTCCTACTATTCGACATATTTTGTGTATTAAAATACTTTAAAGCCTTGTTATCTATAAATAGGATAAAGTCCTTAGTCACCAGGTAATGCCTCCAATGTCTTAATGCTTGTACAATTCAATAAAGCTCAACATTGTAAGTAAAATACTTCATTCTTACTTCATTTAATTTATCACTAAAATATTCTATTGGCTTACCTTCTTGACTCAACACAACACCAACTCCCACAAAAAAAAAATCAAGATCAACCTCAAATACTTTATTAAAATTTAATAATTCTAAAATTAGTCTTTCTATAATCTTCTTGTTCAATATTTTAAAACTTTTTTGTGGCTACTCTAGTCCATGCAAATTATTTCCCTCTCATCCCATTTATTATTTGTGTCATAATAGTACTAAAATTTTTAATAAATTTTCGACAAAAATTTGTTACACCATGGAAACTTCTTACCTCTATAATGTTATTTGGAATAGACCACTCAACAATTGCCTTTACCTCTTCTTCATCCATTTTCACAACATTTTTCGAAACTACAAATCCTAAAAATACCAAACTATTTTGTATAGACTTGTACTTCTTCAAATTTATATACAACTTCTCTTTTCTTAAGAACTCCATTAACATTCTCAAAAGCTATAAGTGTTCTTTAGTCTTATTGAATATCAAAATATCATCTAAATAAATAACCACAATGTTACCAATATATTCTTGTAGCACTATATTCATCACCCTCATAAATGTGCTAAGTGTAATAGATAATCTGAATAACATCACCATCCAATCATATAAGCCATTCCTAGTCTTGAATGCAATTTTCCACTCATTTCCTTCACGAATTCAAATCTAATAATAACCACTCCTTAGATCAACCTTGATAAAATATTCTTCTCCTACAATCACATCCATCATATCATCTAAATGAGGTATAGTAAACCTATACTATATTGCACTTTTGTTATTTTTTCTACTATCCACACACATTCTCCATCCTCCATCTTTATTTGGAGCTAGCAAAGCTCACCTTGCAGATGGACTCATACTCTCCCTTATCACCTTCTTCCTTAGTAATTTAGTAACATATTTATGTAATTTTGTATCTTCTATTGGACTCATCCTATAAGTTACTTGACCCACCTCATTCTCTTATTAGAGGGGATCTACCTCTATTTGGACCAATAGATGTCCTGAAATTTTATATATTTTATTTTTCTTCTGCCTTCAAAATTAATTGATAAGTCTCCTCCATGTTGAAAATTATATGCATATTCAATTAATCCTGAATAGAAAATTTCAAACCATTTACATACCTTATAGTGACCTACTCTTCTATTTCATCATGCTCTATTCATATGGAAGGCTTATAAAATTCATATATATACTCTTATATACTATGATCTTTTTGCCTAAAATTCTAAAATCTTCTATATATAGTTTGTGCATAATTCATATGAAGAAATTAATCCCTGAACTTCTTCTCCATATTTTTCCATGAATTAATATTTTCTTTACCTTTTATCTATCTCTCATTCTGTAGGTGATCCTATAAAATCATTATATGACCTTTTAATTTCATGCATGCAAACGCTACCTTCTTGCTTTTTCTCATAGTTTTCCACTCGAAGGACTTCTCCATGCTATTCATCATATCTATCAACTCTTTTAGTTTTAATCTTCTTCTATAATCTATAACATCAAATTTTATTCCTTGATTTATCCCTTCTAAAGCCAAAACCATCTTCTCTTCCATTGATGGTGGCTGCTCTTGTTGTTCTTTTTCTTGTTAAACTTCTTCATCATGATCCACATCTTTCTCATCATCACCTTGTCTTCTCTATTGATTGGTGATAACCTCTATTAATTGTTGAACTTGCCTCTGCAAATATTTTATATTTTTTTTCATCTACACAACACCTCCTCATCCTCTCACCATTATTTACTCCTTCAAAATTTGAACTTACTCTGATACCAAATAATAAACTCCAAAACTATCAATAAAAATTAAATACAAATATGCCAAGATCTTGAAACAATAACTTAGAATTGAGTTGTATTGAATGAATTTAAATAATTATAAACACAAACCATGCTTATATAAGCCTCAACTTAAAATTTAAAGTTGACATACAAAAATTTAAAAAATCTAAAATCTAAAAAAAAAGTCTATTTTTAGCAGTTGCTATTTATAGTAAGTTTTGTATGCAAATGCGCACAGTTCTAATAATTTTTTGAACTAACTTAAATACTAAAATTAGCCTATAGAACAAAATTCAACTAATGTTGAGATCTGGTTCTAAAAATATACAATTTTTTTTAAAAAAAAAAAATCCCTAAAAAATCAATAAACATTAATTTTGAACACTCATATGATCACATTTTGCCTTTGGAAAATATAAAAATTAAGTTTAAATAGATAGAGCTACTTAAAACAATATCAAACTTTTTGATATTATTATTTTCACGCATGGAAGAGCTCAAACAAAGTTGCGAGTTAAAAGTTATGGCCTCCAGAAGGTTGGCCTATTTTTTTTTTCCATCATTTGGTCTGGTAGCTAAAATTTATAAAAAAGAGTTCTTATTTTTTGTATCTATTGTCTATGATTTGTTTTCTATTATGAGAGGCTTTAAAATGATATTTAGTTTATCGTATTGTGGTTATTTACCAGGTTAGATTAAACCATTATGTTAATCTTATGTCGATATATAGTTAGTATTATATTTTTTCATTTAGAAAAGATCATGATTCTATATTTTGATTATCCTTGTGTGGTGCATAATTTTTATGTGATTCGATTTATTGTTGCTTATGTTAAGTTTATGTTGGATTAAGTGGTATCAATCATGGATGTCATATTGAAATGGTCCAAACAATCATATGCAATGTGCATTTTCATCTTTTTAAATTGCATTATTAAATTTTTTTAGTATTACAAACATCTTTTTGTATGCATTATATGTAAATGTTAGTATGATTCAAACTTAAAAGAACATGTTTATGATTTTATATATTTTCTTGTTAACATAGTTTGAATAGATAATAAAAAGAGTGAGTTTTAGCAAGGAAAAAAAATATATAATCAATCCAAAAAATTTCCTAACAAACCATATATCTATAAATTAAAAAAAAAAAAAAAAAAAAAAGAAAAGAGAGAGAGAGAAAAAACATGAGGACATCTATCTTGCATTAACATAACTTTTTGTTTTTTTAGATTTCATGTACTCAAGTATAATTTTAGGGATTTATTTTTTAATACATTTGATGTTTTATTATATTTATTTTATTTTTCAATATCAAAATTGTATGGTAGATTATTTTTTTGGTTATGATTACATTGACGTGATCAACATACATTAAAATTATTGTAATTATTTTTTTTTTCATGATTTAAATTTTATATAGAATCTATGGTATTGAGAAATATTTTGATGAATATAAATCTATGTAGCGATTGATTTAAATGTAGAAGCAACAAGATTTTGAGGTGACAATTTTTGTATAAAGTAGTAGGGTAGATGGGTTTATTTACCAATTTCAATTTAGTCAATGATGAGGAAATATATATCTCTAGTTTAATTTTAAAAACTCATGTGATTCCATGTTTGTGTGTATGAGATTATGAATCATTATATTGGAATAAAATTAGTAGGTATAATAATTTAATAGAACATGTTATTGTTTTGACATACTGTATAATTTTATTTTTTTAATATTTTTTCTTGTATGTGAACAAAAAATCAAGTTACAAATATAATCTTACAAGATTTTTTTTTTAATATAATCACTCTCAAATAGTCACATTTGCCAAGGACAAGAAACACTGACAAATTAACTTGATATTTAATAAAAAAAACATCAACCAAAAAAGATGAATAAACAAAAAGATGGAATAATAATAATAATAATAATAATAATAATAATAATAATAATAATAATAATAATAATAATAATAATAATAATAATAATAATAATAATAAATAAAAAAAAAGTAGCAGTGGATGAGGTAAAGGATAATTTAGCTTGTTTTCCCAACCACCCAATCACTTCTAGTAGGAGGGTTTATTGTATAATTTACAAGCTCCCAACCATCATTTGCATTCACTTTATCTTTACAATCATTAACATATTTTTTGGAGAAAAAAATGAAAAATACTAAATAAGGGAGTTTCCCTTGTGATGGTGCTGGCCAGTTAGAACAACCATACATAAAGGTCAAAGTTGGTGTTTGAAAATGTTTTTTAGAGAAATCATTAAAAAATATACTCTAAAAATAATTTATGTTGATGGTGAAAATTATTACGTTATCAGATATACTCATTCATCTATCATAAAATTTAAGGTAAAATTTTATAAGTCTAATTATAAAAAACCCATGACTGAAAATCAATCCTAAAATAAAATAAGTTAAGACTTTTAAAAAAATATAGATTTTATCCTCCCTAATGAAATTGCTATGATATTCTTTTTCTTTATTTTATTTTAAAATAATTTATGTTTAAAAAAATTGTTTGATATTTTTTTTTAAATTAAAATAATCAAATTTTAATCCGCAACCCAAAACATTTCCAGCTCCAATATCACAGTTGATTGTATAAATTTTTTTTAATAAAGAAAAAAAGAAAAAAGAAGCATCTAATAAAATATAATGCAACGGATTAGATATTCTTATGGTGGAAAACCCAAATCAGATACGATTCAATCTACTTCATTAATTACATGTACTTTATACAATTTCCTGTAGCATACTTTAGATACATTGCTTATCATTTCCACACCACCTTGTCGCTGTTCAGTTACACGTCATCCCATTGAAATGAACATTACAGCCATGCGCTCCAGAGTCCAATCTGAAGTATCCATTTTCAAAACGTTTATGCCACTAAATGTCAAATGAGTAACGTTGATTTAAATACAATATGGATTACTTTCTTACAAAACATTGTAGAAATTATGTTTACCGAGTACATAATTCGGAGGTTGTAATTCGACAAAATAGTTCTGACATAGGTGATGATGAATGTAACGTTTTTAAGGGTTATAATATAATATGTATACAAGTATTGTTTGTTTAAGCTTTGAGTTTTCGGTAGAGGTGAATGATCTCAATAATTCATGTTATGTATGATCTGATTAAGCTTGGTTAGATTTGTAATTTAGAAGCGAGATTTTAAAACATAGACCCTTTGGACTCAATTCCAGTGATTGGATTTGTATGATCAAGGGATTATGGCATACGCCAAACAGTGCAAGCAGTTGTGTTTTACGGAACTTTCAGTGCTTTGAAGTAATTTTTTCAGTATGTCAATTACAAAATTGAAAGACAAAATAGAAAACAAGAAAATAAACACAGAACTCAGAATGTTACTGCAATCTTGAAAAATATTTTTTTATTGATCTTCTTTTTTCTTGCTTACAAAGCTGAGCCCAAGGCATCTATAAATAGATTTTCTTGGCAAATTAAATTGAAAATAAACTGATTGTTTAACTAATCCTTAACTAATCTTCTAACTGCTTAAACAAACTGACTGTTAACTGCTTGAACTAACTGACTGTTAACTGCTTGAACTCACTGATCTCTAACTGTCAATTAACTGTTTTGCAGGCATGAGAAGGAGGGAGGTGGAACAGTCAGTTAAACTATGAGTGGAGATATTATCTCCAATTAATCTTGAGTTTCCAACATTCCCCCTTAATTTCTACCACTAACAACTTGAACATTTCCAATGCCTAAATTTTGTCTTAAATAATCAAAGGTCTCCTTTGCTAATGCCTTTGTGAATATATCTAGCAATTGATCTTCAGATCTACAGAATCCCAGATCGATTTCTCCATTGTTCACTAACTCTCTGATAAAGTGAAATCTTGTATCAATGTGCCTGCTCCTCTTGTGAAAAACATGATTTTTTTATAATGCGATTGTTGATTTGTTGTCACAAAAGATTGGTGTTGACTCATTCTATGCTTGTAATAAATATTTCAATTTTCTCTTCATCTAAGTTGCTTGACACGCTATTGATGTGGCTGCTACATACTCTGCTTCAGCTGATGAAAGTGTCACTATAGGTTGCTTTATGGATGCCCATGTGACCACACCTGTGCCTAAAAGAAAGGCATGTCCAGAAGTACTCTTCCTGTCATCAACACTACCTACAAAATCACTATCAGTAAAATAAATCAAATTAAAATCGTTAGATGTGGAATATAAAATTTCATATTCTATAGTTCCTACCACATATCTCAATATCCTTTTTCCAACTTGCCAATGTGAGTCTTTCGGTGACTCCATGAATCTTGGGATTAAACTGACCCCATACATGATATCTGGTCTTGTAGCTATAAGATACATTAAACTCCCAACTAGTCTATTGAATGTTGTAGAATCAACATTAGACCCTTGGTCTTCTTTGCTAATTTTGGTCCCTATAGCAACTGGGGTAGGTGTTGGTTTACAATTTAGCATCTTAAATCTCCTTAACACATCCTTTGCATATTTAGTTTGACAAATAAAAATTCTTTTATCTGATTGTACAACTTCTATGCCCAAAAAATACTTCATTAATCCCAAATCTATCATTTCAAATTCTTTCTTCATTTCTGATTTAAATGTGTCTACAGACAAATTTCTAGTGAAAATTAAATCATCAACATATAAACACACAATCAAAATCTGACCTTCTTTATTGATTTTTGTGTACAAAGTAGGCTCACTATTGCTTCTACTGAATCCATTGTTTGTCATATATGAATCAATCCTGTTATACCATGCTCTTGGTGCTTGCTTGAGACCATAAAGGGCCTTCTTCAATTTGTAGACTTTTTCTTCATGTCCTTGCACTTCAGAACCTGATGGCTATTTCACATACATTTCTTCATCTAGGAAACCATTCAAGAAAGCTGATTTGACATGCATTTGATATGCATACCAATTATTTTGAGTAGCTATTGCTAAAACCATTCTAACAGTATCAAGTCTAGCAACTGGAGCAAATGTTTCATTATAATCAATTCCATGTCCCTATGCAAAACCTTTTGCTACTAACCTTGCCTTGTGCTTTTCAACATTTCCATCTGCATCAAATTTAGTCTTATAAACCCATTTGACTCCTATACAATATTTACCTTCAGGTCGATTATTTAGATCCCATGTTTGATTTCTTTCAATAGCATTCATCTCTTCATCCATTGCTTTTATCCAATGTTCCTCATTAACAGTTTGTTTATAATACATAGGATCATGAGTGAAAAGAGAAAAATTTGAAACCAAATATAATTTCTCTTCTTCTTGATTATAAATCTCATTCAAGTTTCTCATTTTCTTACCTTTCAATCTTGATTTTAAAGTGGCAAGAGTTGAATATGATTCATCACTTACTTGTGAATTTGGAGTAGGATGACATGCATGACCAGATGATTCACCTTGTTCATATCTCCTAGGTGTTCTTATTGGAGTGTTTATTCTTGCTTGTGGAGAGGATTGATCTCCTTGCAAATTTTGTTCTTCAGATTCTTCTTCAATTTGTGAAATTGGTGCTCCAATTGTGATGGTGCTAACATCCCATGCTTCTGCTTCCTTCCATTCAACATCTCTGCTAATAATCACTTGCTTTAAAATAGGGTTATACAAATTATAAGCCTTTGATTATTCACTATAACCAACAAAAATGCATTTCTCACCTCTATCATCAAGTTTTCTTCTCAATTTAGATGGTATAAGAGAATATGCAATACAACCAAATTTTTTGAAATGATGTACACTATGATTCTTACCACTCCACGCTTCTTGAGGAATTCAATCTTGGACACTCTTTGTTGGGATTCTATTTAGAATATACACTACACATGCTACTACTTCTGACCAATATTCATTTGACAAGTGTTTGGCCTTCAACATGCTTCTAGCCATCTCCATGATTGTTCTATTCTTCCTTTCTGCTACACCATTCTGCTGTGGTGTGTACCTTGTAGTCAATTGCCTTTCAATGCCATGATATCTGCAAAAATCTTGAAATTCATTAGGCATATATTCACCTCCTCTATCTAATGTATGTACCTTGATGTAATGGCCACTCTTCTTTTCAACCATTGCCATGAATTTTTTAAACTTTTCAAAGGCTTCAGACTTTTTTTTGAGAAAATATATCCACGTCTTTTTGCTAAAGTCATCAATGAAGGTTAGAAAATAAGTACTACCTCCAAATGGTGGAGTTTACATTGGTCCACATAAATCACTATGGACTAGCTCCAATATTACCTTTGCTCTATATGAGGCTCCTATTGGAAAGCTCTCTCTATGCTGTTTCGCCACAATAGAACTGTCACATGAACTTCCTGGCTTTTCTATTGGTGGTAAACCCTTCACCATATTTTTCTTCTATAACAAATTCAAACCTCCAAAATGTAAATGTCCATACCTTAAGTGCCATAGCCATGATTGGTCTAGCTGCATGGTTTTGAAGTGGGCTTCCTCTTCTCCTTGGATGCACTGAATTCGAAGAGGGAACATCTAATTCTTGGTAATCTCCACTTTTCCTACTAGCCTGTCACTTGGAAACTTGTCTAGTATTGTGCAAACATTATCCATAAAAGATACTCTGTTACCTTTCTGTACTAACTATCCAATACTCATAAGATTATGCTTTAGTCTAGGTACAAAATAAACATCAGGTATAAACTTTTTTTCACCATTTTTTGCCAAAAAATTTATTACACCTTTACCCATTACATCCACTTTGATATCATTTCCTAATTTAACTTCAAATTTTATAGAATCATCAAGACTAGCAAAGAATTCTTTATTTTCTATCATATGATTACTGCATCCACTATCTAAAAACCAAATATCTCTACCTTTTTCTTGAGTAACATGACAAGTGAGAAATAAGCTTCTAGGATTAGAACTAGATTCATTTGTATAATTAGCATTCTGCTTGTCCACATATCTTTGTTTCCTTCTGCAGTCACTTGCATAATGTCCATATTTTTTGCAGTAATAACATTGAATATTAGATTTATCAAACCTCTATGAACTTTTCTGGAAGTGATTGTTTCCACGTCCTCTATTGATGTAGTTTTGATTACTATTTTCACCTTGATTTGGATTGTTCCTTCTAATTTTGCCTCTACCTCTTCCTTTGAAGTTTGACCTTGCTCTTTTTCTTCCTTTGCCAAATGATACATGTATTGTTATTCCTATTCATTGTGGATTCATGTGTTAACAAAGAACCCATTAATTCATCTACTGATAACTGTTTCAAATCCTTGGTTTCCTCAATAGCTACAACTATTGCATCAAATTTATTGGGTAAACTCTTGAGTATTTTTGCTATGATCTTCTGATCCATGATTGTTTCTCCATTAGATCTAATTTGATTCACTATATTCAACACTTGACCCATAAACTAGACTATAGATTATGAATCATTCATTTGCAAATTTTCAAAACATCACCTAGGAGATTGCAATTTAGCAATTTTTACCTTTGTATTACCTTTATAGTTAGTCTCCAAGATTTTCCATGCCTCTCTAGATCTCGTTGCTGCTGCAATTCTAGAAAAAATTGATTCATCTAGTCCCTATTGGATTATAAATTAAACTTTTGCATCCTTTTTCCTGTTCTCCTTAAGCTCATCCTTTTATGCTCAAGTTAATGCTAGATGGGCTACCTCATCCTACAGTTCTAAAAAACCAATCTCTACCAAATCCCAATCTTCTTGTGAGAAAAACAAAGTTCTTATTTTAATTGCCTAAAAATCGTAATTCTTACCATTAAAAATGGGAATTTGAGGCTAAAAAATGCTGTTATTCATTGCCATATCAATCACTGAAGCGACTAAATTTTCCTTGCACCAAGGCTTTTTTTACTTTGCTTGGCAAATCTGATTTGACTTTCAATATTATTATTATTATTATCATTATTATTATTATTATTATTATTATTATTATTATTATTATTATTATTATTATTATTATTATTATTTACTTACCACACAAGCTAGGTGCTACCTTTTAACGGCTCAGTTGGTTACACGATCTATAAACCGACCACATAGGGATTCAAACGTGGTTCTAGAACCGTCTGCATGGGAAACTCAAACTTCTTCGAATGATCTCCTTTGGTTCAACAGATAATAAACTGTTGACTATGCCTTGTTGGTTGCTTACTATCTATCGGCCTAACTTCCTTTAGCTGCGCTGACAAGCCACTTCCCCCACGATCTACCAACAATCCTATTTGGTAGTCCAAACTGACTGCACTTTTAAAAAAGAAACTTTCGCTCTTTTTCAACCTGCGCGATTTTTTTGAACTATTGCTACAATTTTTTTTCTTGGGCAACAGACGCCAGTCAAAAGCCTTGACTATTTAGACTTATTCTTCACATGAATTGTAACTGCTGCACTAGTTCTAACTTGTGTGTGTTTCACACAATCTGTTGGGTCCTATGCTCTCTAACCTGTGCTCTTCCTAACTGTGCTTCTTCCTGGCTGTGCTTCTTCTTTCCCACAGCTCTTTCTAACTTGTGCTTCACTCCTGCGCTCTCTAACTGCTAGCTTCTCCTATCATGGCTTCTCTATGCTCTTCCTTACCAAGCTCTAATACCAATTTGAAAGATAAAACAGAAAACAAGAAAATAAACACAGAACTCAGAATGCTACTGCAATCTTGAAAAAGATTTTTTATTGATCTTCTTTTTTCTTGCTTACAATACTATGCCCAAGGCATCTATAAATAGATTTTCTTGGCAAATTAAAGTGAAAATAAACTGATTGTTTAACTAATCCTTGACTAATCTTCTAACTGCTTAAACAAACTGACTGTTAACTACTTAAATTAACTGATCTCTAACTGTCAGTTAACTATTGTGCATGCATGAGGAGGGAGGTGGAACAGTCAGTTAAATTGTGAGTGGAGAAATTGTCTCCAATTAATCTTGAGTTTCTAACAAAAATTTCAAAGAAGACGGTTGAATGTGGAAGAGCTCATAAAGGTTGATTAACTATTTTTAGACTACTTTTAGTTGTCTAATTTTGTAAGGGTAACAATGTAGGATTTTTTATCTTTGAAAGGTTAGTAAAAATTGTTACGTTTTGACAATATAATACTTTGTTATCTTTAAAGGCTATTAAAAATTGTTAGGTTTTGATAAACTAAAATGTAGATGGTGGTCAATTTTGTAAAGGTAACAATTTAATACTTTATTATCTTTAAAGAAGTAAAAAAAAATGTTACATTTTAACAAAATAAAGTATTAATGTATATTAAAATTATATTCAACCAAAGAACAATATAGTTACATTTGGATAATATTGACTCATTCTTATGATTATGAAAATAAATTTAAAAAATTTGGATCCTTTGAACATAATTCTTTGAAATTGAATTTTGTAGGATCAAAATGATTGTAACGGGTCAAATAGCGTGTAAGCAGCAAATATGTATTGAACTTTTAAGGGCTTGATTTTTTTTTTTTCAGTATGTCAATTATAAAATTTTGAAGAAAACAATTGAAACTATAAGAGTTATATATCTTTCTAATATGACAATTACAAAAATTCAAAACAATATTTAAAGTTAGAATAGTTTATCTGTCATATTACATATTGACTAAATATTTTTTAATCAGTTATTTCTGTAAAAACAACAACTTAATATTTTGTTGTTTCTAAAAGCTTAGTAAAAGGTGTTATCATCTGACAAGCTTCAGTACAAATGTACACAACAATTACATTTAACTGGAAGATAAAAGAATTTATTTTATATTGTACCAAAAGAAAAATTACCTTCTGACAAGCTTCAATACAAATATACACAATAATTACATACAGCTGAAAAATAATAAAATCTTGTGTATATTATAAAGTGCCATACATAAATATGCAAGACAGACAAGGCTGACATGGATATTGGATTGAATATGCCACTATAAATAGAGCAGAAAGGCTTGCAAAAGTCAGGTTTCCAGATCTATTCATCACTGTGCTCTTCCATAATGCTCCTTTTTTCCTCTTTACATTGGAAAACCATTATCACTTTTGGTAATAAAAATTAAATATAAAAATATAAGTACTGATTTATAAATTAAAAAAAGGTAAAACAATAGCATCCAAAACTAAGTACCAAAGCCAAAATATAGATAACGACGGAAAAACAAGTAGGAAGCAGAAACTGGTGCTGCTAATGTATTTGATTCTTCAGCTAACCATATTTATATAGACTACTAGTTGGGAATATTTACAATTAAATATGGTATCTCCGTTAACGGGAGATTGTTCTGCGGCGTTCTTATCGTAGTTCTTAGTTTTGTGACTTTGTATAACCATTTTTTAATACAATTTGATTGTATTAGGTGGTTATTACTGAAGGGATATCAAAATAATAATGTTTTACACGTTATTACCTTTTGACGAGCACTTGACAATTTAGTTCTATCTCATATTCATATAGCCATAGAACTTACACTAATTTATTGACTTCTACTGCAAAAGAAATTGTTAATTATGTTTAAAAAACAACTAAAAGGTTACAGTTAACCTTCCACAGAGGTAAAATTTTAACATAATGGCTTTCTCGCTTAGGGATTTGATTAGTAGGTATAGTCAGCTTTCTCTTCTTTATCCGCTCATGTTGTGTCTAACACAATTAAACATACCTGTTTGTTATGGATCAACTAGTATGAAGTTAAACTTGGTCATCAATTATAGCATCCAATGCAACCACTTTGGCGAACTTTGATTTCTCCATCCGCACATTTTGAATCGGCAGATCAAATTCATCAGCAAATCTTTTGTTCTCAGGAAGTTCGGTAGATTCAGGTAAAATAGGATTTGAGATTCTGTAGATGATATAAACAGTGAGCTGAATTAATCCTAGATGGAAACCAAGGCCATTGGGTACCTGCAGTATTTTTAAAACATAATCAGAAAACTGGTACGCAGTCCTTGCAAAAATACGTTAATTATGTACATAAAAAAGGAACAAATCACAAAACTGGAGCAAAGTCCTTCCAAAAGAGTAAAAGAAAAATATCTATAAAAGAAAATGGCAGCAGGAAATGAGAGAAAGTTACAGCTAAGAAGATATCCTTAGTGATTAGAGAGTATCCACACCAGACAAGTTCGTTTAACGTGTTGAATAAGGAAGGTAGAAATGGCATGTACTGGACACTTCTAGTTCTGATGACAAGTCCCAAAAAAAAATTCCATCAACAATCATGAAAGGGCCAATCGAGTCGCTGACAAACTTATATTTACTTTTTTATTGGGTAGAGGTTTATTGTACACTTTTTATAGCAATCTAAATTAAGAAAACGGATAAGAGGGAAGACCTACCATAACCGCTAATGGGGAAGCATACGTAAAGATGGAAAGGATCACAAATAAAATGCCAGCCACTAACTGTCTGGTACTGTGTGTGTGCAGCACAAAAATTATACCTGCAACCAACAGGACCAAAGCCATCATCATTGTTATGGTCAACTGCATCGTTTTCACCTCCAATAATAATTTAATAGAATCTGTGTCAGAAAAATTGCAACTACATTTTTATGTTCTTGCATGAAATCTAATTAAGCATTAATGGTGTCCAAAAAGTGCATGGAATCTAGTAGCCACCTTTGAAATTAAAATCTCATAGGTGGCATAACGAGTTACTTTCTTTTTCTTAGAGGCAAATATCAGAAAAGACACCAGATAAAATATCTCCAAAACAAAGCCTGCACCATTGATTGTGAGCAGCAAAGTGCTGTGGGGTTTAACAAATGGGGCTCCATAAATCAGCCAAAGAGCACATGTCAATAAGGTACACACATATGGAAACCCAGAGTACTCTTGGCTAGACTTGAGCTTGTATATCCCCCAGAATGTAGCCCTGATATTTTACAAACACAATAATAAATGTATAAGCATTTACCTTGATCAATACTGACCGATCACAATATATATGTCAGTAATGAATCTATACCTGACCAGTTTTCAGTGTCATGCAATTATAGTTACAAGAATTGTTGTTATCCTAGTTGTTGACTCAAAGAAATCTGATGAACACAGCACTTACATAGGTGAGAGGAAAAGTGCCAATGAAGTTATATTTCCTGCACCATAAGCCACCATACAACATTACTCGTGATGAGTTATGTTTCACAATAGTTTTCACTCACATTAAAATCCAACTAAACACAATTTTGAGTCACCCAAATAAATCGCATTCTACATACAAATGAACATCAATTCCAACTAAGACACCGAAATACTTGTACACCCAAATGACCAACAACTCCAACCACTACGAAATAAAAACTGCACATACAAATGAATAACAAATCCAACCACTTCAAAATAAAACCTGCACATGCAACTCAACAACAAATCCAACAAATACAATATAAAACATGAACGTACAAATGAGAAAGAAAATAATAAAAAAGCTTGTGCATGTTCCCCCTCAAAAAAAAGAAAAAAAAAAAAGGAGCACCAAATACAACTAACGCAAAACAAAAAAACATCCATCCACCCAATCCATTTAATTCTTAAAAGGAATGCAATCAAAAGCACTCTTTGTGGTGGACGAAAATAAGCCTATTTGATATGATACAATGCAAAAAATAATGGTGTTCTGTTGAAACACATACAATCTTTAATTAGAGTGATGTAATATAAACGTAAAATACAGAGTATTCCGAAATTACAACTGCGTAAAAAATCACCGTTTCTATTACCAAACGTTTCTGAAAATTCCTGTACTCTACATTATTCTTATCTGTGACTAAGTTATTTACAGAGTCTAATCATGTCAGCTTCAATCTTATCAATTCAATCAATATTTTTGTACTATACTTCAATCTTAAGGATGTTCATCCCACTTAAGACCTATATAAAAAAAATTGTACAAATTCTTTTCTGACCGGCCACGGCCACCATAGGTATTACAGGTAAAATATTCTATTCTTCTCTAGAGAGATCACATTGCAGATTAATTATCTCTGAGTTAAAATGCCAAATATTATAAGGGATGAAGTTGGATTTGAGTCTCAGACTATCTCAACGGTACCCTTCAAACCTTAACATTAAACCAAAGAAGTTCCATGCACCCAGTACAAACGAAATGCTTAAAGAGTATATATAGAGATAGAGACTATCCTAATCTCCTTTAAACCTTGAATTTGTAGTAAAGCAAAATGTTCAGACCTAATTGATTCATATTAGTTTATTTTCTGAAGAAGATAGTGCAAGTAGCATACCAATAATTTACACCACAAGCTGCAGAGTAATGGCCATTGAGCCAAAGAAGAAAATATCTTCAAATATATATATATATTTGAATGAACTGTTAGAAAATCAGTATTAAGTTGGAGATAATTTCTCCCACCTCCCTTCTGCTGTCATGCAAGCAAGTAGTTGAACAAGCATTTAGTAAACTGGGAGTTAAACAATCAGTTAGATATGAGTTAGTTAATTTAAAATTATATATTAGTTATTTTTGCATGTAAAGACTAAATTTAGTCTTGGGTTTGTGTTGAGTTTATTTTCTAATTATTGTATGGATTCATATCTATTTAAAGACGCTAAGGGCGCACAATGTAATCAAGGAAAATTGAAGATTAATCAAAATCTCTTTTCTTTAAGAAATTGCTATAGCAATTGTTCAGTTCTTGTTTAGTGATTAGAGTTCTTGTTTTTTGCTCTCTTATTTCCCTTCAAATTGGTATCAGAGCACAGGTTGTGGCAGAAGACACTGGTAAGGAAAGGAGCACAGTAAAAGTGTGGTGAATACTTAGCAGTCCCTGAAAAAGAATCACCCAGGTGTGAAGAAGGAGCAGTCAACAGTTCTAGTTTCTTGTTTTTCTTGTTTCTGTTTTGTTATCTCTCCTTCAACAGCCAAGAAGAGTCAGACAAGTCTATGAGAATTAGAGCAAGCCGTAGGAGAGAACACAGTCAATTTGTATGCCGCAACTGTGAAACGTAGGCAGTAAAGAGCACACAGCAATCGCACAAGTCCAACGGAGTCAACGCCCAATAGGTAGACTTGGTAGAGCGCGCACAATCAACAGGTTGTAGGTGACAGCGTAGCAGCCAACAAGCCGCAAAGAAGAAGTGCAGTCAAAGCACGCAAGATAGAGCCAGCGCAGCAGGCGCTGCAGAAGTGCGTGTAACCAACCAAAAAAACAAAAAAAAAGGAGAAGCGCCTAGTTAGAACTAGCGCAGCAGTTTTTTTTTTTTTTTTAAAAAGTCAATGCTCAGCGCAGTCCGCCGATAGCCAGCGTGGACCCAGCAGCAGGCGTAGCAAAAGTGCAGTTAAAAACAAAATTTTTTTGATCGGTCAAGGTGTTGTGAGATCGCAAAATTTTGTGAAGCGCCTGGTTGGTAAAGAGCGCGCAACAGCAGCCCAGCGAACTGAGTTGCAGCCAAAGCGCTAGGAAGAGAAGGCAGTATTGTTACCGATGTCGGATAGTGACCAGAAAGTCATTCAAGCTTAAGAAATGGCAGCATATAACAGTATTTCACAGCCTCAAATTCCTGTTTTCGATGGTAAGAATTATGATTTTTGGGAAATTAAGATGAGAACTTTATTTTGCTCACAAGATGTATGGGATCTGGTAGAAAGTGGTTTTGTAGAACCGCAGGACGAGGCAGCCCATCTGGCGTTAAATCAAGCACAAAAAGACCAGCTTAAAGAGAACAGAAAGAAAGATGCAAAAGCCTTATTTATAATCTAACAGGGATTGGATGAATCGATATTTTCTAGAGTTGCAGCAGCAACGCGATCCAGAGAGGCATGGAAAATCCTGGAGACTACCTATAGAGGTAATACGAAGGTAAAAATTGCTAAGTTGCAATCTCTAAGGAGAACTTTTGAAAATTTGCAAATGAATGAATCAGAATCAATAGATCAGTTTATGAGTCAAGTTTTGAATATAGTGAATCAGATTAGATCTAATGGAGAAACTATGACAGATCATAAGATTATAGAGAAAGTACTCAGATGTTTACCTAGTAAGTTCGATGCTATAGTAGTAGCTATTGAAGAAACCAAGGATTTGGAACAATTATCTGTAGATGAATTAATGGGTTCTTTGTTAACACATGAATCCAGAATGAAGAGGAATAACTCTTCTCTTGAGAATGCATTCAAGTCACAGGTATCAGTTGGCAGAGGAAGAGGAAGAGTCAGGTCAAGCTTCAGAGGAAGAGGCAGAGGCAGATATGGAAGGAACAATTCAGATGAAGGTGAGAACAGTAATCAAAACTACAGTAGTAGAGGAAACTACAACAACAGAGGACGTGGTCATCACCACTCACAGCAAGGTTCTCAAAGGTTTGATAAATCTAATGTTCAAAGTTATTATTGCAAGAAATATGGTCATTATGCTAGTGACTGCAGAAATAAACCAGGATATGTGTACAAGCAGAATGCTAATTACACAGGGGAATCTAGTTCTGGAAGCATGTTTCTTACTTGTAATGTTATTCAAGAATCAAAGGCATAGATGTTATATAACCCAATTTCAAAGCAAGTGATTATTAGCAGGGATGTTGAATTTAAGGAAGCAGAAGCATGTGATGGTAGCACCATCATTGTTGGGGCACCAATTCCACAAGATGAAGAAGTTTCTGAAGAAAAAAATTTGCAAGGTGGACAATCCTCTCCACAAGTAGGCACAAGTACACCAGTAAGAACACCTAGAAGGTTTGAACAAGGTGAATCTAGTCATGCAGGTCACCCTACTCAAAATTCACAAGTAAGTAATGAATCAGATCCAACTCTTGCTACTTTAAGAGCAAGATTTAAAGGTAAGAAGATGAGAAGTTTGAATGAGATTTACAATCAAGAAGAAGAGAAATTAGATTTGGTTTCAAATTCTGCTCTTTTCACTCATGACCCTATGTATTATGAAGAAGCAGTTAATGAGGAACAATGGCTAAAAGCAATGGATGAAGAGATGAATGCTATAGAAAGAAATAAGACATGGGATCTAACTACTCTACCTGAAGGTAAAGATTGTATTGGAGTCAAATGGGTTTATAAGACTAAATTTGATGCAGATGGAAATGTTGAAAAGCACAAGGCAAGGTTAGTTGCAAAAGGTTTTGCACAAGAACATGGAGTTGACTATAATGAAACATTTGCACCAGTTGCTAGACTGGATACGGTAAGAATGGTATTATCCATAGCTGCTCAAAATAATTGGTATGTATATCAAATGGATGTAAAATCAGCTTTTTTGAATGGATTTCTAGATGAAGAAGTATATGTGAAACAGCCCACATGTTATGAAGTTCAAGGACATGAAGAAAAAGTTTATAGATTGAAAAAAGCTCTTTATGGTTTCAAACAAGCACCAAGAGCATGGTATAGCAGGATAGATTCTTATATGATAAGCAAAGGATTCAACAGAAGCGATAGTGAGCCTACTTTGTACACAAAAATCAGCAAAGAAGGTCAAATTTTAATTGTGTGTTTATATGTTGATGATTTGATTTTTACTGGAAATTTGTCTGTAGACACTTTTAAATCAGCAATGAAGAATGAATTTGAAATGACAGATTTGGGATTAATAAAGTATTTTTTGGGAATAGAAGTTGAACAAACAGAGAAAAGAATTTTTATCTGTCAAACTAAGTATGCAAAGGATGTGTTAAAGAGATTTAGGATGCTGAATTGTAAACCAGCACCTACATCAGTTGCTACAAGGACTAAACTTAGCAAAGAAGACAAAAGATCCAATGTTGATTCTACAATATTCAAAAGGCTAGTTGGTAGTTTGATGTATCTTATAGCTACTAGACCAGATATCAGTTATGGGGTTAGCTTAATCTCAAGATTCATGGAGTCACCAAAAGACTCACATTGGCAAGTTGGAAAAAGGATATTAAGATATGTGGCAGGAACTACAGATTATGGAATTTTATATTCCACAACTAACAATTTTAGTTTGATTGGTTTTACAGATAGTGATTTTGCAGGTAGCATTGATGATAGGAAGAGTACTTCTAGACATGCCTTTATTTTAGGCACAGGTGTGGTCACATGGGCATCCAAAAAGCAGCCTTTAGTGACACTTTCATCAGCTGAAGCAGAGTATGTTGCAGCCACATCAGCAGCATGTCAAGCAACATGGATGAGAAGAATATTGAAAGATTTATTACAGGCACAGAAGGAGTCAACACCAATCTTCTGTGATAACAAATCAGCAATCGCTTTATCAAAAAATCATGTGTTTCACAAGAGGAGCAAGCACATAGATACAAGATTTCACTTTATCAGAGAATTAGTGAACAATGGAGAAATCCATCTGGACTTTTGTAGATCTGAAGATCAACTAGCAGATATATTTACAAAGGCATTACCAAAAGAGACCTTTGATTATTTGAGACAAAATTTAGGCATTGTAAATGCTAAAATTGTAAGTGGTAGAAATTAAGGGGGAGTGTTAGAAAATCAGTATTAAGTTGGAGATAATTTCTTCCACCTCCCTTCTGCTGTCATGCAATCAAGTAGTTGAACAAGCAGTTAGTAAATTGGGAGTTAAGCAATCAGTTAGATATGAGTTAGTTAATTTAAAATTAGATATTAGTTATTTTTGCATGTAAAGACTAAATTTAGTCTTGGGTTTGTGTTGAGTTTATTTTCTAATTATTGTATGGATTCATATCTATTTAAAGACGCTAAGGGCGCACAATGTAATCAAGGAAAATTGAAGATGAATAAAAATCTCTTTTCTTCAAGAAATTGCTGTAGCAATTGTTCAGTTCTTGTTTAGTGATTAGAGTTCTTTTTTTTTGCTCTCTTATTTCCCTTCATGAATAGGAGCAAAAGCTGGTGAAGAAACTAATTATTTTAGGTCTTTATATAGGCCTCCATCCTGAAAATTTTGGAAATCTGATATCGTCATACACAGTGCAATACAGCTGTGAAAAGTTAATATCTAAAATACAAAGCACTAGTGAGCAAATTGGATATAGCTTTACACATCAGAATTATTGGAGATCAGCTCAATACAATACTTGCAGTCAACTTATAATATGGATATGCTTCATGCTCACCTATGAACAGATTATGTTGGAGATTGGAGTTAAGTTCTCCACTCCTCACGCAAGAAATCAGTTAGTAAACTGCAGTTGAGCAATCAGTGAGTAAACTGATAGTAAAGCAATCAGTTAGATATGAGTTACTTAATTTAAAATTAGATATTAGTTATCTTCGCATGTAAAGACTAATTTTAGTCTTGAGTTTAAATTCTAATTATTGTTAGTTTTCAATTCTATTTAAAGACCCTAAGGGCATATTGTAATTTGAACAAGATCAAGATCAGAAGATCAAGAAGATTATTAAAAATCTTGTTCCCTGATTGTTGTAACAATCTAAATGTGTTTTTATCTGTGTTTTCTATTTTTGTGTTATTATATGTTATTGTTTTCTATCAATTGGTATCAGAGCTTTGGAGAGAAGATCCAGGGAGAAGAAAGGAGCAGTTCGCAGGTTGAGTCAACTATATATATATATATATAATTTTTATATTTGTAATATTAAAAATTAAATTTTAAGGTTTTGAAAAAATAATAAATACTAAAAAAAAAGAAACCACTAGTTCAAGTTACGTGGCTATTGATAGTAATGGGTATACATGCTATAGTTTTAGAGAAAGGATCATAGAGTTGAAGTGAGAAAATGAGATCCTATCATTGTCAAATCAATCTAATCATAATTTTTATCGAAACAAAATTATTTCAAAGAAGAAACTTTATATTCATAAAATATTTACAAATACATAATGGTGCATTGCTCTATATATAAACAATTAAAAAAAACTACACATTGAAACATAGCAATTTAAATATTTTTTATAATTTAATTAGTCTATATAATAAAAAAAATAAGATAATTATATTAATCATATTTTGGGACATTATATATAAACATTGATAGGATATATTTCATATATAGATTAACTTTTAACTAAAAATTATACTAGTTATGTATATGATAACTTCATACTTTGTCTCATAGATTTTTACATAAACAATTAATAAAAGGTATTCATTGGAACATATAATTTTGATTAACTTTAATGTATATATTTTATATATTATATATTAAATAAATTGATATTTATATTAATTTTCTTTTTAAATATTAGAAACTAATTTTGATAAGATACATTTAATATGTAGAAATAATTTTAAAATATAAATTATTTCAAATAATTTTATTGTAAATTTGTAATTATCATATAAATCTTAAAAATATCACATTAACATGAATTAAAATTTTATATTCTATTTTATTTTAATTTACACTCTTAATATTTTATATAAATTTTTTAATCTTTCTTTCAAACTACTTTACCAGCAACTACCTATTACTTCCAACTACCTATTACTTGATCTTGTATATAAATTTTATTTCAAATACTATCTTTACTGTTATTATCTCACACTCAATTACAGGTCGATTCCAGGTCATCAACAATGATTTTGATGAAAAAATGGATTTGCCAGCTCAATTTACATTGTTGTCGACAAGCTAACAAATTGCAATTTAACTACGTAAATTCATTCACACACCCTGCCTAAAATATTAACAGTGGACACTTTTGCAGGCCTAACCTGACATAAATTATAGCCAATGTTGTGTTGTTAAGTAACCTCCATTCTTACGAAAAACGCCAAAAGGTGGCCAACATGGCCAACTTTCTTATGAGCTCCTTCGACTTATTAGTGGTAGTTGAGAATTCTTTTTATTTTTCCTTCTTATTTTGTCGTTAATTGCTTATATTTTTTCTTCTCTCATTCTTTACTTTTGTTTGAGGCTGCCATTCAACGAAAGATATCCATGGTTACACAAACTGTTGGACATTTTAGTTTCAAAACATGCTTAAAAACTTTAGATTCGATAGCGTGACGTCACCTTGTTGTGCTTTAGCTATACATCTCTTTCCTTGCAGAGTGGATTCCGTTTTCCCGAAGTCGATAAAATTTTCCGGTGGGAAACATTATTTCTTGCATTGCAATGATAATTGGCTACCGAATGCGTAAGTGTAATTGTAGTTTATTGCGCTTAAATACGTATCAAAATGTTGATTAAGGAGCTAAATCTGACTTAAAGCTTTCATTGTAAGCATTCATATCATCATACGGATACATGTTTTTCAATGGCAGTTCGGGTGGACTGTAACGTTAACAATTAATGATAGACATATGTGGTGTTTGGAGTTTCTATATACGGATCATTTATCACTTATAAGTTCAAAATAAATCTCGATATATGATCAATTTAATATGTAATACATCTATAAATGTAAATTAATATTTTTATATTAAATATTTTGTTTAATATTTAAATAAATACTATGAATATGTGTTTATTCTTTTTTAAAGGTAAAAATAAGGTTTCATTAAACAGAAATTGAATTTTATAATTATTAAAAAATATTGAAAATTTGAATTTATATTTTATTAAACATAATTAATAATTTTAATGAGATAATTTATATTTGTAAAAGGAAATAATAATTTTAAATAGATAATTTAACATTAAATTAAAAAATATATATTTTCTTAAATAAAATAAGTAATTTTTTTTAAAGATTTTAAAATTCATTTAGAAATTTTATCAATAAATAAGTCTATTTATATTATTCTTGTTAAATGTACATGGTCTCTATTAGTATATTTTATACAAAAATATAAAAAACTTAAGAAAATTAATCTTATTATATTTATATAAAATAATAATTTCAAAAAAAAAAATTATCTTACAACTCATATGTTATTTTATAAAAAAATATAAAATCTTAATAAAATTAATCCTGTTATATATATATATATATATATATATATATAAATATAATTTAGAAAAAATATGTTCTCATATAACATATAGAGGAATGTGATTAAACTAATCAATATTAAAATAATTTTTAATTTGTGTATCGTATAAATAAATAAGAATTAAAGGGTAAGCATGTCGGTTAGTTGTAATCAAGGCTTAAATTTTTGATTTCAACTTTCTTTATCATAATTTTTTTTATAATTATTATACATTTAATATTGTCATTTAAATTTTAATATAAATTGAAGTAAAATAAAAAAATATATTAAAGAAAAAATATACATTTATTTTAATTTTTTATAATTTTAACTTTTACCTTTCATCTAATACAATCATTTAAAAAAAAAATCCATTGTATTTTACAATATAAAAAAATAAATTATGACCATACATCTATCAAAGTTACACATGCATATTCTGTTGATTTTTATATACCTAGTAGTACGAATATTTGAAATATATTTATTTGGATTAAGTTAATATATATAAATTTTAAGTTATTTTAAATTTTAATGATTATTATTATTTTTTAATTTTTATTTAAATAGTGAAAATGACATCAATTTAATTTTGTTAACATATTAGGTTTCAAAAAATATTTTCTAAATAAATAGTGTTAAATTTTATTAAGATATTATAAGTTTAGATTTATTTGTTAAAATAATAATTTTTTACGTCATGATCAAATGGATACCAAATATAAAGTTAAAATAACTTGTTGATGATTAGATAAATATCAAATTTAATATCATAATTAATAATTTATATTTAAAAATTACAACATCCTACTATTTTTCTCATTGTTATTGTAAAATACCTACCAACATAAGTAAACAATATCTTATTTATATTATTTTTAAACATATATAAACATAATCAAATAACGTCTGTTATTTATTTAATTTATATCTTTAAATTATAACTTATTCACATTAAATGCAGGTCAATGATAAGACAAGTCATCTAATTTTTAAGTGAAATAAGGCACTTGGGACATTATTGTTCCGCATGCCAAGGGCTATTTATATATAAGAGAGTGCGCCTCGTACCAATCACCTGTATTGCATAGATAAAGGCCCTCTAGTTAAACAGGAGAGGAACAACCAATTAGAGAGACTAGTGGTTAAAATGATTAGGCTCAAAACTAAGTTGTAAATATACAATATAGGACAAAAAGACCAATAACCAAAGGCTCATTTACATTCCTTTTCCTTTATATTATTTTGTTAAATAGTGTTTTTTATTTTGCTTTGTTCTTTTTTACTACGGTATAATATTTCATTATTATTTATTGAATAGTCTTTTGATTTCAATGTTATTTAACGTAGTTCTTAATAATACTACTAGATTTTATATAATGAATTCAAATATATTATTAATATAAAAAAATTTAATATTTATATTTTTTAAAATAATAATCTGTATTTATTTGTTTTAAATAAATGAAATAATTATAAATGATACATAAATAAATTTTAATTTTGAATTGGAGTTGATATGCAAAATTCAAAATTGTAAAAAATAAAAAATAAATTTGATCTATTATTTTTAGCAACTTTTGTATACAAGGATGTGCAACTTCAAAAATCTCCAAAACTACTACAAACCTTGAAATTAACCTATTGGATGAATTTAAACTGAAGTTGATGTTTGAATACAAAAATATACAATTTCTAAAAATAGAAAAACACTGAGAAAATATTAAAATATATTTTTGAACCCTCATATAGTCACATATGGCCTTCAAAAAACATCAAAAACATCTGAAACTACATATAACATGTTATAGATGCACCAAAATTTTAAATACAGTCATTTTGGCATGAAAGAGAGCTCAAATGAATCTACAGACCAAAATTTATGGCCTCCATAAATTTGGACTCATTTTTTGCATCATTGTCCTATAGGTGAAAATAACTCAACATTTGTGAGTTGCTCTGATTGTACTACTACTATTTATTTTAAGAAATTTTCTTCATATCCCATTCTAAGTTCCAAGTATTATCTTCCTATAATAATCCTTCTTTCTGTACCAAATATTTGTTCGAACTTCATTACCTTGTGTTCATGATATTCTTATCTAGAACCTATATTATATTTTTTAAATTATTCTTTGGTACCTATTGTTTCCAATCTACCTCTTCATCTTCTTCACATTCCCTATCTTCCCCATAGAAATCATATAAATATGAAACATTAAATACTAGAGAGATATCAAAATTATGTGGTAAACTCAGCTTGTAAGCATTGTCATTCATTTTCTTCACAATTTTCCATAGTCTAATTTCTTTATACATCAACTTGTTATATGTGCCTTTCAAAAATATTCTCTTCCTTAAATAAACTATTATCAAATAACCTTCCTCAAAAACATCTAACCTTCTTTTGACATATGTTTTTCTGTTATAGTTTTTATTACTTTCTTGTACTTTTCATCTCACATATTCTTGTAATTGTTGTATATGCTCTACAAATATTTTTGAATCATCACTAACTCATTCTATATTTGGTAATTGTACATAATTTAAAACACTCATACGGTTACTTCTATAATCAAATTATAACATTGATTTTTCTATTGATCCATTCAATTAATTATTATATATGCAAACTCAGCTTGTGGTAATGCCAAGTCCTTTTGCTTGGGCTTCTCACTGACTATACATCTTAGAAAATATGTAATGCTCATGTTTGCAATTTTTCTCTACCCATCTCTTTCTGGGTGGTATGCACTATTGAATTGTAGCTTGGTTCACATCTTCCATAAAGTCCTTCAAAAAAGACTTATAAATTTTGTATCCATATCCGATGTAATAGTTTTTGGAATTCTATGAAATCTCACAATATCTTTGAAAAATAGTTTTGCACCTCTAGTGGCATCATTGATTTTATTACATGCAATAAAATGAACCATATTATAAAACATGTCTACAATAATAAAAATTGAATAATTAACTCTCTATGTGTCTTTTAATCTCAACACAAAATCTATACTAAAATTTATCCATGGTCCTTTTAGAACATGTGATGGTGTGTACAACCTTGTATTATATATATGTCCTTTAGCCACTTGACATATCCTGCACCTTGGTATATATCTTATCACATTTATTTTCATATTTGATAAAAAATACTTTTCTTCCACCAAAGCTAATTCCTTTATCTTGTGAAAATGTTTGGTCAAGCCACCTCTATGTAAGTCTCTTATAATATTGTCTCTTAGAGACCCAACTAAAATACATAATTGTTTCAATTTAAAGAGATAATTATCATGTATAAGATACTAATCATAAACATTACTTGTCTCACCTATTAATGGATTTATGCATTGTTCAACTATATTTCCAAAATATCGATCAGTATCTTATCTTTTTTTATAAACCTCAAATCCAACTACTTCACTCACCATATTCCATAACAACTCCACTCTTCTCCTTAAAACATCAATGACCTAATTATATTTTCTTGATTTGTGCTTCAACACTAAAGTATAACCCTAGAATAAATACACCCACTTTACATGCCTACTATTTAATTTCTTTTGAGTATTCACATACTTCAAAGCCTCATCATTAGTAAACATGAAAAAATCATTAGGTTCTAGGTAGTGTCTCTAATGTCTTAATGCTTGTAAAATGTCTTAGAATATAACATCATATATAGAATATATATTTTTTACATCATTCAATTTTCCACTGAAATATACTAAATTGGATTTTCTTCTTGACTCAACACAACACCAATTCTCAAAAATGAAGAATTACAATCAAACTCAAACACTTTACCAAGATATGTTAATTGTAAATAAACATTTTTGTAATATTATTCTTCAACAACTCAAAACATTCTATTGTTACTCTTATACATACAAATTTTTTCTCTCTCATACATTTTGTTATTGGTGTAATAAGACTACTAAAAATTTTAATGATTTTGTATTAAAAATTTCCAAACTAGGAAAACTTCTCACTTCTCTCATGTTATTTGGAATAGGCCACTCAAAAATTGCCTTTACTTATTTTTCATCCATTCTTAAATCATCTGATGAAACTACACATTCCAAAAATACCACACTGTTATGCATAAACCTCAAAATCTTCAAATTTGCATATGAGTGTAAGCGTTGTTGTCACAAATCATGATATACCAAAAAAGAAAGAAGCGACATTCAAGACAAAAAAATTAAACCAAATAATAAATTCCAAGGTAATAAACTCCAGGATAATGACATATCTGATATTGATGAAGATGAACTAGTTTATTTGTTTACAGGGAAATTGAAAACAAGGTTAGGCAAGTATAAGGGAAAACTACCCTTCAAATGCTTAAATTATGGAGAGGTAAGACATTTTGATAATAAGTGACCTCATAATCATAAGAGGAATGATGATGTAGAGCATAGTGATGACCAAGATGAAGACAAGAAGACATATATGTCTGATAAAAGGATGAAAGGATTCAAAAAGTATGACAATAAGAAAATGTCCTTCAAGAATAAGAGGAGTCTTTATACCAATAAATATTGTAGCTCATTAGATGAGAGTGAAGAAAATGACTTAGAGTATGATCATGAAGATGATGGTCCTACTAAAGATAAATCCCTCTTCATGGCTAAGGAAGGAAGTTATTCATATCAAAAGGATTCTACTTGGAGTGATTTAGATGATGATGAAGATGAGGTGGACTATGAGACTAAAGTGATGAATGATCTTGAATAAATAAAGATTGAGAAGAAGATAAATAGGAAAATGAAGTCACAAATCAAAGATTATGAAGATAAATTCAATGTTTTTGAGGAAAGAATGAGTAAAGACACCAAGGATCATGAAGATATAGTCAAGCATCTCAGTTGTCAAATGTAAATCTTGTCTACAATATTAAAATATAATGAAGATGAATGTTTAAGGTGTGTAATTGAAAATGAGTAATTGAAAGTTGAGTTATATAAGACATCTAATAAGATGCATTTATTTGTGAGATTTGAAAAGAGCTCAAGGGATCTAGACAATATTTTGAGTGATCAAAAACATACAAGTGATAGAATTAGTCTTGGATACAAAGAAACACCAGAAAATTCAACTCAAGATAAGATGAAGACTAATTTAAATCAAACTTTAAAGGTCAATAATTAATTAATGAATGAAGATGATGGAAGAGTGAAGACAAATCGGATCAGCTAACTAAATTCCATGAGGTATGCAAGTTTTAATGGTTAATATTACACATGTGCTCAGGGGAATTTAAATGTAAGGAATATTTTGTTTAACAAATATTTTCAAATATTTTATGTTTTCACAGTGCATAAATTAATAAGAATTTTTTTTGCAAGAAACTATCTAGTTTTGAAGATCGATACATTTCAGATCCATCACTGTAATCCTTCATGAGGAAAATTGATATGTAAGAACAATATAACCTTAATTTTTAAAATCTAAATGGAAATGACCATTTAAATATGCATATTTTTAGCATTTTTAAAGAATGTTTAATACAAACCTAATACAAAAAAATCCCATGATCCCTACAAAGTTTTAACAAAGCTAGATCTATTGTTCTCTTAGCCATTTTGATCCTAAGATTTTCAAAAAACTTAACCTTTCAATACAAATAACTCCTATGAAAGGTAATTATCAGATATTTTATGTTTTCATAGTCCATAAATTAATAAAGAACTATTATAGAAGAAATAATGTCTGATTTTAAAGACTTACATGTTTGGATCCACCACTATGATCCTTGATTAGGGAAATTGATATGTGAGAATAAAAGAACCTTGATTATTAAAATTTAAATAGAAATAAATGTTAAAATATGCTTATATCTATCATTTTTTAAAGAATATTCAATACAAACCCAAGACAAAAAAATCCTATGATACCTACAACATTTTAAGAAAGCTAGCTCTGATGTTCTCCTTACCATTTTGATCCTAGGATTTTCAAAAAGCTTAACATTTGAATAAAATTCCCTCATATGAAAGGTAATATTAAATATTTTATGTTTCAATAGTTCATAAATTAACATGGAACTTTTCTAGAAGAAACTATGTTTGGTTTTGAAGATCAACGCATTTTGGATCTACTATTGTGATCCTTCATCAACAAAATTGATATGTGAGAACATCAGAACCTTGATTATTAAAATATAAAGGGGAATTATCATTGAAATATTCCAATTTTGAGAATTTTTTTAAGAATGTTTAATACAAACCCAAGATAGGAAAATCATATGATCTCTACAACATTTTAAGAAATCTAGATCTATTGTTTTCTTATCCATTTTTATCTTAAGATTTTCAAAAATATTAAATTTATAATAAAAATCCTTCCCATGAATTGTAATTATCAAACATTTTATGTTTCCATAGTCCATAAATTAACAAGGAACATTACTGAAAGAAACTATGTCTTGTTTTGAAGATCGATGTGTTTCGGATCCACCACTATGGTTTTTCATCAGAAAATTGATATGTAGGAACAAAAAAACCTTTATTATTAAAATATAAATGAAAATGACCATTGAAATATGTTTATTTCTAACATTTTTAAAATAATGTTTAATATAAACCCAAGACAGAAAAAAACCTATGATCACTACAACATTTTAAGAAAGCTAGATCTTTTGTTCTTTTCACCATTTTTATCCTAAGATTTTCAAAAATCTTAACCTTTCAATACAAATCACTTCCATGAAGGGTAATTATAAAATATTTTATGTTTCCACATTCTATAAATTAACAAGGAACTTTTCTTAAAGAAACTGTATCTGATTTTGAAAATTGATGCATTTTCGATCCACCACAATGATCTTTCATCAGGGAAATTGATATGTAAGAAAAATAAAACATTGATTATTAAAATACAAGGAGAAATTATCATTGAAATATTCCTATTTTTAACATTTTTTAAAGAATGTTTAATACAAACCTAAGATGAAAAAATCATATGATGCCTTCAATGTTTTAAGAAAGCTAAAGCTAAATCTATTGTTCTCTTGGCCATTTTGATCCAAAGATTTTCATAAATCTTAACCTTTGAATAAAAATCCCTCCCATTAAATTTAATTATCAAATATTTATGATGGTTTAAGTCATCTCTATGGAAAAGCTATTTAATGGCTATCAACAGTGTTGAGTTTATTGGTGTCCACATAATTTTGTTTTAACTAACATCTCCCACAATGCTTTTGATGATATTTCCTATGCCATCTACAGAATTGCCTAGAAGATTTAAAATTGTCCCAAAGATAGAAAATTGATGGTTGGTAATCATTACTCACCCTTGAAAATTATATGATAGGTATTAGCAGGTGAAATAAATGATTAAAATGGATAAGACACAGACCCCAATTTTGGCAAACATAGATTAGAAGTATTTTGTTCCATAAAATATTCTACTCTCCAATTTAATGGTAATCCTTCATAAATGATAAAAATATTATACCCTCTAATTTAATTTAAGCCTTCACTTTCATGTATAGTGTATGATGATCTTTCTTAATAAAATTATTTTGCTCTCTAATTTATTAATAAGTTTTTGTGAATGATGATATTTTTTGTAAGATTAAAATTCAATATCTAAATGTTTCTGGAAATACAAAATTATTTTACTTTGAAATTGATAAATAGTAAATTTTTAAGTATCTTAAATTCTATAAATAAATTTTTACAATATATATGGTTTGTAATTTTTTTCTTACTTTTTATATTTATCCGATGCTACAAAATCCTACATTAACAAAATGAATTTTTATATATCTTATTACTTATTATTTATTGAATCTTATTATTTATTATTTATTATTTATTTTTAGATTTTGATAGACTATTTGTTAGAGCAGTCTTATTTATTGAGTTAACAAACTAAATTTTTGATGTACATATTTTTAACTATTAATATATTTTTAATTTTTATCTATAATAATCATTCTCGATTTAATTTGAATATTATTTGAAATTTTTTTCAACTATATTTTTCCATTCCACATATTGCATTGCTAGCCATGTCTAATTTCAAACATTTTTTTAATTCTTTATGAAATTATTTTAGAATTATATATATTATATGTCTTTCACATTTTATTTTTTCACAAAATATTGAATTATTTACAAGTATTAAAAAACTAAAAAGTTTTAATAATAAGTATATATTATACCAAACATAATATAATTGCTTGTCACATATATCCTTATCTTCTCAAAACTTGTGAATGTTATGTTATTTATATTACAAAGTTATATACAAATTTAACTATAAACTATTATTAATATAATGGCAAGGACTACCCACTATGTGGTACTTGATTTTTCTAGGCTTCATATTTAATTGCATGATCTATTGCATGATTTAGCCTATATAGTAAGGGAGAGAGTGAACTATTATGAAGCATTAGTGTTTTTAACTCTAAATAAAGATTTAATATGGAGTATGTGTCTAGATATTAGAGTAACCAATAAAATTACAATCAAATTCAGATTTCCTATACTTCAATTAGATGACATAAAGAATGTTCTTGTAATTTATCAAAATGTTTGACCAAAATTTATTTAAGTAGTGCATACTATCATATTCAGATTTGTGAAGGAGATGAATGGAAAACAACATTAAAAACTAGAGATATATTATATGAGTTGTTGGGTATGAAATTCAAATTATCTAATGAATCCAATATATTTATGAAGGTGATGAACATAATACTATGAGAATACATTAGTAAGTTTATGGTGGTTTATTTTGATCATATTTTGATATTCAATAATACTAAACAAGAACACTAACAAACTTTAAGAATGTTATTATAATTGTTATGAATGGATAATCTCTATGAGTAGGTGTAGGGAATTGGGGGGGCAAAACAAGGTCTTAAATGGACACTTCTTTCCTAAAAACATGAAACCTCAATTTATACAGATTATTTGAGATATCTATAGTCATAATTATAAGACATTATAGGAAGATGAATTGTAGCATTTCAAGTGTAGTTTCTAAACTATTTTTTTTTAATGATTAATTATAACTAGGTGAAACAATATAAAATTAAAGAAGTGGTATTGTTTTAAAAAAAAAATCATACCAGGTAGTTGTCTAGGCACCCCACCATTTTTTTTTAGCATTATTTGGTTTTTATTTAAACCCCTTGTTATAAATCTAGGTAAGATCATCTATTTTCAACATTAAATTTTGAAAACTATTTAATGACTTTTTTTTAATAATTTCACAAGTCAATATACCCTTAAATATGATAAATAATGTATAGTTGACCATGCATCCCCCTAACTAACTAAAAAACATATCAAAAATAGAATTTCCTTTTGGTAATGTATAAGTAATTAGGTCTAGTTTGAAACCATATGATTTTGTGGGTTTGGATCAATGAATCAAAATATACATAAACAAAGATGAACATGAACAATCATGGCATATAGTACTACAAAAGCATACTTAGTCAATACATATTGAAAGAACAACCTTAAATCAATCAAAATATCAAAAAAATCATATATATATATATATATATATATATATATATATATATATATATATATATATATATATATATATATATATATATATATATATATGAGACTTAGATGATGTTGCAATACTATTTTCAATGAAAAAATTGCTAAAATGGATAGTGTATAGCATGGGTGAACTTATTTTTTTAATTTTTGGCATAAAATACACATTCAATTGTGTGTGTTCCAAGTCCATGCCTAAGGCTCAAGAATCCAAGCCATTCTTGAGCCTTAAGGCATGTGTTTAAATGGCAGGCTAAAGAACCATATACATGGTAATACTACATACACATAATTATAACATATGTGGAATTACCATAATGGAAATTGAGGATAAATGATATAGGGTTTAGGGTTTAAAGTCCAATTACAAAGGCCATCAAGGATAATTTTACATGATTAAACCTAGATTTGTGATCACAATATGTTTTTGGGCATAGGGTTTTTGTTTTAGGATGCATTAGGTCTAATCCCAAAGGTAATTTGGGTAAATGTGAGCTCTTTGAAAATATTTGTGTCTATGAAATATGATTTCTGTCTCAATTATACCCCAAGTCATTGCATATTAACTAAATTAGTCAATTGGGGAAATGAATGATGTGATTTGGGTCAAATTGAGCCTTGTGAACCTAATTATTACTGTATAAGATGTTAACTAGGGTTGAATCATTTGGTTTTCAAGGTTTATAATTTAGGTTTTAGGGTTTAGGGCTTATGGTTTAAGGTATATATGACATAGGATTTAAGGTTTAGGGTCCAATTATGAAGGCAATTGAGGGTAATTTGAGTTGATTGAACTTATTTGTGAACAAAATATCTTTTTTTGGCATGGGGTTTATATTTTAGGCTGAATAAAGTATAATCACAAAGGTAATTGGGGCTAATTTAAGCTCCCTAAACATATTTGTGAATATAAAATGTTATTTTTGGCTCAATTAGTGATATGATCACCATATATTGAATAATTAGTCAATTAGGGAAATTAGCAATGCAATTGGGGCCAAATTGAGCCCTACAAAACTAATTATTATAGTAAAGGATGTTAATTGCATGAATAAATCATTTGGTTTAGTGTTTTCAATTTTAGGTTTAGGGATTATAGTTTCAGGTATATCCAAGATAGGGTTTAAGGTTTAGAGTCCAACCGTAAAGGTAATTTAGGATAATTTGAGCTGATTGAACTTATTTGTGACCACAATGTGTTTTTGGGCATAGTGATTATATTTTAAGATGCATACTTGGTCTACTTGAAAAGATAATTTATGCTAATTTAACCTTTTTGAACCTATTGGTGATTACACAATGTGATTTTTGGATAAATTACCGCCTAGGTCACCATAGCTTGTGTCAATTAGTCAATTGAGGTAAGGTGTGATGTGATTTGGGCCAAATTGAGCTATTTGAACCAAATTATTACTACAAACAATGTTATTTGGGGCTAGATCATTTGATTTAGAGTTCTAATCTAGTTTACAATTTTTGGTTTAGGGTTTCTAGAGCTTAAGGTTTATGGATTATGGTTTAAGGTGTACATCTAGGTATAAGGTATATGTTTTTAGGCTTAGGGTTTAAAGTGCTTATATTTTATGGATTATAGTTTATAATTTAGGGTATAGGGTTTAATCGTGAAGGTAATTGAGGATAATTTGAGTTGTTTGATCCTACTTATAAGCACATGATGTTTTTTTATTTGATTGGTCCCCATGTCATCACATATTTAGTGAATTAGGCAATGGGGGTAGTTAATGGTGTGATTTGGGCTAAATTAAGTTGTTAGAACCAAATTCTTAGTCTAAGTGAAGTTACTTGGAGCTCAAATGATTGGTTTAGAGCTTGAAGTGTTTTCCATTTATGGTTTAGGCTCCTTAGGGATTAAGATTTAGGGTTATATTTTAGGCTATATGGTTTATGGTATAGGTTACACAGTGTTTATGGTTTATGTCATAGGGTTTAGGGATTATATTCTACAATATAGGGTGTAAGGTTTATGGTTTATAGTATACAACTTAGCGTTTAATGTTTAGGGTTTAGGTTTTACAATTGTAAGTCTAAATGATTTTAACTGGCTTGCTCAAATGATTGATTTAGGGTTTTAATAGCTTATGATGAATGGAACTTAGGTTTTCTAAGGTGTAGGAATTAGTGATTCGGGTATAAGGTTGACGGTATAGGGTATAGGGCTTCGTGTGTAGGGTTTAGGGGTTAAGGTTTGGGATATAAGGTATAAAACCTATAGGGTATAGGGCTTAGGGATTAGGGTATAGGGTTTAGTGTCTAAGGTATATTTTGTATAAAATAAATACCACATACATTGTATTAACTCGTATCTAGTATTAATACATATGTGGTTCTAGTAGTAGTAATAAAAAAAGAAAACACCAATAATAATTTTTTTACATAGAGAGTACTATCCCTTGCTTTGTTATGTAATGTATTTTATGGGTCCCCTACTTTATTGAGTTATGTTAAAAATTATTAAAATGTTTTCCACACCCTAAAAACTGTAAATCATTATCTACTCACATGGATGACTAAAGAGTACATGTAACTATTCATAATTTTTTTGGGAATAATTGGATTGTTGTTCTCACTTGCTAATTCACAAGAAGCAGGTCTATTTTAAAATAATTTTATTATTTCCCCACCCTCAATAGTTAATTTTTTTTTGAAATCATGGGTGACAACTTTCATAGTAGTAGGAAGAATAATTCAGAGTGCAAAACATCGAATGAATTACAAGGGTCAAGAGAAAAACAAAGGAAGTGAATAAAAAACTTTGTGAAATTAAGTCTATTATTAGTAATGAGTTGTTCATCACAAAAAATATGAAATAAATATGTATACTATACCAAATTGTCAAAGTCCAATTGTCAATAATGATAGTATACCCAATTATAATGTAAGTCCACATTTAATTTTATCTATTTTTTAATTTTGATGATCACAAAATTATGCATGATGATGTGAATTGCATGAAAACATGAATTGGATAAACTTATAATGATGAAAATAATATGGAAACATCTATTGGAGAAAGTTACAATGAATAAAAAAATATGGTAACACCATTGAATGAAGAACCTACTAATGAAGAAAATAATATGGAAACACCAAATCATTCAAATATACCATTAAAAACACCTCCTAGGATTTATAGAATAAAATTAATGTATGTAATTGAAACTGATGAATCCATTTAGAGACCAATGTCTAAAAAAATGTTTGAGTGCTTTATGAGAAGAAAAGTTGAAATAATTCTGGAGTGTCACTCTGAATATTTAAATGAAACTCCAAGATGACAATTGTTAATTACATTAAAGAAAGTATTTTATATGAGACCTATAATGAACACCCTACGACTAAGAACATATAATTTTAATAGTGTAAATAAGGTAATTATTATAAATTTTAATAATGAATAATATTAACTAGGTGAGAAGAAACACACAAAAGATGCTAACATTTATTAATTTGTTATTATATATTCTTTGGTAAGTGGTAAAATAAATCAGAATTAATTGATTATAAAAACAAGTTGACCTTTGGAAACAAATTAAAAAACACTAATGAAAGGAATTGAGAGATGTTATAGACTTGATGTTTATGGTAACAATGATTTATCAGTATTCTCTAGTAGACTTCCATACAAATATAAGGATATAGTTGATTCACTAAAAGATATAATTGTAGAATTTTTAAAATATAACAAAAGGGTATTGCCTAATATTATAGATGTAAAGAGAAGATTTGGTTCTCATAATCGTGAACTACATCCTAATTGTTTTTATAAATATGATCAAACATAATTGTAATCTAAATTTGTTGAAAAATATCCACATATTTCTATTAGTTTAAGGTATTTTTAAATGCCTAATCTCTTCTATGTGAAAATTAATCTCTCTCTCTCTCTCTCTCTCTCTCTCTCTCTCTCTCTCTCTCTCTCTCTCTCTCTCTCTCTCTCTCTCTCTCTCTCTCTCTCTCACACACACACACACACACACACACACACACACACACACACACACACACACACACACACACACACACACACACACACACACACACGCACACACACACAAAAAAAAAAACTTGTTAGTGTCAACAACATATTGAATTTTCTATGAATTATGATACTTTTCATCATGTTCACTATAATTTACATACTAACAACATTTTGTAGGAGTTTGCAGTTGAGACCCAACCAAAATCAGAAAGAGAATTCATTTCAACATTTTTTAATGAAAGACCAGATGGTCATTTATTATATAAAAATGCACGTTTAGATGCAAGTTGCACCATTTATGGTGGATTTCAAAAATTTAATTATTGTATCAATAAGGAGTGTACACATGGAATTGGATAAGAATTGGTTGGTTTTAGTAAATATAAATATGTGGTATATTAGACTAAAGATGTCAATGAATCTAAAAGGTGTGAGATTATTATAGAACAAATACTTATTTCCAAATTTATGGAAAAATTAAGGGATGAAATTATATGTGACTATGTAAGGCACACACAAAAAGCTCAATGGATAGAATAAAAATTCAAGTTAATTAAGGACACATTCCCAATTCATACTATTGTTTCACTAGTTGACTTTATAGAGAATTACACATTGCAACCATAAAGAGAGGTTTATTCAAAATACTATAGTTCAATATAGGTTTCATGTTCTATACATATAACATTCATGCATTCACCTAATAGTAAAGATAATGATTAAAAAATATTAAAGGATGATGAATTTTATGTCATTGATGATCTTGGACACATTATTTAGAGTATGTTCAAGGTGGTTTTCACTTATTTTATGAAAAGTTGAGTGAAATGAACATTACATTTAACCAACATTATATATTTTTAGATAACTACACATCCTAATTCATGAATTCATAGATGTTCTATTGGTTGATCAAGATACATTTGATCACTAGTGTACAATATATTTGGATTTTAAGTAAAGTAGGCCATGGAAAATGGAACCATGATAGTGTTGGATCATGTGCCAAAATATCACTTGTAGGAGATGAGTTTAAGTTTGAAGAGGTTGTTGATTTGTGAGATGTAAGGGCATAGTTGAATGGCGTAATGAATATATGGGCCCTAGTGCTAGAAAAATGTTTATTATACGTAGATATTTTATGCTCATGGAAGATGAACAATTATAAATCTATCAATATTTTATGATAGTTATACGATCATGTGAGTTACACTCATTTCATAGTTCAAACATAGGTTCTTGGATGGTTTATACAAGGCACATGGCATGATTTTATTTTTGATGAATTAACTTTATTTGGAATGAGTTTAAATCATAATAATGAGTGGATGAATGGAGTTATAGGCCTCTAGTATGAATTGATAGTTATTAGGTTCTATCAACATTACACTTTATATCACTGACATCATCACATGACTTTTACTATGTGTCTGACCTAGTGAAAGTAGGTTAGATATTATATTTGACACATGTGTTTCATGTACTAAATTGATATCATAATATCATGTTACTAAATCATGTTTTGTTTAGTGAAGAAGGGCATTTTTATGCAATAATTATAGATGAGGATAAAGAGAAGGGGATAAACTAATACTTGTGTTAGTGTGTAAAATAAATATAGAAATTTATTTCTAAAATCATAAATGGGGAAAATATTCACTAATGCATTGGGTCTATTGTAGTTATTGGAACGTGGATTTAATGTTATCCTTAAAAAATTTCTAATGTATGGTTGTTTTAAGACTTTGAAGTATGTAAGAAGATATTCCCTATTCAATTTTTTTTCTTCCAAAAAATGTTTAGCCATATAAATATTAGGGTAGGCTATTAAAAATGAATTTATGGAATGTTCATCAATATGACCATGAATCAATTATTGATACCATAAAGATTAGAGCCAATTGTAGTGGTTAATTAGATTAAACCCCAAGGTATGTTTAATTATCAAATGCAAATGTATTTACATTTATCAAATTTTATTTCTTTCTTAATTTTTACATATAAATTTCATTTTAACTAGATACTAATATATTTTTTAGGTTAGTGGTGCCAAATTAACTTCCATCTTCACATGATTAGCACTATTAGTAGATAATTCCATACTCTCAAAACTAAGATAATATTTTCATTCTTGTAGGTCTAATTACTAGTTGACAACATTTGTTGTCAAGGTTTCTTGAGCCTGGAATAGGTGTTTTGTCTCCTAACCAACCATAATCAAACTATAATAATGTAGTATTAGATTTTATTTTCTATTCCCGATGTGGTGGAGATGCTATTTTTTAGACATGAGGCCTTGAATGTAGAGATATCCACCTTGCATTGCATGTTGTCAATGTTTCATGAGCCTTAAATTGGTACTATATATCCTAAACAACCATTACTAAAGGCCAATAATGTGATATTATGCTTTAATATCCATCCCTGACATTTTGGCAATGACAATTTTTATCCAGGAGGTCCCAGAGGTACATATTTCCAACACTGCTTAGATGTTAACAACATTTATTTTCAATGTTCCTTGATGTCATAATGGGTGCTACATCTCCTAAATAGGTGTAATTAAAGTCCAATAATATGGTCTTATATGTTAATTTCCACCATTAATCTCATGCAAATGCTAGTTTTTAGTCATGAGGCTTCAAAGGTAGAGATCTCTAACTAGGTTCGGATTTTGACAACATCTATTGTCAATATTACTCAAGGTCAAAATTGTTGTAAAATTATCTATCCTTGTGGATTCTAAACCCATGGTGGTGGGAATGCATGTAATTTTCACATCTAAAGGTGTTGTAAGTGATGAATTTTAGGAAGTGGAAAGGTCTATTGGAGGCAAATATCTTATCTCTTAAGTACATAAAAGATGCATTATTTGAATGATCACACAATCTTCTCCCATGAATTCATCAATTATTTATAATCATAGGATTCTGGATACATGTATGGGATTCACACATGCACATGATAATTCTTTAAATTTTTGGATATGACTTATAGTTTCTATTTTATGCATATCCAAAGTTTTCCTAAAAAATAACAATTTTCCCTTACAGGGAAATGTGTTCTTGAGGACATAATGGGTGCTTTATATCCTAATCAAGCATAATCAAAGGCCAATAATGTCATCCTAGACATTAATCACCATCGTCAACATGGTGGATACATTTGTTTTTAACCATGGGGCCTTGGAGGTAGAGATATCCAACTTGGCTCGCATGTTGAAAAACATTTGTTGTCAATGTTACTTGAGGATAGAATGGGTGATCCATATCATAGTTAGGAATGATCGAAGGCCAATAATGTTATCCTATATTTTAATTGATAAAACCTATATGGTGTTGATTTTGTTTTCTAATCACTAAGCTTTGAAGGTTAAGATCCACAACTTGGTTGACATGTTAACAACATTTGTTTTCAATGTTGCTTGAGGCCAAAATGTTACTCAAGTTAGTTACTATCAAACTATTTAACCATAATGCCTTTTACAGAAAACTTATTTTATCATAAATCTCATCTTTATCCTATAGCGTGCTTACACCATCATTCATGGGATCCTAAACTAAAGTTATTTCTTTAATTGATGGCCATTGATAATCTTTTTAATATTCATAGTCATGTGTTATAGTATTTTGTGTGTTATCATATAATGGGTGTTGTGTTGGTTTTGATTTTGTATCAATATAATACTGTTTTAAATTTTATACATTTAAACATATAATATTTAATATTAAAACTCACCATCACATTAATTCACAGGAGATACATAAATATATGGTCTATACAAAGGGAATGGAATTATGAAGAATAATGGTAATAAGTGTATTTAAATTGTTGAAGATGGTTTGGAGGTTTGGGTAGGTCTATGAGATGATATATGGTAATAAGTTAGTCCCAACAAAGCATAAAACCCTAGTCAAATAGTTCTAAAAGAGATTTTACTTGTTATATGAGATTAAGAAGGGTATTGGGATCTTGAGAAGAGTTGTAATAGGTTTTGAATGAGGTGATTAAGGTGTTTCAAGGGTCATTGGACCATAAACAGATGGTATATCACTCATGGAATCTGAGAAGCATAATCAGGATTTGTAGGGCTATGAGCTTAGGAGGAAGAAAGGTGATAACCTTGAAGGGATAGAGGTGTAATGTTGTGAGCATAGTTTAGTTATATTGTAATGAGGTCTATAAAAGGAGATACAAGAGAAAGTGATACATTATAGGCCCATTTAGGCCTAGTCCTTAAAGCCAAAATGAGGTAGTAAGTGGATAAGGTAAAAAAGTGGAGGTCTCAACCTATGAGAATAATTTTTTGAGATTAAAATGAGTGTGATAAGCATGAGTTTTGGGTTAGAAGTGAGAAAGAATAATTCATGATAATGTAAGAATGTAACATTCCTCAAAACTTGCAGTGGATAAAACTATTAAGTGGTTTCATGTTTAACATTATTTAATGTTGGAAATATGTGTGAAAGAGTTGCAAAAGGGTGAGGCAAGGAGAAGAGTAGTCTTGAGGAGACTAGACAAAGTGAATGAAATGGTAATAAAATATCAAACATGGATAAAACTTTTCCCTTTTACAAAAATTATGTACATGCTTATAGATGAGAATGATATGTATGAATAAATGAAATACATTGGGAGTGTATTGATATGTAGTAAATCTTATATGCTTATTTTTTTTTTATTTTAGAGTAATTTTGAGCGACTAGTTATCAATAACATAAGCTTTTATATAGTCTAAAACCAATTTTTAGTACTTAGTAATATTATATTTAAGAAATAAGAAAGCAATAAAATCTTGGAATACGTTCAAATATTTAATAAAAAGTCAAATTATTGTTAAAATATTATTATTGATTTATCACTAAGGAAGGTTTATTATAAACATAGTATGATTGATGTTCATCCTACATCATTTAGGCATAGCATGTTACATGATCATAGTCAATTTACAAGAAATTCATTTGATCAATCAAGTATGGGAGGAAATGAAGAGTTCTTAAGTGGTTTAGTCCATATTTGAGGTCTTGAGAGGATACTAGAAACCTTAAATATATGGTAGTGATTCTTAAGAAAGATAAGAAGTTCTTTTATAAAATCAAGATTATTTGGACATGGATATGGAAAAGGGTTAGAATTTGAAGGTAAATAATAATATGAAGATCTGTTGGAGATCAAGAACCCTAAGAACCTATTTTAGGCTTTCAAGACTTTGTACCTAAATCAAACAGAGTTAAGTTGAAGAGAGGAAGGAGAGTGTAGATTCCACATTTGTGAATGGGGAAGTTGTATGGATCATAGAAGGAAAGAGTATATAAAATGGTGAAAAGTGAGAAGGATAATAAGTCTAATGATTCCAAGATAGAGGAATGGTCTCAAAGAAGCTAAGAACCTATATAAAAATATGATGATCACATATTAAATTCATTTTTCATAGTGATATGAGAGATAATCAAGTTTTAGTCCTAGGATCTACATCAAATAAGGCCTCATGGGAAAGAAGAATATTTGAGAACATGAATTAGGCCTTCTAGCCCTTCTTTAGCAATAGCGAAAGATAGGCACAAGGAAGAGTTGGGGCCTTCAAGAAGGTTGGTTGGTATTTTTAAGGAAAGGGTGGGAGGTTGGAAGCTATTATAGGTGACTTTAAGTGCACATATAAGGTGAATGACAATAGTCTTAGACAAGCCTAGAATATACATTGAGAGAGTGAGACAAGATTGATTGCAAGAGGAGAGTGGATAATCTAGAGTGAGTTAAACCTTTAGAGGTGACTGAAGTGAATATCAAAAGCCTAAATAAACATAAGAGAGTTTTGGTGTTAATAGGAAGATATTATAGTGAGGAAGTCAATGAAACTATTGGAAAAGAGTAAGGATAAAGCTCTAAGCTAGGTGAGTTTGGTATCAGCATTGAAATCATAGGTATCAAAGGTAGATGTTTTGAAAAGGTTTGTAGATGATCAGATTTGAATTATATCATAACCTATTTATATTTTAAGACCAATCCAATATAGTAGAGTATGAAATATTGTAAATAAATGTTTTTGAAAGAGTTTGAAATATATTCAAAATCAAAACAAATAAATGAAAAATATATTAACGTAATTATACTTAAATTTTCCATGCCTTTTAACAATTTTCAACATAATATAATGTTTAAAAAGTGAAATGTTGACCAATATATATGGATATATTTTATATCAATAGCATCCATAAAGGTGTACAAAATGTGAACATAATACAATATTTGAGGGCAATAACATATAGGCATATATACAATATGTCAAACAATTATACGACAAACAACAAAGGCATAAAGAATTATCATAAGACATGATCTGCTAATCACAAAAGTTCATTTATGTATTTAGATTTCTTGTCTAAGCCTATCCCTTAGATTCCTTTCTCACAATTGAATGTCTCTGAGCAGATTGACTACAAGTCTTCTTTGGCTGCAAACTTGTCTATAGCTCCAACTATGTATATGAAAATATTTTTCAACAATTTACATGAAGTAACATGTTAAAATCACACAAAAAATAATCAAAAGTGCACTTAACACAAGCTAGTAGTCATGGTCAATTTGAGAATGACACTCATAAAAGTATATGATAGGTTCAGGTTGGTGAATAGGAGTGTGAAACAAGTAACTACTATGAGTCAATGATCTGCTCTAGATGATGGAAGGAAGAGATCACTACAAACATATATATACATATAAAACAAAATTGAAATGACCTCATAAACTAAATCATTAAAATATAATATGAAAAAATACAAGTTATTTTGCCTAACTATACCATGCCACCCCTACTAATCATTTTTATAGGACAAGAAGATATCATTGAAGGAGTCTACATAGACAAATTTTTTTATTGTTATTTATTTTCACAAGTGTAGAGTATAATTACAAAACAAACATCCATATTTATAATTAAACATTATGTAATATATAACTAGACCATGTACCTCAAAGTGTTGCTATGTGGATGGAATCATAGTAATAATAACACCTACATTTGTTCCCTCCTTAATAGATGCTGGTGTGTTTTCTGAGGTCATCAATTGAACATATAAAATATCATAATTAGTAACTTAAATACACATAAATATATATACAACATATATGTATAATGCATAATAATATTAATTAATCGCTATAAATTACCTTTGTATAGGTATAAAACATAGGCACGTTATGATAAAAACAAATGATCATCTTGAACCTAAAAATGTTTTTCAACATAAAATCATTTCATATACATCAAATTAACATTTAAATTGTAAAAATGTTTTAAATGTAGCAAGTTTGACATTTTTGTTGTAATAAGTAAAATATTAAACATAACTGGGAAGTGGTAGGCAAGGTGACCGAATGAAATGTATATGGATAAAACATAGAAAAGTCGATATTATCTAGGCCCATGGAAAAACTATCATGAGTGGACTACATGAAAACCTTCCCATGCTCACCAGATCCAGTGCATGTAGTGTCACATGGTTTATATAAGTAAGCTCATTGGGTAGTAACATTGGACAAATCCTCACCACAACCACCCTCCACAAGAGGAGTATGAAAAAACTAGATTGTATGTTGGATAAGGGTATCATGAAATACATTAAGTGCATGCAAGTTATCAATCTCTACAACCTCCTTAACTATTGAGGGTAGTGTCTTAGGAGGGTGGGGTTTATCAAGATGTGATCTTGCTAGATGATTAGATGAATGATGTGTACCTATCATATCATTCAAAGGTCCCTTTCCCGTACTTGGAAATCTGAAAAATCAAAATAATTTGGGATTTCATTCAACAAAAACTCACAAGATAATTTTCTAAGAAAATATTATGGTACCTCATTATTTTTACATGGTGGGTGATCAAAGACCATCCATCATCACTCCCAAAAATTATGTTTGATGTAATCATGAGTGTACAAATAGATATGAATACATTTTTACATCACGATAAGTAGCATACCAGTCTTCCCATCAATGAATAAGGAACAAATTTGGGCTTTGGTTATGTTTTTATCTCTCATAGCAGCTACTAAAACTTTGTTAGAATAGTATGTCCTACATTTTTTTTTATAGTCGTCCACCTATCAATTAGATCTGTTAATGGCTCAACTTGATAAAATAATATATGTAGTGTGTTTGCCATGGAAATTTAGTGGAGGTTGGTTGAATTTTTATATCTTAATGACATAATTATATTCTCAAGTTCAAGCTTATTTTCTACTAAGTGGCTTGCAGAATATTCTTATCTACCTTGAGGGCTTGAGGAACTAAATTAGAGCTAAGAGGGTTTTATGGGTGAGGAGGGAATCAAGGGTTAGAAAAGATAGGAAGGATTGGAACGATAGTGAGGATATGAGGGTTTTGTGGATTAAAAGATGGAAAATTAGCCATAACACATGAAGATGTATAAAAACATAAAAATATAAATAATTTTAAGAAAAATACAACAAAAATGAAAAAAGTAGGGTCTATTTACATAAATTAATTTGTAATCACCTCTTTTTCAGTTTGGCATTCTCAAATTGAAGGGTAGCTGTCTCAAAAACATATATTCTTGCTTACTCAATCTTATTGATCCAAAGTGTGGGTTTTATCTTATTCATCTTGATCACAGTTTTTGCTATGTGAAATGCCAATTGATTTGTATTTCAATTTTTTTATTGTTTAAATTTTTTTCACATGGTAATTCCATATATGTAGTTATTCTGCACATATAGTTTAGCCTTGATAAATATTGAGTCTAAGTTTAAGAACATCATACACAGCTCTAATAACCATGTATGGGGAACATTTTTTGGGGAATAAATTGGAATTATGTCCAATTTTTGGTTCTCCAAATTCATGCATGTTGGTATGAAAATATATTAGGAGGATAAACTAGTGACTTCAAATAAACAATGTGGGGAGCAAAGTCCCTTTTATATTAGTAGGTAGAGTTACAAGAGAAATAAGGAAATATTTTAAAATAAATGATTGTGAATCATCTAGTACTAATTTTAACTTTAAATTATGAAAACGAGTTTTTAGAAAGGAATATGTAAAAAAGGAGAGGGAGAGAGAAAGGAGAAGTTTAGAGAAACAAACTTGCCAAATTAGAAACTTAGACTAGACGAAAGTGTTAAGATAAAATCTGAATTTCTAAAGACAAAAATTTCTCTCAATTAGTGCATCTAAAAGACATAATCATATCCTTCGATATATGAAAAATATCCTTGAAGACTATTTAAATTTGATAACAGAAACTAATAATCTTATGTATTTTATAATAGAAATAAGCAAAAAATTATCTATATTACCATCGATATTTGCACGTGTTGGAAATGTAAATTACAACTCTAGATATAATATTTGTAATATAATCTCGTATTCTCAATAGTTTTAAAATATAACAATGGAAATTAAAATAAGATACATTATATTATGAAAAATAGATAACTCAAAAGATATTACTAATGAAAAGTTTAGAAACAATGTAGAAAGAATGATCTCCATTTACAATGCTTTGCCAAAATTATATCTACTTTGAACTCTTATTATGAAGCCCTAACTTGTATTTATAGGCTAAGATAGGTGGTTATCGTGCAAAACACATATTTTTCCTTTTAAAAAAATTGCTAAAACACTAATGAGAATTTACAACTTAAAACAGTGCTAAATCATTTAATACCACTTGAGAAAATAATTAGGATTTTTACACTAATTTAAAAATTACATCAACAACTTGCACAAATTGAAAAGAAAGTTAAAAAATTGACAAAGACAACTTCAATCATTAGAATTCACATTTACAAGGGGGAACAGAGTGCAACAACATAAGATAGGTGCAAAGAAACAAGAAAAGACAATAGAAAAACACTAGAAGAAATTCTTCATTCTTATTATTGTTGTATTGAAAATTATTTCCCTTTTAAGAAGTCATCAAATCTCTGGAGAAATACCCGAATTAAGTCTTCATCTAGTCCATCTATGTTCTTGTAGGAAATGTCTACTGAGTAGTTTAATTATATCATTTCTTGAAGCTTCCCTTGGATATTTTTTATTTTATTTTCCAAATTATCCACATTCAATTCTCATTGACAACTGATGAAGTTAATCATAACCAAATATAGATGCATGATTGACAATGTCCTAAATTTTCTCTTTGAATTATCCAATTATGGTCTCAATTGAATGATATTTCCCTCTTGATTATTGTCATTGACAAAAAGAGAATCTAAATTTTTGAATTCATTATTGATTTACATCATTGTGTCAATTTCAAGTGACCTTGCATCATTGTATTTATGAACACACTCTTATAAGGACTATATTCTAAATATAGTGGCCCAAAGAAATTTAATTCTATTTATAATTTCATATTTATTGATTAATCCTTTTTCAACAAGATCAACAAAAGGAAATTTCAAGAATTCAACCAACCCAGGAATGATTTCCTCCCAATTTTATTTCTCCTGGGCATATCCATTTTCCTTTATTGCTGGATGTTCATATTGTGATTATATTTTAGAGAACATTGTCATTGTGGAAAGAATTACTAAGGCCAATTAATAAGCAATTTTTTAAATCTAAGCTTTCACTGCATTACCCATTTTCCCTACCTGTCTCACTTTCTCCACTGTCTCAGCATGAAGACTAGATGAATCAATAACTGGTTGAATTGGCTAAATCAATCTATGTATTATTGAATTCAATTGTTCCACCTTATCTTTCAGTTCATCTTTCATCACCTTATCTTTGTCCATTTTTCAAACATGGTTCCAATTGATAATTGTACAACTCTTTTCATCCCTTACGTGGTTTGTTTTTCCAAATGAACCCTAGATATCTGATAGTATTCATCCATGACTTGTTACTTATCCATTTCAACCATAAGAATGACCACCTATACATAATTATCTCTCTTTTCATTTGTCACCATTAAATAAACTATCCTCACTTTATTTGGTCTCTTTGACAAAGGAACTATCAAGGTTTCAAAATCTATCTCTTCACATTCAATATTTTTTCTTGTTTTCTTCACTACTATAGACAACCAATCTGAAGTTGTCATTATTGAGGAAAGCAATGGGATGGAAGTTGAAATAGGTGAAACAATCTTGGATAAAGTTGAAGAAGGTGTTTTATTAATTATCAATCCTTAAAATGATGTTTCAATTTATTGTTTATATTGATTGTATCAAAATGAATTCATGGAGGAGTCATGGTCAAATAAAGATTCAAAGAAGAATTTGACTATTTGTCTCATGGGAAACCTTGAATAGTCTTTTATTATCACTTTTTTTGTCAATGTAATCCATCTAATAGTCCAAAAAATGTGGAACATGCTGAAATGAAAATTCAAGATTGTGTTCAATTAGGCTCTTATTATCAAATTAAAACCTACTTTCAAACATCCTTACGTTATAGTGAGACATGTACTAATCAAATATCTTGGCCTTCACTAGTGAAGGGTAAGTATACCTTCCAATTGAGATTGGAAATTTGATCTATTTTTGGTATAGACTTGTCAAGAATTTGTGTGTTTCAACAAGTTATCTTAATAATTCCATCAAAACCCACTTGTCATTGACATATCATGGGGGCATGTAAGGAGATAATTAACAACTAATAATTCTCAAATAACTAAAGGTTGAGAAAAATATTAACCAAACTCCTCATCTTTCTATTTTTGTAGTGATTACATCTGATATTCTCACGTTAAAGAGTTCATTTTCAAACAACTGGATGATGAAATGAACAAAGCAATCATTTCCTCTTTTCAAGTGATGAGAATTTTATTTCAATGATAGATGGGGGTATATTTCATACACGATCTCTTTCTCAATATCACCCATTATATCAAATCCATAAAAATGCCTTCAACTTACTGCAACATAAACAAGATACAGACATATCTAATTTTGACATGAATTTTACCTCCATGAGTTTTTTGTGAACGGCATCACTGATCAAAATAACATAATTTATATATTATTATTTCTAAGGATGATCCAAAGGAATCTGTACATCTATGTCTAAAAATTCTTTACCATTTGATTTTCTACTTTCCTAAGAAACAATGTGATCATGTCACTTGTCTCATCTTTGAAATCAGATATTTCAAGATTTTTTAGAATCCAAGTGGAGGAATGTTTTGGTTTAGTCAACCAAACTTTATTAACTTGTTTAGAACATGTTATAATATTTTCATCCCAAATTTGTTTATAAGATTCAGGAGTTAGATGCATAAAGTATTCATGATTTTGAAAGCAAAAACCATTGTCAATTTTCTCAGCAACAAGACTCAGTGCTAACTCCCCTTGAGGATATCTTACCTCCCTTATCTTTAAGGTATAATTATTTTTAACAATCAAAATTATCCTAATAAATTTTAATGACATTAGGAATCTTTCCACCTATGCAAATCCACTATCATAAATACTTTGACCAAAATATGTCTTATGTAATCCATCCATTCTTTCCAAAAAATATTCCAAATTGATGTGGCCTAGATTTATGTCAGTGATATTTACCACATTAAAATTTAGTGGTGAAGGAAGTGTCACATCTTGAAATTGATACATCATGATTTCTTTGCCTTTACTCAGATTCTCCTTTTCCATAGTAGTAAACTAATACATCAATTTGACAATAAAAATAACAAATTAAAAATTTTGGAGAAAAGCTCCTTATTTATGAAAAATGACTTAAATGTAAATTGAAGTATGTACTCACAAGTCAATCATAAAAATTAATTCAACATATTTTTTTATGCTTTTTCTATGAATTTTAATTTATTTTTGACCAAATTATATGTTTACAAATGCACATGTAGAAAATTCCTTTGTATAGCCCGTTATGAACTTTTGTATCCAACATAAATAAATAAAATAATTATAAAAATAATTTATTTTTCAAATTTTAAATTATTTCCCTATTCTCTGTGATTTTAAAAATTTATGAAATTTAAAAAATCTCATATTTTTTTAAAAATCATCACTCAACATAGATGAAACTTGTGACTATGCAAGGAACCAGAATGATTAAAATTTCACCACCATCAATTATATTCCTATTTTTTACTAGTTTAGTGAAAACATTTGTTTACTAGAAAAATATGTCAACCTTTTTAACATCCTCCTCAAAGATGAAAACATACTAATTCAAAAACATGCAAATTGAAGATTTTTAAAATTGACAAAATAGTTAATATTCATACCAACTTTCGAATTCTCATTTTTTGGATTTCTATATTTTCCACTCATCTCTTAAATTATATTTCAATCATCTTCTTTCCCCTGATTAAATTTTTATTATTTTCTTACCCTCAAATAGGCATATGACTTATCATATGCAAGTTGTATGGATTTACTGAGAGAAGGAAAAAAATATTTTTAAATTTGTTTTTCCCAAACTAATCTTTATTGGATTGTATGACTTGGTAAAAGCTGAAAAAAACTAAAATAATTTACAAAATCTGACCTTACTGTTGGTCATATGCCCTATCAGTGCCCCTATGCAAAAAAAATCAAAGAAAATTTTCTAGAATGAAAAAATGGTGTAGGTCATACAACTAACGTAGATGGGGGAAAATAAAACAATAATTTTAATTCTACTAGTGGAAGTTGTACAACCACCAGCTGAGAAGAAAAAAGAATAATTTTAATTTTGCTTCTTTTGGCATAGTATAAGAAATATGGTACCTCAATTTGTTGAGGAAAACAAAAAAAATGTCAAAATACACTACCTTTACCCTCAAATATTTTCTTGCTTTTTTGGGCATTTCAGGAGAAAACTAAAAAAAATTAAAATGAAAATTGCTTGAAATTTTATTGTGCCAATGTAGTGCCTAGCTTAGTCTTGGAAAATATATTTGAAATTCTCTGTGAACTCACACAACTAAAAATATTTTTTTCTTAAATTTACTTCCCATTTGTAAGTTGATAAAATTTCTTCCTGGTAATCATTGGTTAAAACATGGATGGAAAGTTAATTTTTAAAATGTTTAAAAATTATCATAATGAACATGTTAATTGAAAAGATAAACTTGAAAGGAAGACAAACTTATTTTAAAACTACTTGAGGAAGCAACAATATTTGCATGATTGACAAAAAACATTTATTGGTTTGGGTGTAGGCTTGTTAAATAAGCTTCAACTAGCAACAATAATTTTTGTGGTAAAAATTCAATTTACATAGTGGAAGTTTGCATTAACATGACTTTTAGAAATATAATTTTTATTTATGTGACTTGTGGAAATAAAATTTTGAGTTGTGTGAAAAAGAGAAATTTTAAACATTTTTTCAATTTACATAAATTTTTAATATATTTTTTCAAGTTATACAATAATCAAAAACTTTTTCATAATTTAAAGGGAAAACAAAAACTTTTGGGCAATTTGCACCAAAGCCAAAAATGTTTTTTCAAATTGCACCAAATTTGAAACAAAAATTTCAAATTGCATAGAGACAATTTTTTTTACAATTTACACAACTTATGAAAAATTAATGTGTATTTTCACAACTCATGAAAAGCTAATTTTTTTTTCAAAGTAGAGGGAATTCTAGCATTTTTTTTCACAGAAGATTCAAATCTTATTTTAAATAATTTGGTAATAAAAGAAAAATAGATATTAATTTTTAATTAATCATTGTTTTGATTAACTAATTAAAAATTTTATTTGTTTTAAGATTTATATGTTTTTGAGAGAAATTTAAAAAAAAATAGCCATTTATTAAAAAATGTGTTTTCCACTAATTTTTTGCCATTTTAGAAATCTACAACAATAGTGCATACACCTCTATGAATATTTGAAGATGTTTAGGTTTATGCATAATAGTTTGGTATTTTTGAAATTTGTAGATTCAGCAGATAATTTAAGAATGGATGAAGAAAAAGTAAACACAATTTTTGAGTGGGCTATTCCAAATAACATCATAGAGGTGATAATTTTTCCTTATTTATCACTTTCTTACATAAACTTATTTATAAGTTTTAGTAGTCTTATTACACCAATAATAGATTGTATAAGGTAGAAAGACTTTGTATTGATAAGGGTAGTTATAGAATGCTTTGAGTTATTGAAGAAGAGTATTATAAAAATCTTTATTTTAGCATTAACATATCTTGGAAAAGTGTGTGAGTTTGATTATAATGCTTCATTTGTGAGAATTGATGTTGTGTTGAGTCAAGAAGGAAAACCAATTTAGCATATTTCATTGAGAAATCAAATGGTTTTACAAAAATGTATTCTACATCTGATGTTATATTTTATGGCATTATAGAAGCATTAAGACGTTAGGTGAATTACCTAGTGTCTAAAGCATTTATCTTGTTTACTAATCATGAGGTCCTGAAGTATGTGAATACTCAAAATAAATTAAATACTAGGCATGCAAATTTGGTGTCTTTCTTGCAATATTATACTTTGTCATTGAAGCACAAATCAAGAAAACATAATCAAGTCATTGATGTTTTGAGCAAAAGAGTGGCATTGTTAAGTACTATGGTGACTAAAGTAGTTGGATTTGCAGTTTTTAAAAATTTATATGATACTGATCCATATTTTAGAAAGATAGTTGAAAAATGTAGGAATCCATCAATAGGTGAGAAAAGTAATGTCTATGACTAGTATATTATACATTATGATTATCTCTTTAAATAGAAATAATTGTGTATTTCAATTGGGTCTCTAAAATACAAAATTATAAGAGATTTGCATAGTGGTGGTTTGCTTAGACATTTTCATAAGATAAAGATAATAACTTTGGTGGAGGAAAAGTATTTTTGGTGAAAGATGAAAGTATATGTAACAAGACATATTTCAAGGTGGAGGATATGTCAGGTGGCAAAATGACAGATACAGAATATAGGGTGGTACATACCATTACCAGTTCCAAGAGGATCATAGATAAACTCGAGTATAGATCATGGGTTGGGATTATAAAACACGTAGAGAGGTAATTATTCAATTTTTATTATTATAGACATATTTTCTAAGATGGTTCATTTTATTTCATGAAAGAAAACCAATGATTCCACTAGAGTTGCAGAACTATTTTTAAGGATATTGTAAGATTTCATGGTATTCCAAAAACTATTAGATTAAATAGGGACATGAAATTTCTAAGTCATTTTTGAAGGAATAAATGGGGGAATATTTGAACCAATATGTAATTCAGTAGTACATACCACCCACAAAGAGATGGGTAGAGAGAATTTGTAAACATAAGATTTGAAAATTTGTTGAGATGCATAGTCAGAGAGAAGCACAAGAAATGGGAATTAACCTTACCACAAGCCAAGTTTGCATATAATAATTAGTTTAATAGATCAATAGGAAAATTAGCATTTTAGATTGATTATGGAAGCAACCCTATTAGTGTTTTAAATTTGGTACAATTACAAACTATAGAACAAGTTATTGATGATGCAAAATTATTTGTAGAGCATATACAATAATTGCAAGAATATGTGACAAGAAAGCTATAGGAAAGTAATGAAAATTGTAAAGCAAAAAAAAATGTTAGATTAAGGTTAGAGGTATTCAAGGAAGGTGATTTGATGATATTTTATTTGAGAAATAAAATATTTTTGACAGACATATATAACAAGTTGAATTACAAGAAAATTAGACCTTGTAAAATTATGAAAAAAATCAATAACAATGCTTATAAGGTGAGTTTACCATAAATTTATTATATATCTCTATTATTTAGTGTTTCATATTTATATGATATCCATGGGGAAGATGGTTAGGGTGAAGAATATGAAGAATTAGATTGGAAGCAACAAGTGCCAATGAAGAATTAAAAAAAATAGTGCAGGTTTTAGATAAGAAGATAGTGAACATGAGGCAATGAAGTTATAATAGATATTTGGTATAGTAGGAGTGTTTATATTAGGAAGATAAAACTTGGAATTTAAAATTAGAGATGGATAAAATTTACTAGATTAAATAGTAGTAGTATAATCATAGTAACTCATGGGCACTGAGTTATTTTCACCCAGAGGAGAATGATGCAAAAATTGAGTCCAAATTTATGGATGCCATAAATTTTGATCTATAGATTGTTTTGAGCTCTATTACATGAAAAAATAATTTACTTGATAATTTAGATGCATACATAACCTATCCTATCTATTTTTTATGTTTTTGATAGTTTATGAAGGCTATATGTGACTATCTGAGGGTTCAAAATTTTCTTTTAATTTTTTTTGGGATTTTTCTATATTTATAAATTATATATTTTTGTGTCCAAACATGAAATTTAGTTGAAATTCATTTGATAGATTAAATTTATTATTTACAATAGTTTTGAAGATTTTTATAGATGCACATGCTTGCATACAAAAGTTACTAAAAAAATCAAGTCTAATTTATTTTTTTGAATTTTGAATTTTGAATTTTGCATGTCAAATACAAATTTAAATTGTGATATATTTATGGATTATTTATAATTAATTAAATTATTCAATATAAATCAATACAAATTATTTTTTTGGAAAATATACCTATTATTTTTATTTGTATTAATAATATTCAGTGATTCATAAATCCAAGTTTTAAAAACCTTTACAATCTGCTTCGATGAAGTTTAAAATAAAATGGAATATTTTAATTTCCAATTTTATTTTTTAAATAAATCCAAAAATTAAATTATACAACTTTTATAATTTTAATAAAGGAAACTGAAAGGAATTTTTTTATCACAGAGAGGAAATTTAAAAAATGAAATATAGCACAAAATATTTGTTTACGGGGTTCACCAAATATATATATCCCTAGGTCCACTCTATGAGTGTTCAGATCTTATTAAAACTCTTTGAGACTGATTACATAAAATATATCTAAGTGAATAATTATTTCCATACTAGATATCTATTTGTGTAATAAAACAAACCTCTCAGAGGTTTTGTTACATCTATATTCAGATATCTCTATCTACAATTTCCACTATGCAAATCCACTACTTCTCTACAAAAATCCTATTACCATCTCTATAAAATAGCCTGTAGTTATATATATTTCTCATGAATAATGTTGTTTTAAAAATTAGAAAAATCCTTGGGGTACTAAAAGAAATTTTTAATTGGGATTTTTCTTGTTTCAACAGCATGGTATTGGCTCTCTGCATGTTTAGATGGAAGTTTCACCATTTATGGTGGATTTCCAAAATTGAATTCCTATATCAATGAGGAGTGTACACATGGAATTGGATAAGAATTGATTGGTTTTAGTAAATATAAATATGTGGTATATCAAATTAAAGGTGGAAAGGAATCTAAAAGGTGTGAGCTTACTATAGAACAAATATTTTTTTCCAAATTTATGGACAAATTAAGGGATGAAATTGTATATGACTATGTAAGACACACACACAAAGATCAATGGATAGAAGAAAAATTCAAGTTAATTAAGGACACATTCCTAATTCATAATATTGGTTCACTAGTTAACTTTGTAGATAATTACACATTGCAACCATAAAGAGAGGTTTATTCATAATTCTAGAGTTTAGTATAGGTTTCATGTTCTATACATATAACATTCATGCATTCACCTGATAGTAAAGATAATGATTATAAAATATTAAGGGATGACAAATTTTATTTCATTGATGATCTTGGACACATTATTTAGAGTATGTTCAAGGTGGGTTTTATTTATTTTATGAAAATTTGAGTAAAAGGAACATTGCATTCAATCAACATTATATATTGTTAGATAACTACACCTTCACAATTTTTGAATTCACAGATGTTCTATTGGCTGATTAGGATACATGTGATCACTAGTATACAATATATTTTGATTTTAACTAAAGTAGGAAATGGAAAATGGAACCATGATAGTGTTGGATCATGTGTCAAAAGATCACTTGAAGTAGAGGAGTTTATGTTTGAAGAGGTTCGTGATTTGTGAGATGTAAGAGCGTAGTTGAATGGTGTAATGAATATATGACCCATAGTGCTAAAAAGAAGGTTTAATGTACGTAGATATTTTATACTTATGGAAGATGAATAATTATAAAGCTATCAATATTATATGATAGTTATATGATCAAGTGAGTTACACTCATTTCATTATTCAAACATAGGTTCTTGGATGGTTAATACAAGGCACATGACCTGATTTTGTTTTGCATGAATTGACTTTATTTGGAATGAGTGTAAATCATAATAATGAGTGGATGAATGGAGTTATAGGCATCTAGTTGAATTGATAGTTATTAGCTTCTATCAAAATTACACTTTAAATCAATGACATCATCACATGACTTTGACTATGTATCTGACCTAGTGAAAGTAGGTTGGATATAATATTTGACACATGTGTTTCATGTACTAAAATTATATCATAAGATAATGTTATTAAAAGTATGTTTTGTTTTGTGATAAACAAAATGTTTATTCTATTATTAAAGATGAGGATAAAGAGAAGGGGATAGACTACTACTTGTGTTAGTGTGTAAAGGAAAAATAGAAATTTATTTATGCAATCGTATATGAGGAAAACATTCACTATTGCATTGGCTCTATTGTAGTTACTGGAACTTCGCTTTAATTTTATCCTTAAAAAATTCTTATGTATGGTTGTTTTAAGACTTTGAAGTATGTAATAAGATATTCCCTATTCAAATCTAGTTCTTGTAAAAAATGTTTAGCCATACAAATATCGGGGTAGGCTATTAAAAATTAATTTATGGAATGTTCATCAATATGACCATGAATCAATTATTGATACTATAAAGATTAGATCCAATCCTAATGGTTAATTAGATTGCACCCCAAGGCATGTTTAATTCTCAAATGCAAATGTATTTACAATTATCAAATTTTCTTTATTTCTTAAGTTTTACATATAAATTTCATTTTAAATAGACACAAACATTTTTTTTTAAGTTAGTGGTTCCAAATTAGCTTCCATATTCACTTCATTATCACTACTAGTAGAGAATTACATACTCTTGAAACTAAGATAATAGTTGGGTTCTTGTAGGTCTAATTACTAGTTGACAACATTTATTGTCAGTGTTTCTTGAGTCTAGATTAGGTGCTCTATCTCTTAACCAATCATGATCAAAGAATAATAATGTAGTCCTAGATGTTATTTTCTACCCTTGATGTGGTGGAGATGTGAGTTTTTAGACATAAGGCCTTGAAAGTAGAGATATCCATCTTGGATTTCGTGTTGTCAATGTTTCTTGAGCCTTAAATGGGTACTATGTCTCCTAACCAAGCATTAATAGAGGCCAATAATGTGATATTATACTTTAATATCCATCCCTGACATTTTGGCAATGACAGTTTTTATCCACATGGCCTCAGAGGTAGATATTTACAACTTGGCTTAGATGTTGACAACATTTATTTTCAATGTTCCTTGAGGTAATAATGGGTACTAAATCTCCTAAATAGGTGTGATTGAATTCTAATAATGTGGTCTTAGATGTTAATTTACTCCATAGATGCCATGGAAATGCTAGTTTTTACTCATGAGACTTCAGAGGTAGAGATCTCTAACTAGGCTCGGATGTTGACAACATCTATTGTCAATATTGCTCAAGGTCAGAATTGTTGTAAAATTATCTATCATTATGGATTAAAAACACATGGTGGTGGGAATTCATGTAATTTTCAAGTCTAAAGGTCTTGTAAGTGATGAATTTTAGGAAGTATAAATGTCTATTAGAGGCAAATATCTTATCTCTTAAGTACTTAAAAGAGGCATTATTTGACTGATCACAAAATCTTCTCCCATGAATTCATCAATTATTTATAATTCATAGGATTATGGGTATATGTAGAGGACTTATTCATGCACATGATAGTTCTTTCAATTTATGGATATGACTTACAATTTTTATTTTATGCATATCCAAAGTTTTCCTAAAATATAACAATTTTGCCTTATAGGGAAATGTCTTCTTGAGGACATAATGGGTGATCTATATCCTAATCAAGCATAATCAGAGGCCAATAATGTCATCATATACATTAATCACCACCATTGACATGTTGGATATACTTTTTTTTTATGATGAGGCCTTGGAGGTAGAGATATCCAACTTGGCTCGCATATTGACAACATTTGTTGTCATTCTTGCTTGAGACTAGAATGGGTGATCCATCTCCTAATTGGGAGTGATTGAAGGATAATAATATTATCTTATATTTTTAATTTACAACCCCACTATTGTGTTTATTTTATTTTTTAGTCACTGGGATTTGAAGGTCAAGATCTACAACTTGGCTGACATGTTAACAACATTTGTTTTCAATGTTGATAGAGGATGAAATGTTACTCAAGTTAGTGATTATCAAAATATTAAACCATAATTTATTTTATAGAAAACTTATTTTATCATCCATCTCATATTTATCCTATAGGGTGCTTGCTCCATCATTCATGGGATCCTAAACTAAAGTTATTTCTTTAATTGATGGCCATTGATAATCTTTTTCATATTCATAGTCATGTGCTATAGTATTTAGTGGGTTATAATCTAATGGGTTTTGCGTTGGTTTTGATGTTGTAGAAATATAATACCTTATTAAATTTGATACATCTAAACACACAATATTTAATAATAAAACTCACCACCATAATAACTCACAGGAGCCACATTAATATACAGTCTATACAAAGGGCATGGAATTATAAAGAAAAGTGGTAATAGGTGTATTTAAATTTTTTAAGATGGTTTTGAGGTTTTTGTAGGCCTATGAGAGGATATATGGCAAAAACTCAGTCCCAAAGAAGTGTAAAACACTAGTTAGATAGGTCTAAAAGAGATTTTAGTTGTTATGTGAGAGTAAGAAGGGTCTTGAGATCTTGAGAAGAGTTGTAATATGTTTTGAGTGAGGTGTTTAAGATGTTTCAAGGGTCATTGGACCATAAAATGATGGTATAATAGTCATGGAATTTGTGAACCATAATTAAGCTTTGTAGGGCTAAGAGCCTAAGAGGAAGAAAGGTGATAACCTTGATGGGACAGAGGTGTAAGGTTGTGATCATAGTTCAGTTATATTGTAATGAGGTCTATACAAGGAGATACAATAGAGAGTGATATATTTTAGGCCTAGTTAGGCCTCATCCTTAAAGCCAAAATGAGGTAGTAAATGGATAAGGTAGATGTGTGGAGGTCTCAACCTGTGAGAATAATTTTTTGAGATTAAAATGAGTGTGATAAGCATGAGAGTGGGGTTATAAGTGACAAAGAGTAATGCATGAGCATATAAGAATTTAAATTTACTCAAAACATGGAGTGGATAAAACTAATAAGTGGTTTCATGTTTAACATTATTTAATGTTGGAAATACATGTGAGAGAGTTGCAAAAGGGTGAGGCAAGGAGAAGATCAATCTTAAAGAGACTGGAGAGAGTGAATGAAGTGGTAATAAAAGATAAAACATGGATAAAACTTTACCATTTTATAAAAATTATGTACATACTTATAGATGAGAATGATATGTATGAATAAATTAAGTGCATTGGGAGAGTATTAATATTTAGTCAATATTATATGCTTATTTGTTTTGATTGTAGAGTAATTTTGAGCTACTAGTTATCAATTAAATAAGCATCTATATTGTCTAAAACTGATTTGTATTACTTAGTAATAACAAAGTTAAGAAATAAGAAAGCAAGAAAATCTTGGACTACATTAAAGTATTTGATAAAATGTCAAATTATTGCTAAAATATTATTATTGATTTATCAGTAAGGAAGGTTTATTATAAACATATTACGGTTGATGTTCATACTACATCATTTGGGCATAGCATGTTGCATGATCATTGTAAATTTACAACAAATTCATTTTATCAATCAATTATGGGATGAAATTAAGAGTTCTTAAGTGGTTTAGTTTATATTTGAGGTCTTGAGAGGATACTAGCAACCTTAAATATATGGTAGTGACTCTTAAGAAAGATAAGAATTTCTTCTAGAAAATCAAGATTATTTGGATATAGATATGGAAAGGGGTTAGAATTTTAAGGTAAATAATCATATGAAGATCAGTTGGGGGTCAAGAAACCTAAAAACATGTTTTAGGCTTTCAAGCCTTTGTACTTGAATCAAAGAGAGTTATGTTGAAGGGATGAAGGAGAGTATAGATTCTACATTTATGAATGGGGAATATTGTATGGATCATAGAAGGAAAGAGTATAGAAAATGGTGAAAAGTGAGAAGGCTAATAATTCTTATGATTCCAAGATAGAGGAATGGTCTCAAAGAAGCTAAGAACCTATATAACAAGATGATGATCATAGATTAAATTCATTTGTCATAGTGATATGAGAGATAAACAAGTTTTATTCCTATAATATACATCAAATAAGGCCTTATGGGAAAGAAGAATATTTGAGAACATGAATTAGGCCTACTAGGCCTTCTAGCCCTACTTCAGGAAAAGTGGAAGATAGGTACAAGGAAAAGTTGGAGCCTTCAAGAAGGCTGGTTGGTATTTTTAAGGAAAGGTTAGGAGGTTGAAAGATATTATAGGTGAATTTAAGTGCATCGAGATGGTATATAACAATAGGCTAAGACAAGCCTAGAATATATATTGAGAGAGTGAGACAAGATTGATTGCAAGAGGAGAGTGGATAACCTAGAGTGAGTCAAACATTGAGAGGTGACTGAAGTGAATATCAAAATTCTAAATAAGCATAAGAGAGTGTTGGTGTTAATAGTAAGATATTATAGTGATGAAGTCAATGAAACTAGTGGAAAAGAGTAAGGATAAAGCATTAAGCTAGGTGGGTTTGGTATCAACACTGAAATCATAGGTATCAAAGGTAGATTTTTTGAAAAGGTTTGTAGATGATCAGATTTGACTTACATCATAACCTATTTATATTTTAAGACCAATCCACTATAATAGAGTATGAAATATATTAAAAATCAAAACAAATTATTGAACAATATATTAACATAATTATAATTAAATTTTCCATGCATTTTAACAACATTCAACATATTATAATGTTTAAAAAGTTAAATGTTGACCAATATATATATATGGATATATTTTATATCTATAAAATCCATAAATGTGTAAAAAAATGTGAACACAATACAATATTCCAGGTCAATGACATATAGGCATATATACAACATGTCAATCAATTATACATCAAACCACATAGGCATAAAAAAATGTCATAAGACATGATCTCCTAATCACAAAATTTCATTTTTATCTTTACTTTTATTATCTAAGCCTATCACTTAGATGCCTTTCTCACAATTGAATGTCTCTGATCAAATTGACTTCAAGTCTTCTTTAGCTGCAAACTTGCCTAGAGTTCCAACTATTTATATGCAAATATTTTTCAATTTTTTATAGGAATTAACATGTTAAAATTTTCAAATCACACAAAAAATACTCAAAAGTGAACTTACCACAAGCTGGTAGTCATGTTCAGTTTAAGAATGACACTCAAAAAAAAGTCTATTATAGGTTTAGGTTGGTGAATAGGAGTGTGTAACAGATAACTACTATGAGTTAATGATCTGCTCTTGATGATGGAAGGAAGAGATCCCTACAGACATATATATACATATAAAACAAAAATTCAAAATCAGCTCATGAACTAAATCAGTAAAATTTAATATGAAAAAATACAAATTATTTTATCTAGCTGTACCATGCCACCCCTACTAATCATTTTGATAGGATAAGAAGGCATCGCTAAAGGAATCTACATAGACAATTTTTTTGATTGTCATCTATTTTCACAACTATAGAGTATAATTACAAAATAGACATCCATATTTATAATTAAACATTATGTAATAAATAACTAGACCATGTACCTCAAAGTGTTTCTATGTAGATGGAATCATAGTAACAACAACGCCTATATTTGTTCCCTCCCTAATAGATGGTGGAGTGTTTTTTGAGGTCATCAATTGAACATATAAAATATAATTATTAGTAACTTAAACACACATACATATATATACAACATATATGTACAATGAATAACAATATTAATTAATCACTATAAATTACCTATATATAGGTATAAATCACATGCACGGCATGAGAAAAACACATGATCATATTGAACCTACAAAAAAATTTCAACATAAAAACATTTCACATACATAAAATTAACATTGAAATTGTAAAATGTTTTAAATGTAGCAAATTTGACATTTTTATTGTAATAAGTAAAATATTAAACATGATTGGGAAGTGGTCCGGAAGGTGACCGAATAAAATATAGATGGATGAAACATATAAATGTCAATATTATGTAGGCCCATGGAAAAACTATAATGAGTGGACTGCATGAAAACCTCCTCATCCTCACTAGATCTAGTGCATGTAGTGTCACATGATTTATATTAGTAAGCTCATTGGGTAGTAACACTAGAAAAATCCTCACCATAACCACCCTTTGCAAGAGGAGTATGAAAAAACTAGATTGTATGTTGGATACGGGTGTCATGAAGTACCTTAAGTGTATGCAAATTATCAATCTCTATAACCTCTTTGACTATTGAGGGTAGTGGTTTAGGAGGGTGGGGTTTATCAAGATGTGATATTGCTAGATTATTACATGAATGATGCCTATCCTATCCTTCAAAGGTCCCTTTCCCCTACTTGGAAATCTAAAAAATCAAAATAATTTGGGATTTCATTCAACACAAACTAACAATACAATTTTTTAAGAAAATACTATGGTTCCTCATTATTTTTACATGGTTGGTGATCAAAGACCATCCAATATTGATCCCAAAAATTATTTTGATAAAATAATTAGTGTACAAATGGATATGAATACATTTTTCCATAAAAAGTAGCATACCAGTCTTCCCATCAATGAATAAGGCACAAGTTTGGGCTTTGGTTATGTTTTTATCTCTCATAGAGCTGCCAAAACTTTGTTAGAATAGTATGTCCTACATTTGTTTCTATAGTCATCCACCTATCAATTTTATTTGTTAATGAATAAACTTGATCAAATAATATATGTAGCGTGTTTGCCATGAAAATTCAGTGGTGATTAGTTGAATGTTGATACCTTAATGACCTAATCATATTCTCAAGTTCAAGCTTATTTTCTACTAGGTGGCTTACTGAATCTTCTTATGTACCTTGGGGGCTTGACGAACTAAATTATGGATAAGATGGTTTTATGGGTGAGGAGGGATTGAATGATTATAGAGGATATGAAGGATTGGAGGGATATGAAGGAAAGGTGGATTTTGTGGTTTAAATGATGGCACATTAGGCCCTACACATAGAGATGCATAGAAACATAAAAATATAAATAATTTTAAGAAAAATATAACAAAAAAGAAAAAAGTAGGGTCTATTTACATAAAACATGTGGACTTACCTCTTATTTAGTATGGCACTCTCAAATAGAAGGGTACCTATCTATCAAACATAGATTCTTGCTTGTTCAATCTTATTGATCTAAAGTGTGGGTTTTCTCTTATTCATCTTGATCACGGTTTTAGCTATGTGAAATGCCAGTTGATTTGGATTTTAATTTTTTTTTTATTGTTTAAATTTTGTGCACATGGTAATTCCATATATGTAGTTATTATGCATATATAGTTTAGCCTTGATAACAATTGAGGCTAACATTAAGAACATCATACACGGTTATAATAACCATGTATGGGGAACATTTTTTGGGGAATAAATTGGAATTATGTCCAATTATTTGTCCTCCAACTTCATACATGTTGACATGAAAATATATCAGGAGGATAAATTGGTGACTTCACATCAACAATGTGGGGAACAAAGTCACTTTCATATTAGTAGGAAGAGTTAACTTTATTGAATGTTAAAATAGGAAATAAGGAAATATTTTAAAACAAAGGATTGTAAACCATCTAGTATTAATTTTAACCTAAAATTATGTAAATGATTTTTTAGAAAGGAATATGTAAAAAAGGAGAGAGAGAGAAGGGAGATGTTTTGAGAAACAAACTTGTTAAATTAGAAACTTAGAGTAGATGAAAGTGTTGAGATAAAATTTGACATTCTGAAGACAAAAATTTCTCCCATTCAATGCATCTAAAAGACATAATCATATCCTTAGGGATATGGAAAATATCCCTGAAGACTATTTAACTCTAATAATAAAAAAAATCAAAAGATATTACTAATGTAAAGTTTAGAAACACCTTTTTGTACTGAGTATGAAGAGTAGAATGAATGATATCCCTTTACAATGATTTGCCAAAATTATATCTACTTTGAACCCTTATCATGAAGCTCTAACTTGTATTTATAGGCTAAAATAGGTGATTTTGGTGAAAACCAAATATTTTTCCTTTTTACAAAATTGTTCAAACATTAATGATAATTTAAAACTTAAAATAGTGCTAAATCATTTAACACCACTTGTGAAAAAAGTTAGGATTTTTACACTAATTTAAAAATTACGTCAATAACTTGCACAACATGAGAAAGAAAGTTGAAAAAATTACAAAGGCAACTTCAATAATTACAATTCACACTTACAAGGAGGGAAATAGTGCAACAACATAAGATAGATGCCAAGAAACAAGAAAAGACAATGCAAAAACACTTTAAGCAATTCTTTATTATTCTTATTGTTGTATTGAAAATTCTTTCCCTTTTAATAAGTCATCAAATCTTTGGAGAAATACCTTGATTATGTCTTCATCTAGACCATCTATGTACTTGTAGGCAATGTTTGTTGAGTAATTTAATTATATCATTTCTTGAAGCTTCCTTTGGAGATTGTTTATTTTCTTTTCCAAATTATCCACATTCAATTCTCATTGACAACTAATGAAGTTATTCATAACCAAATGTAGATACAAGATTGACAATGTCCTAAATTTTATCTTTGAATTATACCATTATGGTCTCAATTGAAAAGATATTTCCCTCTTTATTATTGTCATAGACAAAATGAAAATCCAACTTTTTGGCTTCATTGTTGATTTACATCATTGTGTCAATTTCAAGTGACCTTCCATCATTGTATTTATGAACACACTCTTGCAAGGACTACATTCTAAATTTAGTGGCCCAAGTAAATTTAATTCTATAGATAATTTTATATTTATTGATTAATCCTTTTTCAACAAAATCAACAAAAGAAAATTTCAAGAATTCAACTAACCTAGGAATGAGTTCCTCCCAATATTATTTCTCCTGAGCATATCCATTTTAATTTCTTTCTAGATGTTCGTATTGTGATTGAATTTTAGAGAACATCATCATTATGGAAAGAATTAATAAGGCCCATTGATCAATAATTTCTTAAATCTAGTCTTTCACTACATTACCCATTTTCCCTACCTATCTCACTTTCTCCAGTGTCTCATCATGAAGACTCAATGAAGAAATAACTGGTTGAATTGGCCAAATCAATCTAGGTATTATTTAATTCAATTATTCCACCTTCTCTTTTAGTTCATCTTTCATCACATTATGTTTGTCCATTTTTCAAAGGTGGTTCCAATTGATAATTATACATCTCTTTTCATCCCTTGGTTTATTTTTCCAAATGAACCCTAGCTATCTTTTAGTGTTCATTCATAAACTATTACTTATCCATTTCAACCACAAGAATGAGCACTTCTACATAATTATCTCCCTTTTCATCTGTCACCATTCGAGAAACTATCCTCACTTTATTTGGTCTCTTTGGCAAAGGAACTATCAAGGTTTCAAAATATATCTCTTCACATTCAATAATTTTTCTCATTTTCTTCACTACTATAGACAACCAATCTGAATTTGTCATTCCTAAGGAAGGCAATGGGATAGAAGTTGAAATAGGTGAAACAATCTTAGATAAAGTTGAAGAAGGTGTTTTATCAATTATTGATCCTTAAAATGATGTTTCAATTTATTGTTTTGTATTGATTGTATCAAAATGAATTCATGGAGTAGTAATGGTCAACTCAAGATTCGAGGAAGAATTTGAATATTTTTCTCATGGGAAACCTTTTGTAGTCTTTGATTCTCACTTTTTTTTGTCAACATAATCCATCTAATAGTCAAAAAAATGTTGAACATGCTGAAATGAAAATATAAGATTGTGCTCAATTAGGCTCTTATTATCAAATTAAAACCTAGTTTGAAACATCCTTAGGTTATAGTGAAACATGTATTAATCAAATATCTTGGCCTTCAATAGTGAAGGGTATGTATAGCTTCCAATTGGGATTGGAAATTTGATCTATTTTTTGTATATAATTTTCAAGAACTTGTGTGTTTCAGCAAGTTATCTCACTAATTCCATCAACACCCACTTGTCATTCACATATCATGGGGGAATGTAAGGAGAAAATTAACAACCACTAATTCTCAAATAACTGAAGGTTGATAAAAATATCAACCAAACTCCTTATCTTTCTATTTTTGTAGTGATTACAACTTATATTCCCATGTTAAAGACTTCATTTTCAAAAAAACTAGATGATGAAATGAACAAAGCAATCATTTCCTCTTTTGAAGTGATGATCATTTTATTTCAATGCTATATGGGGGTAGATTTCATACATCAATGCTTTCTCAATATCACCCACTATATGAAATCCATCAAAATTCCTTGAACTTGCTACAATATAAACAAGATACAAAGTCATATCTAATTTTCACATGAAATTTACCTCTATGAGTTATTTGTGAATGGCATCACTGATCAAAACACCCCAATTGATATATTTATTATTTCTAAGGATGATCCAAATGAATTTGTACATTTATGTCTAAATTTTTTTTATCATTTGATTTCCAACTTTTCTAAGAAACAATGTGATCATGTCACTAATCTCATTTTTAAAATCATATATTTTGAGATATTTTAGAATCCGAGTGGAGGAATGTTTTGGTTTAGTCAACCATACTTTATTAAGTTGTTTAGAACATGTTATATTATTTTCATCTAAATTTTTTTTGGAAGATTCAGGAGTTAGATGCATAAAGGACTCATGATCTTGAAGTCAAAAACCATTGTCAATTTGCTAAGGAACAAGACTCAGTGCTAAATCCCCTTGAGAATATCTTACCTCCATTATCTTTAAGTTATAATTATTTTTCACAATCAAAACTATCTCAAGAAAATTTAATGACATTACGAATATCTCCATCTATGAAAATCTACTATCATAAATACTTTGACCAAAATATCTCTTATGTAATGCATCCATTCTTTCCTAAAACACTTCCAAGTTGATGTGGCATAGATTTATGTCAGTGATATTTACAACATTAGAATTTTGTGGTCAATGAAGTGTCACACCTTAAAATTGATACATCATGATTTCTTTGCCTTTACTTAGATTCTCCTTTTCTATAGTAGTAAACTAATACATCAATTTGATAATAAAAATGACAAATATAAAAATTTGTATAAAAGTTCTTTATTTGTGAAAAATGACGTAAATATAAATTGAAGTATGTACTAACAAGTCAATCATAAAAATTAATGCAACATATTTTTTATGCCCTGTGTATGAATTTCAATTTCTTTTGACCAATTTATATGTTTGCAAATGCACATGTAGAAAATTCCTCTATATATCTTGTTACGAACTTTTCTATCAAACGTAAATAAATGAAATAATTATAAAAATAATTTATTTTTCAAATTTAAAATTATTTCCCTATTCCATGTGATTTTAAAAATTTACAAAATTTTAAAATATTGTATTTTTTTTAAATCATCACTCAACATAGAGGAAACTTGTGACCGTGTAATGAATCAAAATGATTAAAATTTCACCACCATCAATTCTATTCTTAGTTTTTAGCAGTTTACTGAAAACATTTTTTACTAGAAAATGATGTTAACCTTTTTAATGTCCTCAAAGATGAAAACATACTAATTCAAAAACATGCAAATTAAAGATTTTTAAAATTGGTAAAATAGGAAATATTCATACCAACTTTCGAATGTTCATTTTTTGGATTTCTATATTTTCCACTCATCTCTTTTATATTTTTCAATCATCTTCTTTCCCTTGATTAAATTTTTATTTTTTTTCTTGCCCTCACATAGGCGTATGACTTATCATACGCAAGTTGTATGGTTTTAATGAGAGAAGAAAAAATAATTATTAAATTTTTTTCCCAAACTAATCTTTACTATATTGTATGACTTGGTAGAAGCTGAAAAAACCTAAAAAAATTTAAAAATATGACCTTGTTGTTGGTCGTACACCCTATTAGTGCCCCTATGAAAACAAATCAAAGAAAATTTGCTAGAATAAATAAATGGTGCAAGTCATACAACTGCCATAGATAGGGGGAAATAAAACAATAATTTTAATTCTACTTGTGGAAGTTGTACAGCTACCAATTGAGAATAAAAAAGAATAATTTTAATTTTTCTTCCTTTGGTGTACTATGACCAATATGGCACCTCAATTTGCTGAGAAAAATAAAAAAATTGTCAAAATACATTGCCTTTCCCCTCAAATATTATCTTGCTTTTTTGGGTGTTTTAAGAGGAAACTCAGAAAAATTAAAATGAAAATTGAATTTTCTTGAAAATTTCTTGTGCCAATGTAGTGCCTAGCTTAGTCTTGGAAAATATTTTTGAATTTTTATGTGAACTTGCACAACTAAAATTGTTTTTTTCTTAAATTTACTTCCCATTTGTGAGTTGACATAATTTGTTCCTGGCAATCATTGGTTAAAACATCGATGGAAAGTCAAGTTTTAAAATGTTAAAAAATTATTAGAATGAACATGTGAAATTAAAAGATACACATGAAAGGAAGATAAACTTCTTCTAAACTACTTGAGGAAGCAACAATATTTGCATGATTGACGGAAAACATTTATTAGTTTGCGTGTAGGCTTGTTAAATAAGCTTCAACTAGAAACAATAATTTCTATGGTAAAAATTCAATTTGCATAGTGGAAGTTTGTGTTAACATGACTTTTAGAAATATAATTTGTATTTATGTGACCTGTAGAAATAAAATTTTGAGTTGCACAAAAAAGGGAAATTTTAAACATTTTTGAAATGTACACAATTTTTTAATATATTTTTTCAAGTTATAAAATAGTCAAAAACTTTTTAATATTTTAAAGGGAAAACAAAAACTTTTTGGCAATTTTCACCAAAGCTAAAAATGTTTTTGTAAATTCCACCAAATTAGAAAAAAAAATTCAAATTGCATAGAGACAATTTTTTTTACAATTTACACAAATTATGAAAAATTAATCTGTATTTTCACAACTCATGAAAAGCTAAATAATTTTGCCCAAGTAGAGAGAATGCTAGAAATTTTTTTCACAGAAGATTCAAACATGTTTTTAAATAATTTGCTAATAAAAGCAAAATAGACATTAATTTTTAAGTAATTATTTTTTTGATTAACTAATTAATTTTTTTTTTAAAAAGATTTATACGTTTTTGGGAGAAGTTAAAAAAAATAGCCATTTATTGAAAAATGTGTTTTCCACTAATTTTTTGCCATTTTTAAAATCTACAACAATAGTGCATACACCTCTATGAATATTTGAAGATGTTTAGGTTTATGCATAACAGTTTGGTATTTTTGAAATTTGTATTTTCAACAAATAATGTAAGAGTGGATGAAGAAAAAGTAAAGACAATTGTTGAGTGGCCTATTCCAAATAACATCATAGAGGTGAGAAGTTTTCCTTGTTTATCACTTTTTTATAGAAAATTATTTATACGTTTTAGTAGTCTTATTACACCAATAATAGATTGTATAAGATAGAAAGAGTTTGTATTGATAAGGGTAGCTATAGAGTTCTTTGAGTTTTTGAAGAAGAGTATTATGAAAAGGTTGTTTTAGCATTAACATATCTTGGAAAAGTGTTTGAGTTTGATTATAATGCTTCATTTATGAGAATTGATGTTGTGTTGAGTCAAGAAGGAAAACCAATTTAGCATATTTCATTGAGAAATTGAATGGTGTTACTAAAATTTATTCTATGTGTTATGTTAAATTTTATGGCATTATACAAGAATTAATTCATTAGAGGAATTACCTAGTGTCTAAAGATTTTATCTTGTTTAGTGATCATGAGGCCTTGAAATATGTGAATACTCAAAATAAATTAAATACAAGGCATGCAAAGTGGGTGTCTTTCTTTTAAGATTATAATTTTTCATTGAAGCACAAATTAGGAAAACATAATCAATTCATTGATGTTTTGAGCAAACTATTGGTGTTGTTAAATAATATGGTAATTGAAGTAGTTGGATTTGTGGTTTTTAAAAATTATATGATACTGATCCATATTTTAGAAAGATAGTTGAATAATGTAGGAATCCATTAATAGGTGAGAAAATTAATGTCTATGATAAGTATATTATACATGATGATTATCTCTATGAATGGAAAGAATTGTGTATTTCAATTGGGTCTCTAAAAGACAAAATTATAAGAGATTTGCATAGTGGTGGTTTGGTTAGACATTTTCATAAGATGAAGATAATAACTTTGGTGGAGAAATAGTATTTTTGGTCAAAGACGAAAATATATGTGACAAGATATATTTCAAGGTGCAGGATATGTCAGGTGGCTAAAGAACATATATTGAAAATAGGGTTGTACATACCATTATCAGTTCTAAGAGGAACATAGATAAACTTGAGTATAGATTATGGGTTGGGATTATAAAACATGTAGAGAGGTAATTATTCAATTTTTATTATTATAGACCTATTTTTTTAATATGGTTCAATTTATTTCATGTAATAAAATCAATGATTCCACTAGAGTTGTAGAACTATTTTTAAGGATATTGTGAGATTTCATGGTATTCCAAAAACTATTACATCAAATAGGGACATGAAATTTCTATGTCTTTTTTAAAGGACTTTATGGAGGAACATTTGAACCAAGATATAATTTAGTAGTGCATACTACCCACAAACAGATGGGTAGAGAGAAGTTGCAAACATGTGATTTGAAAATTTGTTAAGATGCATACTTAGAGAGAAGCCCAAAAAATGGGCTTTAGCCTTACCACAAGCCAAGTTTAAATATAATAATTAATTGAATAGATCAATAGGAAAATCATCATTTTAGATTAATTATGGAAGTAACCCTATTAGTGTTTTAAATTGGTACAATTAGAAACTATAGAACAAGTTATTGATGATGAAAAATTAGTTGTAGAGTATACACAACAATTGCAAAAATATGTGACAAGAAAGATATAGGAAATTAATGAAAATTATAAAGCAAAAACAAATGTCAGATTAAAGTCAAAGGTATTTGAGGAGGGTGATTTCATAATAGTTTATTTTCGAAAGAAAATATTTTTTTAAGACATATATAACAATTGAATTACAAGAAAATTAGACCTTTGAAAATTATGAAAAAAATTAATTACAATACTTATAAGGTGAGCTTACCACAAAAATTTTATATCTCTCTATTATTTAGTGTTTCATATTTATATGAATTGCATGGGGAAGATGGTTAAGGTGAAGAATATGAAGAAGTAGATTGGAAGCAACAAGTACCAATGAAGAATTAAAAAAAAATAGTGTAGGTTTTAGATAGGAAGATAGTGAACATGAGGGAATGTAGTTATAATAGATATTTGGTATAGTAGGAATGGTTATAGTAGGAAGATAAAACTTGGAATTTAGTATGAGAGATGCACAAAAATTAATAGACTAAATAGTAGTAGTATAATCAGAGTAAATCATGGGAGAAATGACGCAAAAAAATGAGTCCAAATTTATGGAGGCCATAAATTTTAATCTATAAATTTGTTTGAGCTCTATTACATACCAAAATAATTTTATTAAAAATTTAGATGTATACATAACCCATCCTATCTATTTTTGAAGTTTTTGATATTTTATGAAGGCTATATGTGACTCTCTGAGGGTTCAAAATTATTTTTTAATATTTTTTTGGGATTTTTCTATTTTCTATAAATTATATATTTTTGTGTCCAAACATGAAATTAAGTTGAAATTCATTCGATAGGTTAAATTTAGTGTTTAAGATAGTTTTGAATATTTTTATAAATGCACATGCTTGCACATGAAAGTTACTAAAAAAATCAAGTCTAGTTTATTTTTTATTTTTTATTTTTTTGAATTTTGCATGTCAACTACAACTCTAAATTGTGATTTATTTATGCATGATTTATAAATAATTCAATTATTCAATGTAAATCAATACAAATTATTATTTTGTAAAATAAACCTATTATTTTTATCTGTATTAATAATATTTAGTGATTCAGAAATACATGTTTTAAAAACATTTACAATTTGCTTAGATCAAGTTTAAAATAAAATGGAATATTTTAATTTTCAATTTTATTTTTTAAATAAATCTAAAAGTTAAATTATACAACTTCTATAATTTTAGTAAACAAAATTGAAAGTATTTTTTTATCATAGAGAGGAAATTAAAAAATGAAATATAACACAGAAGATTTATTTACGAGGTTCACCAAATGGCTATATCCCCATGTCCACTCTATGAGTGTTCAGATATTATTAAAACTCTTTGAGACTGATGAAAAAAAATATTTCTGAGTAAATATTTCTTTTCATACCAAATATCTATTTTTGCAATAAAGTAAACCTCTCAGAGGTTCTCTTGCATCTATATTTAGATATCTCTATCCACAATTTCCTCCATGCAAATCCATTGCTTCTTTGCCAAAATCCTATTACCATCTCTATAAAATAGCCCACAGTTATATATATATATATTTCTCAATAATAATGTTGTTTGGGCAATAAATTTTTTTCCTAGGGTACTAAAAACATTTTTGAATTGGGATTTTTCTAGTTTCGACAGCATGGCATTGGCTCTCTGGGATTTCTTGCTACCTGTATTCATTTTTGCTCTACAATCGATAAAAACCAAAAATACCAAAATAGAATTCAATATCGTTGGCATATAGTTGATCATGGATAATGGTGTAGAATTAATGCCAAAACTGATCCATGCTATCATAAATAGAAAATAATTAAACTTTCCCACAAAATCTATTAAATAATCTTTACTAGCTATAAACTATTTGTCATCAATATTTTTGCATACAACACCTACAAAGAATCTTTGAGAAAATAATTTTCCACATATTTTCCAATGTAGTAATTATAATAATAATTCTCATTTAAATGTAGAAAAAATTCTTTAAAAATATTCCATGTGAAGATTAAATGTATGCAAAGACTTCTTAAGCCAAGATCAAGAACAAGATTTACATTTCTTGATTAATTCAAAAATTCTCAAGATTTGTAATTCTTGAATAAATCAAGATTTCCCATGCAATACCTAAATTAAAATGTAACTCTTGGAGTTCCATGCTTATCCAAAAAATCAATGCCACATGGCTTTAAATTTTGGCACTTATATTTATGTCACCATGTCCATGTGAATCTTAATGCCACATTATTTTAAAGAATATTAACCCACGTGAACTTAAAGCCACTTAAAATTTTCAAAAGATAATTATCATGTATTTATACTTTGGCATTAAACTTATAAATCCATGTCTTTTTCAATGACATGTGTCAACTTAAAGTGTTTAAAGATAATCTTTATAAATACTTTCTTTTAAGGACTTAATTAAATGGTACGGTTCTTTTAATTTATTTACTTTTCTTTTTGTTTTCTTTAAAAAAAGAAATAAACATTTAATTAAAAATATATAAAAATATTTAATTAAATATTTTAATAGAAATATATTAATTAGTAAATTATTAATACTTCACCTACATTTACAACAATAATTAAATACTGCCATTATAATTGATCATAATCTTTAGTGGGAAATTCCTTGGAGCATTCCTCCCTACTGAGAAATTTTGGAAATCCAAAAGTTAGATTTAATTATCAACAAGGTGAAGGAATTTTCCCTCACTTTATTGATTTCCATCCATTTTACCTTATTTGGATGCATTCTTTTCAAACCCATATGAAGATATTCTGTATCACCCCTTCATGTAGTTATAGTTTTCCTGTGAATAAGATTTTGTATCACCATAGATTGAGTAAATTAATTAATTGGGTAAATGAGTGATGCAATTTGGGCCAAATTGAGCGTCGTGATCCTAATTGTTAATTTTAAATATGTTGATTGCATGGATAAATAATTTGGTTTAAGGTTTAGGGATTAGAGTTTTAGGTATATGCAATATAGGGTTTAGGGTTTAGAGTCCAATTATAAAGCTAATTAAGGATAATTTGAGGTAATTAAACATATTTGTGACTATAATGTGTTTATGGGCATAGGGTTAATGATTTAGGGTGAATAATATCTAATTAAAAAGATAATTGAGACTAATTTATTCTTCTTAAACCTATTTATCACTTCAAAATGTCAATTTGAGCACAATTGGTCCCCAAGTCACCACATATTGAGTAAATTAGTCAATTGGGGAAATGAATGATGTGATTTGATCCAAAGTGAGTGTATGAACCTAATTGGTACTATGAAGGATGTTAATTGAAAGGATAAATATTTAGGTTTTAAGGTGTACATCTAGGTACATAAGGTATAGGGTAAATTAGGGATTAGGTTTTAAAATTCTTAGATTTTAAGGCTTACACTTTACAATTTAGGGTATAGGGTCCAATCATAAAGGCAACTGAGGATAATTTGAGTTAGTTGAACCTATGCATGAACACATAATGTTTTTTGGATTTGATTAGCTCCCATGTAATCACATATTAAGAGAATTAGTCAATTGGGACAATTAATGGTTTCATTTCATCGAAATTGAGCCCTTTGAAAAAAATTATTTATCTAAATGATGTTAATTAGGGATAAAAGGATTGGTTTAGAGCTTTAAGATTTTACCCTTTACTATTTAGGGATTCTAAAGCATAGTATTTATGGTTATAGTTTAATGTATATTATTTATGGTATAAGGTATGTAAGATTTACTAATTAGCATTTAAGGTTTATGATATAAGATAAAAGGATTATGGTATATGGTTTAGGGCTTAAGTTCTAGAGTATAAGGTATAGGGTGTAGGGTGTAGGTCTTAAAACATAGGGTATAGTAATTTAGTGTTTATGGCTTAGGGATTTGGGTATTTCGTATACTCTAAATAACATGCATGTGGTATTACCAGGTACACATTATTACAATGTAAGAACAAAATAACAATAAAAATTTTTGTAAAAAAATATTTACCAAAACTAAGCCTTTTATTTTAATAAAAAGTCAAAGTGAGAGGTTTTTTTAGCCAAAAAAACCACACATTACATAAACACATAAATGTTTTAAACCCAAACAAGCTACATGAACATTAATTATATTAATTAAAAGTAAAATTGTGTGTGTGTGTGTGTGTGTGTGTGTGTGTGTGTGTGTGTGTGTGTGTGTGTGTGTGTGTGTGTAGACACACACACGTGTGTGTGTGTGTGTGTAGACACACACACGTGTGTGTGTGTGTGTATATGTCTATATTATAATATAATATAGACATATAGACATATATACACATATAGACATATACATACATACATACATACATATATACACATAAACACACACACACACACACACACACACACACACACACACACACACACACACACACACACAGCTTTTTCCTATAGAAAACTTGATTAAGCACCATTTATCTACTCTAACTTCATTCCCTTTGTTAAACTATGAAATCTGAAAAGGATTAGGATGATTTTTATATTGTAAATTTAGTTTCTCTATTATTTCATTAGAAACCATATTTTCACAACTCCCACCATCTATAATTACTTTGAATAACTTACCACCCAAAGTACATTTTGTTCAAAAAATATTTAATCGTAGTCATGCATCATCACTTTATTTGTTTTGCACATGTTCTTTCTTTAGAGAGATCATAGTTATTATCATCATGGGATTCTATCCAATATCTACAAGTGCAACTTTAGCATTTTACTCTTCTATCTCTACCTCAACTATATTTAGTCTTGGGCGATCTTCTTACCTATTTTTATTTACCATGATAATGTAGAAACTCAAATTATTTATATCCTTATACACATCTATAAAAAACATAAGACCTGTGTTGATTCAAAAACCATCCTCTCGCACCACTGTAACCTCATATTCTCTAAAACCCTCTTCTCCTTTGTTGCTATTCAAACTATTACCTATTGTCATCTTGTCTTTCTACACCACATGATGATTCATCTCTATTAGTATTAGATCCACCTCTGGTGGTATTAAACTCACCTCATCTCCTATTTAGAGGGGATATACCTTTTTTTTGGATGAAGAGATGTTTTTCTAAAATTCTATCTATTTTTTCCTTCTACATTCAAAGCTAATTGATAAGCTTCCTCCATGCAAAGTATTCTATACATGCATAATTCACCTTGAATAGTAAATTTCAAACTATTTACTCACTTTGTATCCATCTTCTCTTTTACTTCATCATGCTCCACTAGTAAGGAAAACTTATAAAACTCATATGTAAACTCTTGTATACTATGATTTTTTGCCTCAAATTCTGAAATCTTTTGCATATAGTTTTTGCATAATTCACAAGAAGAAATTTCTCACTCAACTTCTTCTCCATCTTTTTTCATGAATTAATCTTCTGTTTACATTTTATCTATCTCTTTTTCTATAGGTGATCCCACCAAATCATTGCATGACCTTTCAATTTCATGCATGCAAACTCTACCTTTTTGTCTTCTCTCATAGTCTTCCACTCGAAGAACTTTCCCATGATATTCATCCAACCTATCAAATTCTCAAGTTTTAAACTGCCTCTATAATATAGAACATAAACATTGATTCCATCATTTCTTCCTTCTAAAGGTCAAACCATCCTCTCTTCCATCAATGGTTGTTGCTTTTTTTATGTTTAAAATTTTATTATTATGATTATTTATAAAAAAATTATGTTATTTAATTGTTATGATTATTTATAAATAGGATGTGGTAAAGTCTATATATATTATCTCTAAATTAATTATTTTTATAATTTCATTATTATAATTATTTATAAATATGATGTGATAAAATATATATGTTATATATAAATTAATTATGATTATATATGTAATATTTATTTATTATGATGTCGTAATATTTTTTAACCAATTGAAAATTAATTTTACATTAAAAATAATGAAAAAAGTTTATATTTTATTTGCTAGTTGAATTTACTCTTTTTTTAATTTTTAATTTTCTTATTTTATCTTTTATTTTTATTTATTTATTGGTTTGAATTTATTTGAAGTTATATATATATATATATATATATATATATATATAAATAATTTTTAAACTATCATGTTTGTTGTTTTATAACATTATCATATCATTACAAGTTCCCAACTACTTCATTTAGATACCATTATTGGAACACCTATTAATATGATAAACTTCAAAATTGTCGTTACTAACACTTCTCTCCTAAATTGTATTTTACATAGCTTAGAAAGATTTGTCTTTATGCTTCACATTCTATCGCATCCTAGAGCATCAAGATGGTAAAGTGTTTTGTGTTTATGTTAGAAAAGTGTGACGATAAACATATTTAAAATGTTATGCACAATATAATTGAAATATTCAAAGTAAACAATCGAGTGCATAGAAATAATGATGATAATAATTATTTTTAATTGTTAAGGTTAAATTAGTCTATATTATTTATAAAAATATATATTGGTGCACCTTTTTTTATTATTATTAGTTATTATATTATTTATTTATTTTAAATTTTTGTGTATGGAAGTATCATTTTTATTTTTCTCTTTATTCTCTATTATATTTAAAATGATTTTATAAAAATATAAAATAGTAATTATTTATATAAATGAAATAGAATTATTATTTTTTAAATATTTTAATAATTTTAATTATATTATAGAATTTGGAGTTTTTTTTTAAAAATTATTAATAAAAAAATTAAAATGAAAACCTTGATATTTGTTGACATAATTTAAATAAATGTATTTAAGATATTTATTATAATTTATGATATAACATTATATCTAAATACTAAAAACTAGAAAATAGATTAAAAAAAAGGGAAAAAAGATAATTAATGTAGGATGTAATCGCTCTATAAAGAACAATAGATATAATTTAACATGTTCATAAAAAAATTTATTTAGAAAAAAAAAAAAAAATTATTAGTTTTAAATTTATATTTAATGATAATGTGTAAAAATTAATAACAACTTTTAATATCAAGTTTAGAAATATTAAAATAGTATTTATATATTTTAATATCATTTTATTTTCAACTAAATTAATTTAAATTTTATATTTCTTACAATTATATATAAAATTAAAATAAAAAATTAACAATAATATAATTTTTTAATTAAAAAAAAAAATTATATAAAATCTGACATTTTACAAGAAAAACAAAATGCATATAATATTAGATTCCGTATAGACTTGTGGAAGAATGAAACGTATTAACAAATCTAAAATAACCCGATTTAATAAATCAGATGTCAGAGCATTAAATATCTTTTTTTCAGGGTTCATATTTTATTGCATGCTTTATTATTTTATATACATATAAAAATAAAATAAAATCTGTTTTTCTTAAAAAAGAAATTAGTATAGATTATTTGGATCGATAGTGGCCCCTTCTAACATTTGATGCACCCCTTCACGTTTTAAAAAGATTAAAATTTTTTACCAATTTATTTTTCAATAATTTAATGGTTAATTAATTTAAAATATAACCTTAGTTTGGTGATTAAATTACTGGACATTATATATTTTTTTTCCAGGTTGTATGAATATAAATACAGTTAGATTAAGGTAATTACTCACCCGATATCATGTGAAAATTGAGTTTAAATTTTTGGAAATTATAATTTTTTATTTGTAATTTTATTTGGACTCTCATTCATGTTAAAACGATTGTCTTGAAATGTTTGATGTAGTTGTAATCTGTCATATATAATTATCGATATTTTTGATATTTTTTGGAGGCCATACATGATTATTATAGGGTTTTAATATGCATTTTAATATTTTTCTTAGATTTTTTTATACATTGTATTTTTTTGTAACTAGATATGAAGTTCAGTTAAAATTCATTAGATAGGTTAATTTCAGTGTTTAGAATATAATCTATAGATTTTTAGAGCTGCACGCACTTGCATGCGAGAGTTATTAAAAATACTAGTTGCTTAAAATAGCACGTCATTTTTTTATTTTTTAATTTTTTTTTCAAATTTTGTATGTGAACTCTAATTATGAATTCAGGGTTATGTATTCATGGTTTTTGATTATTTCAATTATTCAATATGAATCAATACATATTAGTTTAGAAACTATGTCTATTTTTTGAGGTCTTTATAGTATTTAGGTTCATTATTTGGTATCAGAACAAGTTCAAATATTGGAGGTGTAAGAGATGGTGAGAGGGCAAAGAAGAATTGCTCAGATAAATCTAACTATGCAAGTGCTACAAACGCAAGAAAAAATATTAATTTAAATTGTTACAAATCAAAGACAAAGGAGAGCAGTGCTAATGTAGAGGATGACACAAATCATGAGAGAGAAATTATGTAAGAGGAAGAATAGGAATAACCACCATCAATGGAAGAGACAATGGTTAGAGCTTTCAAGCGATGGAATAAAGGAATTAAAGTCGACATTCCAAATTATAGAAGAAGTTTAAAAATAGACGAGTTCATAAATTGGATGAATAGCATTTAGAAATTTTTTGAATTGGGAATTACAAGAGAATATGAGAAGGTAAATTTTTCATGTATGAAATTGAAGGGTAACGCAATGATTGGGTTGGATCACCTATAGAAAGAGAGATTGAGAAAAGGTAAAAAGAAGATCAACCCATGGAAAAGGATGAAGAAGCTAAGGGAGAAATTTCTTCCTATGGATTATGCAAAAAATTTATATAAAAGATTATAGAATTCAAGAAAAAAGGATCATAGTATAGAAAAGTATACAAATGATTTTTACAAGATTTCCATATGATTAGAACATGATGAAAAAAAAGAATAGATTTATACAAGGTATGTAAATGGTTTGAAGTTTTCTATTCAACATAAACTAAGCATGCATAGAATAATTTATATGGAATGGGCTTATCAATTATCTTTGAAGGCAAAATAAAAATAAAATAGATAGAATTTCAATAAAAAAACATCTATTGGGCAAAGAAGAGGTCAATCCTCTCCAATAAAGGAACAAGGAAAATTTAATACAAATCGAGGTGGGTTTAATACCAGTAGAGGAGAATGGTCACATGGTGTAGAAAGATAAAAAGATAATAGAGAAGGATTTCAATACTAGAAAAGACGAAGAGAATCTTATATAGGATAAGGAGATGGTGGTGGTAGGGGATGGTTTCCAAATCAACATATATATTATTATTTTTATATATTTAGAGAAGGACATAGAGTGTTTTTGTGTCTGCACTACGAAGATCAAGAAAATAGGTAGAAAGATCATCAAAGAGTGAATTTAGTTTATGATAAGACATAAGAGTAAAATACTAAATTTGCAACAATAAATATTGGAAAAAATATCACTATGAGAAGAAAAATGATTACTCTAATGAAATAACATATGCAAAATAAAAAATATGGTGGTGTATGGATGCGAATAAATATTTTTTTAACAAAGTGTACCTCATGAGGTAAGGTATGCAAAGTAATTATAAGTAATGGTAGTTGTGAAAATATGGATTCTAAGGACAAGATTAAGAAACTACGTTTGTATTATGAAAAGCGTTATAATCCTTATTGCATTTCATTATTTAATGAAGTGATTAAAGTTATTGCATATAAAATGTGCTTAATCAAGTTTTTTATATGAAAAACTTATAAGGATGAAATATGGTGTGATGTAATAACCATAAATGAATGTGATGTGTTGTTACAAAGGCTATGACAGTTTGATATAAAAATAGTTCATGATAGAGCAAAAAACACATATAGGTTTTGGAAAGGTGGTATGAAGGTAGTTTTGTTACGTCTTAAAGAAGAAACACAGATTAAAATCAAGTTATCCACAATTTTTTTATCAATGACATGAATATGAATGATTATTATTATGCATTAGTAGTGAAGATAAAAGACAAAAAAGTGGTGAAAATATCAATGGAACTAGTAGTATATTGTTCGAATTATATATATGATGAGTTACCATATGATTTACCACCAAAAGGATATATTTAGCATCATATTTATTTTATTCTAGTACCAAATGTACCCAATGAAGTGGCTTATAGTATGAGTCCAAAAAAAGATACCTAATTGAATAAATAGGTTAACGAATTGGGGATAAAGTATTTAGTAATGGAGAGCATGAGCTCATAAGCAACAATAGTGTTGTTAACTCTAAATAAAGATGAAGGGTGGAGGATGTGTGGGGATATTAGAGTAATCAATAAAATTACAATCAAGTACATATTTTCTATACCTTATTTAGATGATATAAATAATGTTCTTGTAGTTCAACAAAATATTTTTAAAAGATTTATTTAAGGAGTAGATACTATCATATTTGGATTCATGAAGGAGATGAATGGAAAAAAAATTCAACACTAGAGATGGATTGTAGGAGTGGATGGTTATGCCATTCAAGTTATCTAATTCAGCCAATACATTTATGAAGGTGATGAACATAGTATTATGAGAATATATTAATAATTTTTTTATGGTTTATTTTTATGATATTTTGATATTCAATGAGACTCAACAAGAACACTTATGTAACATTTGAGAGTGGTATTATAATTATTATGAAAGGATATTCTCTATTGGTAAGTGTAGGGAATTGGGCGTGGGACACGGTGGGGGGCAGGGGCGAGAGAGAGTTGGGTGGGGGGGGAGGGGGGAGCGGGCGGGTTGGGGCAAAAGGGGTGGTGGAGGTGCATGAGGAATGGGGTATAAAGTGAACATATTCTTCCTAAAAAATGAAACATCAATTTATATGGATTGTTTGAGATATCTACATCACAATTTGAAGATGTTATAGTAACATGAATTATAGTGTTTCAAGTGTTGCTTCTAAATGACTAGTTTTTTATTTAAATAATTATGTATAACTAGGTGAAACATTAGAAAATATAACAAATGGTATTGGTTTTTAAACAAATCATACAAGGTAGGTCTCCATGTGCCCCACCATTTTTTACCATCGTTTGCTTTTTATTTAAACCCCTTGGTAGAAAGCTTGGTAAGATCATCTAGTTTAAAACCTATATATTTTTTAAATTAATTAATGATTTTTTTTTTTTTATCTCACAAGTCAATATACCCTGAAATATGGACCTTGTTCCCCCCTAACTACATCAAAAAATATAAAAACTTAGAATTTTATTTTTGTAATGTGTATATAATTAGGTCTAGTTTGCAAACATATGCAGTTTTTGGTTTGGATCAAGGAATCAAAAGATACAAAAATAAAGATGAACATGAATAATCATGGAATATAGCACTAAAAAACATACTTAGTTAATAAATATTTAAATAACAACATTGAATAAATCAAAATATCAAAAAAATCATATGTATATAAGTTGATGTTATAGTACTATTTTCAATGAAAATTTTGATAGAAATGGATAGTGTATGTCATGGGTGAAGTTGCATTTTTTATTGTTGATAGAAAACACATGTTCAACTATGTGTGTTTCAAGTCCATACCTAAGACTCAGGGATTCAAGAAATTCCCAAAACTTAAGGCATGTGTTTGAAATGGCAAGCTAAAGAACCACATACATGGTAATACAACTATAAAGAATTACCATGTATGCAAAATTACCTCATACATGGAATTACCACAATGGAAATCAATGATAATATGAGATAGGGTTTAGGGGTTAGAGTCAAATCATGAAGGTAATTAAGGATAATTTGACTTGATTAAACCTATATTTGTGACCACAATGTGTTTTTTAGCATAGGGTTTATGTTTTAGGATGCATTAGGTCTAATAACATAGGTAGTTTAGGAAAATTTGATCTCGTTAAACATTTATCTGACTAAAAGTATGATTTTCATCTCAATTGGATCCCAAGTCACCACATATTGAGAAAATTAGTCAATTAGATAAATCAATGATGTTATTTGGGTCAAATTAAGCCTTGTAAACCTAATTATTATTCTAAAACATGTTAATTGGGGTTGAATAATTTGGTTTTTAGATTTTACAATTTAGGTTTTATGTTTTAGGGCTTATGGTTCAAGGTATATATGACATAGGGTTTAGACTTTAGGGTCCAATTGTGAAGGCAATGTAAGATAGTTTGATTTTATTAAACCTATTTGTGACCACAATGTGTATATTGGCATATGCTTTATGTTTTAGGGTGAATGAGGTCTAATAAAAAATGTAATTGGGACTAATTTAAGCTCATTTAACATATTTGTGACTTCAAAATGCTAATTTGGGCTCAATTGGCCCCTAGGTCATCATAGATTGAGTAAATTAGTCAATTAGGGTAATTAGCGATGCGATTTAGGTCAAATTAAACCATATGAAACTAATTCTTAATATAAGGGATACTTATTAAACAACTAAATAATTTGTTTGAGGGTTTAAGATTTTATGTTTAGGTATTTGAGTTTTAGGTATATGCCAGATAGAATTTAGGGTTTAGAGTCCAATCATGAAGTTAATTGAAGATAACATGAGATGATTAACCTTATTTATGACTGAAATGTATTTTTGGGCATATGGCTGGTGTTTTAGGATGCATACTTGGTCTAATTGCAAAGATAATTTGGACCAATTTACCCTCATTAAATCTATTTGTGACTATAAAATGTGATTTTAGGATAAATTGGATCACATGCCACTACAGATTCAGTCAATTAGTCAATTGAGGCAATGAGTGATGTGATTTGGGCCAAAATGAGTCTTATGAACCTAATTGTTACTATAAATAACATTAATTGAAGCTAAATCATTTATTTTAGAGTTTTAATCTAGTTTATGATTTAGGGTTTAGGGTTTCTAGGGCTTAAGGTTTATAGATTAGGGTTTAAGGTGTACATTAGGTATAAGGCATATGGTTTAGGGTTTAATGTCCTTAGAGTTTATGGCTTACATTTTAAAATTTAGGGTATAACATTCAATCATTAAGGTAATTAAAAATAATTTGAGTTGCTTGAACCTATTTATGAGCACATAATATTTTTTTGGGTTTGATTAGCCCTATTGTCCTCACATATTGAGCGAATTAATCAATTAGGGAAATGAATGGTGTGGTTTGGGATAAATTATTCCCTTGAAACCAAATTATTAGTTTAAATGAAGATAATTAGGGCTAAAATGATTGGTTTAGAAATTGAAAAGTTTACCATTTATGGTTTAGGTTCCCTAGGGATTAAGATTTAGGGTTATATTTTAAGGTATATGGTTTATGGTATATGATTCAAAGGGTTTAGGGTTTATGACATAGGGTCTAAAATTTAGGGTATACAATTCTGAGTCTAAATCATGTTAATTGGCTTGATCAAATGATTGGTTCCATGTTTTAAGATCTTATGATTAATGGAACTTAGGGTTTATAAGGCATAAGATATAGGGGTTAGGATTTATGGTTTAGGGTATAGGGCATTGGGTATAATGTTTAAGGGTTAAGATTTAAGGTAAAAGCTATAGGATCTATAGGGTAGATCTTAGGTTATATTAACAAGTACGTGGTATCACTAAGTACGTGGTTCTTGCAGTAGTAATAAAAAAGAAAACACTAACAATCATTTTATTACATCGAGAGTACTATCCCCTAGTCTATTACATATTATATGATGTGGGTGCTATTCTCTATTGATTTATGTTGCAAATGACTAGAATGTTTTCCACACTATCAAAAATATAAATCATTATCTACTCACATGGTTGACTAAAGAGTACATAAGACTATTCTTAAATTCTTTCCAATAATTGGATTATTGGACTCACATGGTACTTCACATGAAGTAGGTCTATTTTTCAATAATTGGAGTATTTCCCCAACCCTCAATAATTGAAAACATTTTTCAATCATGGGTAGTGGCTTTCATAGTAGTAGGAAGAATAAGTCAAAGGACAAACCACTGAATAAACTAGAAGGGGAAAGAGAAAAACAAAGGCATCAAATGAAAAAAAATTATGCAATTAATTATATTAAACCTAATGAATTGATTGTCACAAATAATGATGAAATAAATAATGATACTATACCAAATTATGAAAATCCAATTATCAGTGCTGATAGTATACCCAACTATGACGAAAGTCCACATTCATATATTCCTATTTTCAATTTTGATGATGATGATGATAGTATGCATGATGATGTGAATTTCATGGAAACATGCATTATAGAAACTAATAATGATGAAAATAGTATGGAAACACCTATTGGATGAAGTTACAATAAATAAAAAAATATGGGAACACCATTGAATGAATAACCGACTAATGAAAAAAATATTATCGACATACCAAATCAATTAATTACACCATTAAGAATATCACCTTGGATTTATAGAAAAAAACCAATATATTTAATACAAATTGATGAATCCATTTTGAAACCAATGCCTAAAAAAGTGTTTGCGCACCATATGCTAAGAAAATCTAAAGAAATTTGGGAACAACACATTGAAGATTTAAATGAAATTCAAATATGACAATTGTTTATTACATTGACAAAAGTATTTAGGATGAGACCTACAATGAACACCCTATAACTAAGAACATATAATGTTGATGGTGTAAACAAGGCAATTTTTGAAAATTTTCATAATGCATATTATCATGTGGGTGTTAAGAAACACACCAAAATAGTAACATTACCCGACATGTTATTATAGCTTCTTTGGTAAGTGGTAACATAATAATAAGTGAATGATTAATAAATTAAGATAAGCTTTAGACATAAATAGAAAAACATTAATGAAAATAATTAATAGAAGTATAAGACTTAATGTTAATTATAACAATGACTTGTGGGCATTCTCTAGTATACTCCAATGAAAATATAAAGACAGTTGATTCCCTAAAATATTTAATTGTAGAATTTATGAAATATAACATGAGTGTATCACCTAACTTTAGAGATGTAGTAAAAATAATAGTTTCTTCTCATAATCTTGAATCACATCCTAAACACTTTTTGGGTGTCACTAAATATAATTTTAATCTAAGTTTGCTAAAAAAATATCCACAATTTTATATTAGTCAAAGGTATTTGGAAATGGATAAACCCTTATATGTTAAAATCAATCACACATGCAATAATTATTCAACCAAAGAATAAGTTCCAAAGTAAGAAACTCAAGGAGAATAACATATCTGATATCGATGAAGATGAACTAGTTTATTTGTTTACAAGGAAACTGAGAACAAGTTTAGGCAAGTTTAAGGGAAAACTACCCTTCAAATGCTTCAATTATGGAGAGGTAGGATATTTTGATAATAAGTGACCTCATAATCATAAGAGGAATGATGATGAAGAGAATAGTGATGACCAAGATGAAGACAAGAAGACATACAAGTCTGATAAAGGGAAGAAAGGATTTAGAAAGTATGATAATAAGAAAATGTCCTTCAAGAACAAGAAGAGTCTTTATACCAACAAATATTGTAGCTCATCAGATGAGAGTGAATAAAATGACTTAGAATATGATCATGAAGATGATGGTCCTGTTGAAGATAAATCCCTCTTTATGGCTGAGGAAGGAAGTTGCTCATATCAAAAAGATTCTACTTGGAGTGATTCAGATGATGACGAAGATGAGATGGTCCACTATGAGACGAAATTGATGAATACTCTTAAATAACTAAATATTTAGAATAAGATAAATAGTAAAATGAAGTCACAAATCAAGGATTATGAAGAAAAATTCAATTTTTTTGAGGAATGAATGAATGAAGACACAAAGGATCATGAAGATGTAGTCAAGCATCTTAGTTGTCAGTTGGAAATCTTGTCTAAAATATTGAAAGATAATGAAGATTAATGTTTAAGGTGTCTAATTTAAAATGATTAATTAAAAGTTGAGTTAGAGAAGACATCTAATAAGATGAAGTTATTTGTGAGATTTGAAAAGATCTCAAGTTATCTAGATAATATTTTGAGTGATCAAAAGCATACAAGTGATATAAATATTCTTGGATACAAATAAAAACTAAAAAATTCAACTAAATATAAGATGAAGACTAATGTAAATAATACTTTGAAGGTCAATAATCAATTAAGGAATGAAGATGATGGAAGAATAAAGACAAATTAGCTTAGACAACCAAATGACATGAGGTATGCAAGTTTTAATGGTTAATGTTACACATGTAGTCAGTTTAGGCATAGAAATAGAGAATGTAAGAGACCTGTTAGAAATGAGTTTACATAGAGCTATGATGGGGGTCATCATTGAAAAGGTGAGTATTATTCAAAAGGAGTAGTTTTTTCAGTTGTAAAAAAAATGGACATATTTCAAGATTTTGTTCTAATCAAGAATGACAAGAAAATCTTCTTGAAAAAGGTATAGTGTGATTTAACTATCAACAAAGAGGTCACATTTATAGATTCTATAAGAAAAAGCCTACAAGATATAATAGGTTTAATCAGGCTTCTAGAGTGCAAGAAAGAATGCAAGTTAACTCATAAAAAAAGGTGATAAGTTTAAGTCATGATGAGTCTACAAGTCCAAGTAATATGTTTAATATGGTGTGAAATGATATAGAAGTTGGAGAGTGCCAAGATCTCTCATTGTCTACTCATGTTGTGAATGAAGAGACCAAACTTAAGGAGAAGACCAAGGTTCTAGTTGAGGCTATTTCTTAGGTGTGTTTGGATGCTAATGAATAACCTGTTGTATGTGAGAAAGTTTCAATATTGGTTCCTATGTTGTCAAGGTCTGAAGGTGATGTTCTGTAATGTAAAAAAGCTACTTCAGTGATAAAGGTATGTCAAGATTCCATAGTTTATCCAAATGTTGTATATCCTATCATAAAAGACAAAGTGAGTGATGTAGAAAAGGAACAAGTTGTCAAATTTTAGGGTAAGGAGAAAAAGAGAAAGATATCTTATAGATATAAAAGGGATATAGTGGTTATGAAGAATATGTGGGCCACTCCTAGCTTCTCTTTGTTTTAAAAACATTGTGGTGTAGAGAAGGTTTCTTTCTATGATTCTTAAGAGACTCCTTTTGGTGGAGAAGCAAGTGTTTCTATAGTGTTATTTAGAAGGTTATATAAGGTAAGAGATGAGTGTTTCCAATTGTATTTGGTGTGCCAAGATGGGATAAGTGCTTCGATGAGGTTAAAATGATGTCATAAGGGGTTTTTGTTGTGTATGTTCTGTTTGAACAAACAAAATCAGTGTTTTTAGGTGGGATAATGAGATTGATGAAATTTCAAGAAGATTTTGGTGCTCATAAAGGTATATGCACTTATTTTTGATGTGTTCCAAGTGGTTTTGTGTCTTCATGATCCTATTTGTGCCTTTTAGAGGTTTTTGTGTGCTCTCAGGTTTATTTTTCTTATTACAAATAAAAGCCATGGTATAGAAAGATAATGTCCCCAAAGGTTTGAAGGACAAAATATTGGTCCATAATTGTGTTATGGTTTTCCCTAGGTGTGAAAGATGTTTTAGAGGTGGGTGTTGACCAAAACAGGTTTATGGCCTTAATTGTTTTGAGATTCTAGAGTTTTAGGCTATGTTATAAAAGTGGGTTGCCTTATAATTTTAGGTATAAGGATTATTAATAGGTTTAATGGTAAAAATTAGTTGTAAAATAATCATCATAAATATTTGAAGGTTTTTTTTTCAAATTATTTATGTTTTTGTCAAAATGGAAGCCTAATTGGCTAGTAGATCTGTGAAGGAAGTATGTTATAAAGGAGGATATAGGTGATTAAAATTGGTGTGATTAATGTGACATATTATAGTACTCTATATATGAATTTTTATTTCTTAAAAGTATGTGTACTAAAAGTTGTGGTCTCTGTAAATTCCAAGTAGGGCTATAAGGACTCTAGACAGGCCTAATGTGAAGATTTGATGTTTTGGATCAATTTATATAGAAGAGAAAGGTATAATTATTTAAAGGTGAGATATATAATTTATTTATATCATGTTTCCTTTTTGGTGAGTGACTTGATGTTTTTCTGGTGGTCCTTGAGGTGGCTTTAGAGATAAGGCTTGTAAGCTTGTGTGGTGGTTCTTCATGGTGTGTCAAGATCTGAGGATGCTAAAGAGGTGAAATGGCTTAGATATCTTATATAGAGTACATATTAGATGTTTCTTGGTGAGTTACATTATATTATAGTATTTTTTTAATGTGCTTTCTTCATTAGGTGCAATGTTTGGTTGAAAAGAGTATAGGCATGTAGTAAGAGGAAGTTGTCAAGGCAAGAAGAGGTATGTTCAGGTTAAAGGGGAGTTCATATCATATTTATAAGGTGGTGCTCTCCCATTAATGGTATTTTTATGTCCTCAAGATTACTTTGTGCCCACTTTGTCATTATGTTAAAGGGGGAGAAGGTTCATATTATGAGAGTGATTAAAGAGAGAGAAGAAAGGTTAGTTGTATGATGGGTGTTTACATCAATGAAAAAGGGGGAGATTATTGGAGAGTTTTTATTGATATCATGGAGGCATTCAAGTGAGTGGATGAAGTGTCTTGATAGTCTAAGTGTCAATGATAGAGCATGTAGTGTGCCTGTCCTAGTATATTTGAAGTAAGATTAGTTGATATTTAGTTTTAGCATGATTAGGGACGGGTCTAAAGTATTGATCATGTGTGAGGTGTCTTATCATAGGTGAAGGATGATTGGAGATATTGTTTAAGTGCATGGTATTCACATGTTCATCTTGGCATAGTTGTTTCTATAATAAAAAAATTTAGAGTAGGTAGTTTTTGATGTCATCATTGCCATGTATGGATAAGTCAGGAGGAGTTGGTCATATGGGTGTGATACAAATAGTCCCATATTATTATAGTCTATATTTTAGGTCATGTGGTTAAGAAAAGTAAAAGGTATAACTCTACAAAGATGGCTTCCCTAGAAGTTTGTAACATTTTCCCATACTTATCCAAATTTGTAAAGGAGATCTAATTGTGCACATTTAGTCACATCACAGATCTATGGTGCAAAATGAATCTAATCTTAATGTATAAGTTCAAGAATATACGAGTAAGGATAGAATTATATTTTATAGTCTGAAGGCTCTAGGTGTAGCTTGATATATGGATGGATTCCCTTTTGAAATAAGATCATATGGTTAAAATTTTAGTACATGAGTAAGCACACTAGAAGTTATTAACATTTAAAGTTAGCCTTCTAGACAGATTACAATGGTTCCCATACTTAAATTTTTTTGTATGAAGTTAAATAGTAAGACTAGATAAGGATCTAACATTGAGCAGGTGTTTATACATGTAGATCTATGATGTGTATTGAGTCAAAGAGGTTAAAGTGTTTGACATTTAAGCAAGCTGAAGTTGAAGCTACTCTAGAAAAGATGAAGGAATCACATTTGTTCTAAAATTTTAGGTAGTAGCGATATGAGGGAAAATAATTGATGTTTAATAGTGAGCAAATGTAAAGATCGAGATACTTCTAAGAAGATCAATGGTGCATATTTGGTCAAAGTTGACAAGGAACATGAGATGAGGTCAAAGTGACAGTTGTTTATCATAGTTAAAGATCATGATACTTTTGAGGGAGATCAATGATGCATATTAATTATATAAATATAAGGACACAAGATGTTGATAATGTGTTTGATGTTTAACAGTGACCATTGAAATTTGAATATTTAAATTAACAAAGGGAAAAACCAATCTATACTATTTTGCTCATATCATTTGATCCATGATGAACTCAAATCATAGTAAAAAGTAAAGTTATATAGAACTTTAAGGTTCATCTATAGAACCTAGCTAAAATGTCTAAATGTTTGTACAATCAAAGTTATTGAGCTTGAAATTTGACTATGTTTTTTACCATGTTTTGTAAATGTCTTGAGAAATATATTTTAGTTGTTCTAATGGTATTTGGATGTTTCAAGGGGACTAAGCTATTATAGAGTGTTGCAGACTCCATGAAGATAATTTTTATGGATTTTATAGGTTTGACCAATCCATATTTAGTATGAACATATGCTCAGAATCTAACTATTTGTTCATTCATAGTTATATGGTCACACACATTCAAAAAAATAGTTTGATTATTCGTTCTAAGAAGTTAGCAGTGTCACACAATTTACTATCCATTTTTTTTAGCTTTTAGGATCTATTTACTTGTAAACTTAAAAAGAATGTATTCATTGAAAAAAATATAGGTCACAAAGCAGAAGCTCTTATCTAAATGTTCACCAAAGGGTTAAAAAACTATTAAGCATTGCTAAAAAAAATGGTGCACCACACGGCCATATATCCACTCTATTTTCTCTAAAAATTAGGAGTTCATATTCAAATTTAAGATGTCTGACCTACTTATAGTTAACCAATGTTTTTTAAAAATAGTGTTCTGGAAATTAGACTCCAAATTATACCTTTTATGTTCATACATCATATTCAAATTTCGAGTGTAGATATTTGAAATTATCTAAGGAAGTTCATAGTTACAAAATTTTAGGAAAATCTTGTCCATGGGTAGGCCCCTTTTTATCCCCCATCTTTGTACACTTACCCAATGACATATTATCACAACTTTGATAAAGAATGTAAAAATATAAGGGAATACTAAGGAATTTTAATGTCTATCATTTCTATATCAACTTCTAAAAAAAATCATATAACCACTCAGGTGTATGTATCATGCAATAGTATAACATTGGGTTTTGGTGCATTGAAAACTAGAACACTTTCTATATGGTGAAAGTGAGAAAGATATAATCATAAAAGTACCCATTAACTAGTTGTGAGGTTTGTTAAATAAGGAAAATATTTTTGATGATCCCTTGTTAACCTCTATGAGAAATAATATATCCAAACACCTTGAATTCCAAACCATATAAGGTCAAATATAATAGACAACATTGTTTGATGGAGCATAAAATCTGAAAGTTGTCAGATTTCTGCCCATTGATAGTAAGGCAAGTCAAATCTTTAAAAAGATTGAAGTAAATAATGGACCAAATCCCAAAGCATTAGTAATGGAATGAATAAATGTCAATCCAATCCAATAATATTATTGATCCAAATAAATTTTGAGGAATATGGTTCACTTATGAGAAGCTCAAGCTCATAGAAATATTAGGATGATTATGTCACTCAAACCTAGTAATAGTGGTTTGGTAGTCTAATTATCTTGGAGGGGAAATGATAAAGGATATAAAAATACAAAAATTCAATATTACCTTCACTTATATTAGACACAACTTGGCCCATACATCCATTACTTTTGAAATAATTATTTATTTAACTTTTAATAAAAATAGGTTTCGATAATCCTATGTTTTTTTCTTGCAATATGTCAACTAATATGATTTTAATTTAATTTAAATGTTAATCTATACCAAAGGCTAAGATTGGATCGTGGGATTGAAAAATATATATTGTAAAAAATAAAATGGGAGTGTAACATCTTAAAATGAAAAAACATGATAAAATTAAATATAAAATGGATAAAGTTTGAAGCTATAATCCAACAAAAAAAAGTATAATAAAGAAGATCAAAAAGAAGAATTTCCCCTATAATTAGATGATTCTTATTATTCCATATAAAACACAAATACTATTTAAAGTGGTAGAGAAGTGTATTATGGGCTTTAGGCTATGTCAATAATTAGATTTGTGGAATCTCACATGTCTACCAATAACCCTAGTTTTACGTAATGGTATAAACATACATCTACAAATTAATTAATCCTATTTCAAATCCTTCTAATTTTTTAGATCTATCTTCAAATAAAGGTGTTAAAGTGTAAGATAGAAATTTTTTTGAGGTCTAGCTTGATAAAAATAAGGTCTATTTTTTTTTATACAGGTAGATTCCCATGACTGAGACATCCCCTAGATTGGATAACTCTATATGGAATTGTTACAAATGTCAATACCTCATAATCTAAGTTGGATATTTTGAAGGATGCATAATTTGAGTAGGTTTATGACCTTGAACCTATTTTAATTGGGATTTTTATTTATGATCAAATTGGTAAGGATAAAATTCTCAATAATAATGATGAACTAGTGTTTACTCTTGCAAGATTGACATCAAAAATTTCAGTAGGAATAAGTTACATTTTAGAATAATCACGAGATTATCTTAGGTTTTAGGGTGAGGGGAAAGATAATTCTCCCTTTTGTGTTGGTAGTTCCCCATGTAGTATTTATATCTTATTTTTGGGCTTCAAATTGGGGGGTATGGGGGCATGCTAAAGAATAGTGTTGGAAAATTGATTGATGGGAATGTAATTAGTATTTTGGTCAGACTTCAAAACTTCACTAAAAATTGTAGGAGGATTTTTAGCAATAGGTTTTTGGATCAGACATGGTAATCCGTAACGAGTCACCTTATTTTTAAAGTAGAGGCTAACAATCAGTTAGCCAGAGGAGGTGAATGGAGTGGTAAGGAATTGGGACTTCATAAGTCTTCACACTCAAAGGGGCCTATTCAAGATTGACATGAGAATGATATGATTTTTGAGTATAGTAAGACTCTATTGGGAGCTAGTTCTAATAGTTAGGTATTTTGACCCTATTATTTTGGATATATTTGGTGATCTAGTCTTGTGTTGATTCTAATAATGTTGTTGTTTATATTTTTATTTATAGGTTGTAAGGGTATTTTATTATTGGTTGTTACTATTATACTATTAATGGTACTATTTTGGCCACACTTTTGTTATTTATTATTCCTTTTATGTGTGCTTTGGATGTACACACGCGCGCGCGCGCGCGCACGTGCATGCACACACACACACAGATATATATATATATATATATATATATATATATATATATATATATATATATATATATATATATATATATATATATATATATATATATATATCCTTGTTATAAAATGGCATACATACTCTAGAATGCAATCATAGTTATAAAATATGACAACATAGAGGATGTAACTGATTTTTTTAACAAAATAATAAAATAATTATAGTGTATCCTAATGAAATGATGACATAACCTAGACTAATGAGCTACCTCATGTGGAGGAGTGTTGTTTGATATATGTGGGAGGTCTTGGGGTCCAATCCCCTGTGTTAGCCACCTCTATCATGTTGGGCCTCATATGATGTCCCCTTTAGGTATTCCAAAGTCAACATTGGTATCTTTACCTCTGGTACCATCCATGGACGTGGGGAAGCGTCACATTGGTTTTCCACATATTTATTTTGAGGGAAAAAAAAAGAGATAACCTAGTGAAATCTTCATTCCAAAATGCATTAACATATAGAATTCACATGATTTATTTAAAAACTAATACACTGATTACATGACATCTTAATGTAGTTCTATCAATCCCTAATGAAATATCAATTACAATATGTGGCAACATAAAGAAGGCACATGAGTAATTTTAAAAATTAATGGAATTACTACATGATATCCAAATATAATTACGACATACTTTTTAATTAAATATAAATTAAAAAATCATTCTAGCATAGATAAGACACAAGATTTTTTTTAAAAATAATATAGTTAATATAGGATATCTTAATTTAATGATCACACACTCTAATTCAGTCTTAGTTGAAAAATAAGGAACGAAAAAGAAGACATGTGAATTATTTTGAAAACTAATTTAATGACCACATTATATTCATAGCATGGCTATATAAAATATGAAAAAAACATATTAATTCAATGCATACCTTGAAATTTTTTCATGTCTATTGAAAATACACCCTAGAAAATGCTTCAATAATAGATAAAACCTTAACTAAAAACCAAATACAACATAATATTCATCAAGGACAATCCAAATAAAAATAAAAAAATATTAAATTAAATATTAAGGTGTTCACATTTGTTATGACATAATTGTGAAAACTATTATTGTATGCCCTCACCCTATGTTAAATGGTGGTCTATCTCAAACTTAAGAGGTGCACGAAGGACAAATTATAATTAACTAAGATATAAAATTCTTCTCAATCAAAGTTATTATTTATATAAAATGTGATAAAATGTAAGAAAAACTATGTATGGAAAACATGACATATTTCAGAATATGTTCAAGTAGGGTTTTATTTCTATTACTTATGAATATAAAGAACGTTGAATGTAAATATGCAAGTGAATAAATATGTATGAAGATTATAAATTGACTATTGGGAAGCATTTTAATGGCATTAGAATGTTATACATTTCACATAATATCTTCCTATCTTCCTACCTAAGCTATATTTCAATTAAAATCAAAGTATTTTATAATATTTTACATAATCTATATGATTAATAGAAGTGTTCATATGACCAACATTTTTTTTTAATAATCTTGATTGTTTTTTCAAGATGAAGTGTTGTTTCACTAACATACATGAACCTTGAAGTAATATATGGTTGGAATGGTTTTACAAGGGAATCAAAGGAAGCTGATGGTTAATTGCACAAATTCATCTATCAATAATTTAATATTATTGATAGAAAAAATGGTGGAGATGCATAAATAGTGAAAGGTCCCCAAGTGGATGTACAAAAAGAGGAGGTTGATTTGTGAAAAAAAGAGAAGCTTTGAAAAGAGGGGATGTATTTATTTAAGAAAACATAAGTACAAAAGGAGGAAATAGAGATATAAAAGGAATTATATGTGTCTCTCACTTGTTTAATACTTTCCATAGCGAGTCACACGGTCGTACGCTCAACCATGGAGGGAAACTATTCCCATTTATTTTATACACTAGTTAAATTTCTCAATATTTCATAACATTTTTTTAGTAAATCAATAATTTTTTCAAATTTATTAACCTTTTATAATTGGCCTTGGATTATATAAAAATAATTATGTTACATGTTTTGCTTACAAAACTCACATCAAGCTTAAACAAATTATACACGTGCATATCTGTTTTTGACACCATGGCTTCATGCACCCTCTTTCACCCATATTTATTAAATGATATATGGACACCAACATCATTCATCTTATTCATAGAGACTATATTTCTCAAATAATTGAGAATGCCAAAAATAATAGGGAGAGTAATGATCCTCCCATATTTGAATTTCAGTTCACTCTACCTCTTCTCAAAACTTGGTAAGTTGAGTTGGATCCTCTCAAGACATCACCGCCATGATATTATTTATGTTCATAGAACCACTCCTTTGAAAGAGTCATATGATTAGAGGCAATTAAATAATTCAACAATGAATATTTAAATGCATGCAAAATTGAGCTAATATATATACATATTATTGATGTGGGTTTTATGCATATCATTGGAACTTTAAGAAGATAACATCTAACATTTTAGGATAGGTGAAATAATATTCACTAAAATCCATGAGTTGTAGGTTATTACATTTTATAAACAATCTATTGGTGGAATATCCATGAGTGAGGTATATTTTTTATAAATGAATTAGAGATGGGTGAACCTATATATACTCTAATTGGGTGGAAAATTTATGGTTCAAACTAAGGTGGGTATGAATTCAAAATAAACTAAAAAATGAGGGAAAATTAGTGTATGAAAGGAGGCTTGTAGACCACAATAGATGATGCCTTTCAAGACTAGAACTCAAATTTAGGTAAGACAAGAAATTGGAAAACAATGTCTGCTACAAAATGCTATAACACTCTAACAGTCAAATATAGCTAACAATCAAAGGAAACAAAAATAAAACATAGTTGAACACATGAAATCAAAGGTTTCTATATTTGTTATACCAAAATAACACATCTACAAAGGGGGTTATAACTTATATACAAAATATATTTAGATTAACTATAACCTGATATGAGTGACTATAAATAAAATATAACTTATACACAACAAAAGACTAAGAAACCATAATTATAGATCATCTTACATAATTTAGAAGTTGAAGAATAAAGATTTGCACATCAGGACTAAATTTAAAGAAGTTTTCAAAATTTCTTATTAATTTTAATAGATAAAATTCTCCTCCCTTTTAGATTAGTAGGTTACAAGTATAAGCTTGCCATGGGGAAGACCTAGTCTATCAATTGAAGTCTAAAAATAAAAGTCAAAAAATAACATTGCATGTTAATCTCATGCAAAGTATGAATATAAAACATTAATTAGTTTGAACAAAATTCTTCATCTAGAAATACAATATATACATGTTGAATAAATTTGAAACTAATATTTCCAACTGAACTAGGCCATGTAAGTACATACATATAATCATATGGTGATGATGCAATGCTATTAGTATAATTTACAGTATTATAAAGTACATGTAGAAGTAGATGTGGATGGAACCAAAATTTTAACTCGGGTTATAGAGAGATAGGCACTAGAATTGGAAGTGAGTTCAAAGTAGATGGAGGAGTTAGTGGAATTAAAGCTGAACCTTGAGATATAATTAGAATTGGCTTTTGAGTTACATATTAACTTGATGTAGCTATTAGTAGTGGGATGAACTAGACCCAAATTGATTGTATACCAATGTGTACTTGGGAAGCTGAGTACTATGAGGTGAGGTTGGAATGAGCACTACTACTATAGCTACTTAGTTATCTATTTCATAAGATAAAGAGAATGAATCACCTAGATGTTGATCTCAATAGTCTAAAAGTCATGAAAATATTTTTTTAATAACTAAGGAAGCTTATCAATTCATTTATTTTGTATACACAATGCAACTCCAACCTTAACGTGTATTGATACAAGCTCTATAATTTTATCTAGTATGAACTTGAGCATCTGCATACCATCATCATCAATTATTTAAATAGTCCCCTCAATATCCATCCTAAAGCATACAATGTTGCTTGTAAAAGATTATAAAAAATGGGCCTATGAAACAATTGCCCTTATGGAGTGCGTACTTGAACGACTCTTAAGTCAGTCATGATAGAGATAGTTCCCCTCCCTTGGTTTGGAAATTGTTGAATCAGAGCCTAAATCTCTTGATTATATTCAAGTATATTATATTTTGTTATGTCAATATAATTTTTTGCTAAAAAATATCAGATGTTGTCATTAAATTGAGGTGGGCATAAGCCTTATTTCTTGTTGCCTTGATTATAAAACATAATATTTCATTAACATCCTTTTATTTTTCAAATAATTGAATAATGTATCTCTATTTGGATTGGGATGTGGCCTTAAGATACCTTATTTAATCTATGGTATCAAATAATTCCATATTTATCCCCTATACACTATATACTATCTCTTTAGCACCCTAGATGGTACTCACTTTTAATTTTTTCTTCATGGATAGATAAAAAATTACAAACATTTCCTTGATTAATATTTTTTTTACATATAAAAATGTGCAAGGTTCTTCCCTAATCTTATTTTTGTTTGAAGGATTCACCTTCATTCTCTTAAATAGAGAGAAAATATCTTTTCTCTATTCTAGCCTTATCTATTGGCCATTAGCCATCACATTTTTCCTTTTTGAATTTTATCAAAGTGTTTTTTTTTCTATCAAAATATAATTTAACTATAGGTTTATTATTTATTACCTTGTAATATCTTCCATTTTCTTCTTCATATTATAATTTATTGATCCATCAAGGAATATTTAATGCAACTTGTTGCTTTGTTTATTATGTTTGCCATGTGAGTGATGTTTAATAAGTGTGATATTCTTGTTGAACTATATAATCTCATAGTTTAGTTTAATGGGATTTACCCATATGTATCATATACTTAGGTTAGGATAACCCTATTATAAGAAAATAAGGAATGGCCTTCCTCTAGCGAATAACTTACTTCTAGACTAGTGTATTTATGATACATTTAGCTTTTCCCTCTACTTTGAGCATCAAAATGGTAGCTATATGTGTTTATGTGGATTAGATAATATCCATTTATATTTATTTAGATGACCTAGGAGGGTTTATTTGTGTATCAAAAATAGAGGTGGACACTAGGTTTTTTAAATGTATCCCTTTGCTTAGCTCAAGGGACTGAGGACTAGTCCTACTAAAAATTGAATAGGTCATTAGGGTGTTTAATAGATTTTGTAAATATTTAGTAATAAAATTACATGAAACCCCATCATTAATATCATTAGTCACCATAGGATTTACAATAATATGTTGGGAAAAATTAGTAAGTTAATATTATCCTGGGGTTGGGTTATTTAGCTACTAGAATCAAAGAATGTAAATAAAGTCTTATACCTATTGTTATTACAAAAATATAGGAATATGCCATGTAATATGAACTTAGAGGACTTAAAAAAAAAATGGGAATAATTAGAGTACTACCTACTATAGTGGACATTATTTTCATCTAATGTGGAGAGGTTGGAGATGTAATTAGGGATGGACCTTGTAATACAGATTACAGTTGTGACTCTAGCTCTCATTGGATCTCCATCTTTATCTAAAAATAATTTAGTAACTAAGGAGCTATAATTCATTTGGTTGATCTCTTTAGATCCTTATATCAACTCTATTCCCCTTGACTAGGTACTTTCCCTAAACAACCATTTGTCATTTTCATATGATTCTATTATCTCATTGATTGACCATTACTCTTAAATTTCTATTTTAGAAACAAAATCCTCTTCATTGGAAATTTTCTTTCTTCCTCTTCAATATCATATACCATGACATGGTGTGATCTTTATGTGCCCCTCTTCTATCGTCCCTCTCTTTAGGGACTTCTATTGGTTTTTCCTTCACTTCCACCTTTTAAGGATAAATAAGTTGTCTTAGACTTCCTTTCATATTTAATTATTATTTTTTTAGTAGTAGAGGCTGGTCCAATAAGAGGTGGAGTGGAACATGAAGGACTAATAATTATAGGTGTTGATAAATTGGCAAGAGTAATCACTAGCACATGAATAATGGATGGTGAAGCTAATTATCTATTATGCTAGGGTAATGTTGTTGGTGGTGACAAAGAAAAATGAGGAATATGTAATTGAGAGAATAATGATGTAAGAGTTTCCTATTGTGCAATGGTTAGAGGAGGCAAAGACAACATATAAAATATAGTAGTTATTCCACTCTGACTTGTAGGCCTTTGTTATTCAACTATGTGTAGTGGAGAGGCAAGAACCACTATATGTGTAGGGAAAGTTGGAAGACTCTCAAATATCTCTTTAGCATGAACTATCATAGATGTACCAAATTATTCTTGTGTTCTTGGTTATATATGAGGATGGGGTCCATCAATAGGTTTAGAAACCCATTATTGCTTCCAAATCCTTTAGCATATTATTTGGTGATAATAAGATCATATGGGATAGTTTGTACCACAATCATAGACATGTTATCCTTGAGAATCATAATAGATACTTCAAAATAATCTATGACATTTATAAATATGTTATCATGGTCATAGGACTTGTGGCCATAGTTGATCCTGATATTTATTTCACATTTATTGAGATGTGCTTTAGAATTCCCTATAAGGTCCTAATGTATGTAGGTTGACAATTTGAACCCATAATGTGTCTTAATTTTCCCAACCATTTATAGGTTCTCCCACCATGTGTATTTCATTTTATCAATACATAGAGGGATGGGATTGATGGCTACCTTCTTTGCCTTCCTTAGCTTGGTGTCAACACTATCTACCAATTAAGCAGTAATTTCTTATTCAGTAACCTTATCGGGTGAAATTCTTGATATTCATAAAGGATGTGCCCTATAACATTATATTATGATTAGTATGCACTTGGAGTACAAACAATAGTCACCCAATTTTTAAATATAATTCTTTATTTGATCAGATTATATATATATATATATATATATATATATATATATATATATATATATATATATATTATTTTCATAAACTACCTAATAAGCCATAGGGTGAAATATTTCAATCAATCTATTGATGTTAATATTAAATCTATGTACATGGAAAATGTTGAATTCATCACATCTCTTATTTTGAGGATAATTTATTTCTAGTTCCTAGGGTTCTTGAAATGGTGAGTGGACTATCATAGTTACAAAATCCACTATGTATGACATCATATAGGAGTTACCATCAGGAATACTTCTAGGGTTGTTGACTTTGATAATTACGAGGGAGCTAATGATATTTCCAATTTATATGACTTTCTTGGATGTCAAAATCATGTCGAAGAAATGGAACCATATCACATTAACACATGCAATGGTAGAAAAATCATATATCCTATTCAAAAGGACCATAAAAATTCTTACCGTTGGTTTGAAGATAATAATAGGAATGGTAGAGGTAAGGCTCTAGCTATGAATTTGTTGAATTTGTTTGGGTTACCAACCCATTACCTAAGCTATCTACTAACATTGATGTTGAGAAACCACAAATTCACCATATCTTGTATGTATGTTATCTCCAGCACCGTAAGTCTTTAATACTTCCCAAAAGTATTAAAACTGATATATGTTGTTGGAGTTTCACTTATCTTGAAGTGAAGTATTTTTATAGAATATTTTCCATTTAAAAATAGATCAAATTACATGTCTTACATAGCATTACCTTAGTTTTGGCCACTACATTTCAGAGACTGACTGCATTTATGCCCAGTAGATCATATGTGTATCTTTGCTTTAAAATGGAAAACTACTCTTCAAATTTGTATGGTTGGTTTACATTGACCACATACCAAATGGTAGAGTAATTCTTAAACTAATGGTTCAAGACTTCCAAATCAAATTTTGCATGAATATATTCAATTGACCAAAAAATTGAGTATCCATATGGAAATGGAATACAATCCATGACTACCATTCAATCTCTATTTTAAAAATCCTTTGATCAATTAAAATTTATAAATGTATTATTCAAAAGAGAGGTCTAAATATGTATGTGCACTCAAATGTTTGATAGTAATGTGATTAAAGTGGATTTTGCAAGTCAGAATATATTGATTTAGTTGAATATACTTTATAAATTCAATGTATCAACTCATTAATTCATGTCAATTAATGGCTAAAACAACTTTCACCACTTTAAAATGCTTAGTCTTTTCATTTTAAACTCATAAAACTAACTTCTATAATGTCTTAATGCCATGTGGCTTCTTTTGCATGTTCATAGATGCTTTATTATCTTAATATGACAAATATCTCTTTTTAGCTATTTCAAACCTAATTGTAGTGTCTTTGATGCTTGATTATGTGTCTTTTGAGGCCACATTTTTGTTTGGAATTGTTATACTAATGGCTAAGGTGTGATATCCTTTTACTTTACTCTTCAAGCTACAAGATAGTGGGATGATGACGTGTGGATGGTTCTCAATGATCCACCTACCTAAAAGTATTCATAGAAAGGTCCATGTTGATGTCACATCAATATTAGTGGGATGGTGACATACGGATGGATTTAATAAATGTACTCACCTGAGACCATCAATAGAAAAGATTTTATTGAAATCACCTCTAGGAGGTTGAGATGATGACATATGGATGGCTCTTAATGATCAACTTTCTTGAAATCATCTGTATAAAATGTTCATCTATTATCTCCTCTTAGAGGCTGAGATGGTGACATGTGAATGGTTCTTGGTGATCCACTCACCCAAGATCATGCGTATAAAAAACTTTAATGACATCACCTATGGGAGGCCAAGATGACTTGTAAATTTTTGTTTGGTGATTTGGATGAGTGGAATGATAATGTATGGAAATAATGAACTCAAAGATGGTTCTAGAGAAGACTAAAAGTGATATTATCAATTCAAAAGACACAACATAGATAACAAACCCACTATAAGCAAACCATGTCATCTCGATTAGTCATATAAATAATATGTTGGATCATGTACATAAGCACTTAAATAAATTTGAAGGTGAAGTTTAAAGCATATACTATGGCTTAAACATAATTTTGATTCTTTTTATCTTTGAAAACACCCTAAAAATAATAAGATGAAACCTATGGATTGTAGTAAGCATACAACCAGAAACGAAGATAGTTAAGTTAATTTATTGAGCAACAGATAAAATCATTGAAATAATGATTTTGAAAATTTTGTATCAAATATTCATAGTTAAATAGACCACATAATCTATTTAATTAATATTGGGCCCCTATTTAAAAAAAATAAAATGGGGTGTGTGTGTATGTTAGGGCACAATGCATATCTATCTCCATCATTGATACCTTTTCAACCAAGGATTGCACAACATTTCATGGTTTTTATTTTTCCTCCTTTATCAGTTTACAATCTCTGTTGAAATTTCTTGACTTGGTGCAATTCTAGGAATTCTTCAATTTTATATCCCAAATATTATATCTACCTTTATTTTTTGAATTATTATCCCTAGACTTTTGATTACCTCCATCTTGTGAGCAACTTTGTATAGACAAGACATCCTTTATCTAATAAATATCCATACATGTGCAACTCATATCCTCTGATAACAAAACCTTGACTACATCTTCCAAGGATTTTATCTCCAATGTACTATTAGTGATAGCTAATACTATATTGGCCCATGAGTATATAAAAGAGTACAACAATGTGGTACACCTTTTTTCATCATCAATTTTGACATCGATGAATGATAACTGACCTAAAATACTATTGAAGGCATTCGAGTGTTTTTTAACTAATTCATCACCATTCATTCACAATTAATATAGCTTATTTAATAGGATTTTTTTTTTAGTAATTAATTGTCTTAGTACAATGTTCCCAATTTATCTCAAAAAATATTTAACAGTTTGTTTAGCTGAAATATTTAGTAGAACTAAATATGACAAACATGATTTGATTGAACTTATATATCTCCTATCAGTCTTTTATCATTATTTTGGTTTCATTCTTGTGGGTGGTGTGTATGCTACAACAACCCATATCTACCAAGAGATCTTCCATCATGAGTTTACATAACTCAAAAAGTTGACCATTGAAAATTTTTCAATTTTTATCTTTGTTTTTCTTGTCATTCTACTTTACTCTAAAAATTTCTCCCACATATATCTCCCACTAAAATAGTAGTTTGTTATAGATTAAAAAAATCTTAACTCTTCACACAAATACAAGACTATCTCTAATAACAAATGAAGATAAAAATAGATCCAATAAACTAAATTTGAGAGAATCAATACTAAAATAAATTTTCAGTTGACAAGATAAAATAAATGGAATACACACAATGTTATACAATACACATGATTTCATTTTGTGAAACCCTATTGGGTAAAATCCCCAATACGATTACTCATATATTGTAGTAACTTATTGGTTTCAAATATAATAATCCACTAGCAAGTTATTTACTATGCACAATGACTCTTTAATTATATTAACTTAAAAGTTTACAATACAATAATACACTATCAAGTTCTTTATTTTTCATAGTGACTCATTTATTGTATTAATTCAACCATTTATAATACAATAATGAATTTTCAAGATATTTTATATACACAATGACTCCATCAATAAATTACCTCAATTTGAGAGAATAAATATTAAAATAAATTTTCAGCTAACAAGATAAAATAAATGGAATACACACAACGTTATACAATACACATGATTTCATTTTGTGAAACCCTATTGGGTAAAATCCCCAACACGATTACTCATATATGGTACTAACTTATCGGTTTCAAATATAATAATCCACTAGCAAATTATTTACTATGCATAATGACTCTTTAATTATATTAACTTAAAAGTCTACAATACAATAATACACTACCAAGTTCTATATTTTTCATAGTGACTCATTTATTGTATTAACTCAACCATTTATAATACAATAATGAATTTTCAAGATATTTTATATACACAATGACTCCATCAATAAATTACCTCAATTGTTTAGAATACAATAATGCACTACCAAGTTTTTATTGTGTATAGTGACTACTTTATTGTATTCACCTAGCTATTTATAATATATTAATGCAATATCAAGATCATTAATATACATAATGACTATTTTATTATATTAAATCACCCACTTACAATATAACATTGCATTTTCAATATCTTTATTGCGCACAATGACTCATTTACTTTACTAACTCAATCATTTATAATAAAATAATGCATTGTCAAGTACTATACTTTTTACGGTGACTCCTTTATTATATTATCTTAACCTGTACAATGTAGTTATATACTATCAAGCTCTTTACTATGCAAAATAACTCCTTTACCATGTTCACTCAACCATTTATAATACAATAAGATGTTATCAAGATATTTATTGTCCACAACATGACTACTTTACTATATTAACTCAACAATTTACAATACAATAATTTGCATTGTCAACCTTTTTACTATGTATAATGACTCATTTATCATATTAGTTTAATTTTTTATAATACAATAATTTATTGTCAATCTTTTCACTATGCACAACTCATTTATTATATTAACTCAACTATTTAAAATAAAATAATTTATTTTTAAGGTCTCCATTGTATAGAATGAATTTTTTGTTTTATTAAATCAACCATTCACAATACAATAATCCAATGTTAGTATATTTTTTTTCTCTACAATATGTACAAGTATATATAGGTGCATCATGTTTTTCTTTTTCCTATAATACCGTATGTATTGAAACCATGGGTATCAAAATTATAAGTACAAAAAATATAATTTCCAAAACCATGGGTACATAAAAGATATCAAAAATATACAACACATGTCCAACAATATGCACACATATGATGCAAAATAAAATAAGCAAATATTTCAGAGGTAATAAATTTTGACCCATAGCTTTGTTTGAGATCCTCCACATGCCAAAAAATCCCTCTTAAAAAGTTTGATGCTGTTCTAAGCTAATATATCCACTTAAAGTTGATTTTAATATTTTTTGAGGTCGTGCATGATCATCTGAGGGTCCAAAATTAATGTTTAATATTTTTAAGAATTTTTTATTTTTAGAAATTATATATTTTTAGGAATGATTGTCAATTTTAGTTGAATTTCACCCCATAGAATAATTTTAGTGTTTAAGATGTTTTAGGAGATTTTTATACCCATGCACACTTGCTTGTGAAACTTATTATAAATAATGACTGCTAAAAATGGACAATTTTTAGATGTAATATTATTTTTAATTTTTGCTTCTCAACTCTAAATTTTGAGTTGAGGATTATTTAGACATGGTTTGGGTTTGTAATTATTTCAATTTATTAAATATAAATTAATTTTGATTATTATTTTAAGATCTTGGCCTATTGATAATTCTCTTTGTCTAGATAGTTTTTGACTTCATTATCTGGTATTAGAGGAAGTTCAAATATTGGAGGATAAAAACATGGTGAGAGGATGAGGAAATATTGTATAGATGAATAAAAAATATATAATAGATCAATAGATAAGTTTAACAATTAACCACAATTATCACTGATTAGTAGAGAAGACAAGGTGGTGATGAAAAAGATATTGATCGTGATGAAAAGGTTCATTAAGAAGAAGAACATCAAGAATAGCCACCATCGATGGAAGAGAAGATGGTTCAGGATTTATAAGGAAGGAATTAAAGAATCAAGGTTGATATATTATATTATGGATGTACTTTAAAACCATAGGAGTTGATAGATTAGATGAAAAACATGGAGAAGTTCTACGAGTGAAAGGCTATGAGAGAAGATAAGAAGGTAAAGTTTTCATACATGAAAGTGAAAAGTCATGAAATGATTTGGTGGGATTACCTATGGAAAGAAAGATAGAGAAAATAGAAATGAAAGATTGATTCATGGAAAAATATGGGAAATAAGATGAGGGAAAATTTTCATCCTATGGATTATGCACAAACCCTATAAAAAAGATTCAATAATTTGAGGCGAAAAAATTACAGTATATAATAATATACAGATGAATTTTATAATCTTTTCATACAAGTGGAACATGATGAAATAGAAGAGAATATGGTTGTCATGCATGTAAATGGTTTGAAACTTTTTATTCAGGATGAATTAAGCATGCATAGAATACTTTACATGGAGGAGGCTTATCAATTAGCTTTGAAGATAGAAACAAAAATAGTGATAATACCAATAGAAGCAAAAAGAGTGTTGAAATAATATACAGATGTTATTCCCAATGAGTTACTAGATGGTTTACCATCAAAAATAAATATTCATCACCACATTGATTTGATTCTAGGATCATCTCTACCCAATCAAATAATTTATAGGATGAGTCCAATAGAACATACAAATTTAAATAAATAGGTTGCTGAATTGCATAGAAAGTGATAAGATAGAGTATGATTTCTTATACAACACCAACGTTACTAAGACCAAAAAAATATGGAGGATGGAGAATGTGTGTGGATAGAAGAGTAATTAAAATAATTACAATAAAGTATAGGTTTCTTATTGTTTAGATGATATGATGGATGTACTTGTAGGAGCAAAATATTATACCAAGATTGATCTAAGGTGTGGTTATTATCATATTCAAATTTGTGAAAGAGACAAGTGTAAAACTGCATTCAAGACTAACGATGTCTTATATGAGTGGATGGTAATGTCATTCATATTATTTAATGTACCTAACATATTTAAAAGGTTGATGAATATAATACTAAAAAAATATATTGGTAAGTTTATGGTTATTTATTTTGATGATATTTTGATATTCAGTAAGACTAAAGCTTATCACTTACAACATTTCAGAATGGTAATGGATTTGTTAAAAACAAGTAAAGATATATGTAAATATGAAGAAGTGTAGGTTTATGCAAAACAATTTGGTATTTTTAGGATTTGTATTTTTTATAGATGATGTGAAATTATATTTAAAAAGATAATGATAATAATTGAGTGACCTAATCCATAAAAAAATACATAGGTAAGAAGTTTACATGGTTTAGCAATTTTTATAGAAAATTTATTCAAAAATTTAGTAGTATTGTGGCACCAATAATAGACTACATGAGAGATAAGGAAATTGCATGGACTAGAGCACCCTTAGAAAGTTTTAAAATTTTGAAGAAGAAGATTGCAAAAAAACTAATTTTACCATTACCGTATTTTAACAAAGTGTTTAAAATTTAGGAGCAGAGGAGCGGAGGAGTGAAGCAGTAAAGCGTGTGGACAATATTTGAAACTAGTTTTTTCCCACTTGGTTGGCCCCCCTGAGTGCGACTAGCGGGACCACAGATCCAATGGAGGTCACTGTGGGTAGCAGTACCTTTGGGGGTCTATCCAACAATCTATTAGGGGATAGTCCATCCAATGGATGGAAGAAGACATTCATAGGTGAAAGGATGTGTCCATCGAAAGGCATGTCGAGCCTCCTTGTCCTCTCAGAGGGCAAGGCTTTGAGCATCCCAGATGATCTAGCAGAGAAAATAGTGGCATCCATGGACCTTATGTTGGTTGGTAAGTTTTTTTCTTTTCGTCCTAATACCGAAATGCTTTGAAGATGGATTATGTCTAGGTGGAAAGTCAAAGGTAGTGTTTCAATCATAGCTATGGCTAGAGGTCTATTCCTTTTTATATTTACGAATAGGGAGGACATGATCACTACCCTTGATGGAGGTCCTTGGCTATTTGGACCACATTCTCTAGCCTTATGCTGGTGGAAACCAGGATTTGATCCTAACTCAGACCTCAATAAGACAACACCTGCTTAGGTAAGATTACCAAGATTCCCTTTGGAATTTTGGGATGAAAAAATCTTCACAGCCATTGACAATTCTATTGGTCAATATGTCACCTTAGATCATATAACCAAAACTAAGTCCAGACATGTGTATGCTAGAATCTATGTTAATGTTGAAATAAATAAGACTCTCCCTACATCCATTGAGCTAAACTCTAAATATGGAACATGGACTCAGCCAATTACTTATGAGAATGCTACCACTTTCTGTCAAATATGTAAGAGGAAGGGACATCTAATGACATAATGCAAAGTGAAGCAAAGGGGGATGAAAGATGATTCCCAGAATGTAGAGGAGGAACAAGTGAACAACAAGCATGAAATAGAGAATAATGTGGAAATTATTGACAATACAGGAAAAGGAGAGGAGGGGAAGGGAAAGGAGGCTACCCCTAGTAGTGAAGGTGAAGTTGTCCCAAAGAAAATTATAGGATTAGATGATAGTCAGAAGGATATAAAAGGAAAGGAGGAGAAGAGAAAGGAGGATATCATTAGTAGTAAGGGAAAAGAGGTCCCAAAGGAGAATATAGTATCTGACGACAGTCACAAGGCCACATTTAACATAGTCTACACTTTAGAAAAATAGACTAATATGTTTAAGGAAAGGACAAGAGGGGACCTTTTGATAAAGGGAGTTAATGAAGATGACACAATTTCAAGGATTTGATAGGAAGAAGTAACACCTAAAAGTCACACTCAATGACTACCAAATCCACAGTCAAATACAGACTTTTTTCGTGATCTAGAATATGGAGGCCAGGTAGGAAACTACTTGGCAATAGGGGTAGTAGGACAAGATGGCAGCGATGAATGGGAAGAATGGGTTACCCCAAATAAAAAGATCTAGAAAGGTAAAAATTATGCAGATGTTAGTACTGAGCCCAAACAAGGGAGGCCAACCCTAAGAGAAACAAGACAAAGAGAGATTGCTAGGGAAATTGCCAGTGGAAAACAAAAAACACTGGAGTCCCAACCCTCCAAACTCTATAAATGAGAATATTATCATGGAATTTGAGGGGCTTTAATAGTCCCTCAAAGTAGTTTGAGGTTAAAAAAGGCATTTTAGATAATAAACTAGATATTCTATTACTCTAAGAAGTCATGATAAAAGAGGAGAATTTTGCAAAAATTGCTGACTATATATGGCCTAAGGCGGCTTTTTGTATTAATCCTACTAAAGGGGCTTTGGGATGGATTGTCACTATGTGGAATAGTGCTAAAATCCAAGGATCTCTTATGGCCCATAATAAGGACTTTTTGATTACCAATTTTTCCATGAATTCCTTGAACTAGACGTTGGTAAATGTTTATGCACTGAATAACAGAGCTTTGAGACAAAAATTATGGATAGATCTGAGTAGCTACAGCAATAATCCTTAAAATTCTAAATGGATGTTAGCCAGATATTTTAACACACCTTTATACCCTTCCTAAAAATAGGGTGGAATTATTGATTACTTGGACAAAATGTTTGTCTTTGTTGAATTCATCAATGATTGGGGATTATTGGACATAGAGCTACAGAACCAAAATTTTACTTAGACCAATAGAAGAAGAGGAGATCAAATGATTCAGGTTAAATTAGATACATTTTTAATATCAAGCAACTAGAATGATTATCAGAATATGCAGGCACATGCTCTACCTAGAACTATGTCAAACCACTACCCAATTATCCTCAATTAGAGAGATCAGGGACATCACGGACCTCCTCCATTCCATTTTGAAGATATGTGGATTAAACATAAAGGTTTTAGATAAATAGTGGCTCAATGGTGGAATATTCCCATTCAAGGTACTTCCATGTTTATAATAGTCAAGAAACTCTAGCACATTAAATAAGAAGTTTATGGCTAGAATAGATATAGTTTTGGGCAAGTTTTCTAGTAGAAGAAAAATATAATGGAAAAACTCAAGGCTATTCAGCAACTGATTGATCAAGGGGATGACTCTGAGGGCACCTTAAAAGAAGAGAATAGTCTGTCTTCAGAATGGGAGAATCTAATGGAAAGGGAAGAGGTTTTCTGGAAACAAAAATCCCGTGTTCAATGGCTTAAAGAGGGTGATAGGAACACTACTATTTTTCATCTCTCAGCTATGAAACATAGAAAAGCCAACTCAATAACTAAGCTTGTCCTAGATAATTAAGACATTATTACTGAGGATAACGAAATAGGGGAGTAAGCCAGGGTGTTCTTTCGGAATCTGCTTACGAAAGAAAATGATAATGATAAAATTGATATATCTATGACTAAATTCATTGAAAAAATCCCCTATTTGATAATAGAAGAAGACAATTTGGGAATGTTAAATCTTATATCCAATGAAGAAGTACATGCTTTTTAATTCTCCATGGCTACTTTTAAAACCCTGAGTCCTGATGGCTTTCCTCCTATATTCTTTCAGGAATATTGGGAGATTGTTGGAGTAGACCTCACGGCTGCAGTTCGTGATTTTTTTAGATCTAGAAAACTTTTGAAATAAGTTAATAATACCTTCATTGTACTTGTTCCTAAAAAATCTCAACCTTTACACCTTGCTGATTTCAGACCCATTAGCTTATGCAACACTGTGTATAAGATATGTACTAAACTGTTGGTTTTGAGAATTCAACCCTTGCTTGACAAAATTATTTCTCTTTCTCAAAAAGGTTTCATCTCAGGCAGATAGATTCTTGATGCTGTGATCACCACACATGAGACTATCCACTCCATGGATAAGAGTAGAACCCCTGGGATGGCCCTCAAGCTTGATATATCCAAAGCTTATGATAGAGTCTCATAGACTTTTCTATTTCAAGTGATTATAAAATTTGGGTTTAATGATAAATTGTCTTGCTTATTATGGAATGCGGTCTCTTCTACTAAATTCTCGGTGCTAGTTAATGGTGTTCCTAGAGGGTTTTTTTCCTCCTCGAGAGGAATTCGTCAGAGAGACCCTCTCTCCCCATACCTATTCATCATTATGGCTGAGGCACTGGGAAGATACATACAAGCTGATATAGTTTCAAAAAAGCTAGTAGGCATCAAACCTGCCTCTTCCCTTCATCTTATGGTTATACAGTAGTTTGTGGATGATACCATCTTATTTGGCATCTCATCAGTGATCAAAGCTAGATGGAAGAATATACTTAATGATTATGCCAGAGACTCGGGACAAAGAATAAATTTCTAGAAAAACAATGTGTACTTCTTCAACACTCCCAATGAACTTAGACATATAATCATTAATATCCTAGATTGTGTTGAGGCTAGCCTACCAGCTACTTACCTAGGTCTCCCACTCTCAGTCAAAAAAGTATCTTTAGGTTTTTAGAATGATATTGTAGAACGTACATAGAGGAAACTTCTTGGGTGGAAGGGGAAACTACTCAGTAGTGTGGGTAAGCTGCAACTTCTTCAGGCATCCTTACATGGTATTCCTACTTACTTCATGTCTCTTTTTAAAATTCCTACGTATTTTGCTAAAAGGCTGGAACAAATCCAAAGAAATTTTTTATGGACAAGAGTGGAAGACAAATAGAGAATGTCTTTAGTTAGATGGGAAAAAGTGTGTCTCCCAAAATCTCATGGTGGACTTAATATAAGATCCATTAGGAAAATGAATAAAGCCCTCCTCTCAATAGTTAGTTGGAATTTGATTTATAACAACAGTGCATGGGGGGAAATAATGTATGCCAAATACATGCATAGCATTGATGATTCCAACTTTCTTCAACAGGCGGGATCACCCTAGGGGTCTGTGATATGGAATAAAATGTTAAAAAGTAGAAGTCTTCTCAAATAGGGAATTAGGTAGAAGCTTGGAAATGGCCGGTAGATTAAATTTTGGGATGATAATTTGTTAAGGGACAAGCCTCTCATCTCCCAAGGAAACTATGGATAAATTATAGACCTAACTATTGAGTTCTTTGGTGATAGGATTAGTGATTATATGGAAAATAACAGTGGGATAAGGAGATGGAAAAACCTTTTGGATTGTTGTGTGCACAGGCCTGAGCTTATCCCAAGAATTCAAGAGATCTAGCAATGTGTTTAGGAGATAAGAATCTTGTTCTTCCCTTGGAAGGATGAACAATACTGGTGGCTGGATAAGAATGGATCATTCTCTATCAAATCTGCCTATCATCTGCTTACACTTAAAGCTCAGAATAAGGAGATATGGAAAAAGGTTTGGAATCATAAAATCATTCAAAATATTAACTTGTTTTGGTGGGCTACTGCCCATAAAAAAATCCTTACTCAAGACAACCTTCAAAAGAGGGGGTTTACTTTGGTCAACAGATTTTTTTTGTGTGGTTCTAGAGAGGAATCAGTTTCACACCTATTCATACACTGAGTTTACCTAAGATTTATGGGGTACAATACTTAACAACTTTGGCATTGAATGGGTTTGCAATTTTGACCTTAAAGAAGTAATTCTCAGCTAGAACTCAACCTTCACACATCCCTGGATTAAGGAATTATGGAAGCAAGCTCTGCCATGCTTGAGATGGACTTTATGGAAAGAGAGAAATCATAGAACTTTTATGGACACTGCTAGAAATGTTGCTCATGTGTTTAACTCCTTTTCTAGGACCATCTTGGAAAGTGTTACAACAGCTCATATTAGTGTTGCGGTGAAACCCTTATCTAAATTTGAATGTCAAATTGTGGCCAAATAGAAGGTTTGAAACCTTATCCCTGGGCATGATAATTCCAAAATTCTTTAGAGACTTCAAACTAAATGGATACCTCCTAAAACCAATTGGATGAAACTCAATTTTGATGGGGCATCCAAGTTGAGTGGTAAAGCAAGTGGAGGAGGAATAATAAGAAATGAAAAAGGAGGGATGTCTACTATCTATGCTAGTGGCATGGGTTGCTAGAGCAATAACTATGCTAAAGTTATGGCCTTACTTTGGGGATTAAAGTTAGCTATATCCCTAGGAATTAGAAATTTGAATATTTAGGGAGATTCTAAGTTGGTCATAGATGCCATTAATAAAGCATCTAACATTGGTATCCATCTAAAAGACATCATTACGGACATCCAGTTTCTTTTACAAAATTTTTTTGAAGTTGAGATTACCCACACCTACAAAGAAGGTAATAGGGTCACTGATGCTTGTGCCAACCTTGGTCAGCAATTCTCAAGATGGAGGGTATGGTGACAAGGGGCTCATATACCCCCAAACATTAGAGAGATCATTCAGAAGGAGATGACGGAGCATGAATGATGCACATTGATGACGAAGATAGATTTCAAATGTAGTCCACGTGGTGAAGGCCATTGCAGATAATGGAAAATGATAACCTTAGTACTTCCTTGATTGTCATGATTAATTACTTGTATCATGAGGTGGAGGTGTTATATTCACATCATGAAAACCAAGGGGGAATTATTTTCAAGCATGAAAGTAGACGTCACCACGATGGGCCATTTTGTAAAATGAACCTTCACATCTACATTCAGTGTAAATAGAACGGAGGGCTTGTTACTTGTTCAAAGCTCAAGGTGGTAATTTGGGTATGAAGAGCCAAAATTTCTAAAAATTTGGGAGGACACTAGTGGGAAATAGGGTTCTCAGGTTTTTGAGGTCACTGAAGAGTAGGGTGCTGATTCTAGGGGAACTACTAATAATAAGGAGAAGATGCATGTAGAATAAGCTGTTGAGGGTTCAGAGAATGAGAATGATTGGAAAATATATATTGGGGCCTTGAAGGTCTACATACAAAAGCTGGAAAAGGTCTTTGCCAAAGGCCTTCGAAATAACATTCTACTAAATATGACTATGTTGGAAGTGGTGGGTAATCCAGGGAATGCTGACAACGTGGACAATGAGAATCTTAAGGATCTTGTTAATTCTATAGTTATGTAGTTTTTTCCTTTTAGACTCTGGTCTTTCCAGTGTTTTGTTTTTCTTTTGAATTTGTTTCTCAGCTGTGCCGTTGGTTCGGTGATGGCATCTTTTGTTTGCCAGCCTTCATGTCTTTTTTTACTGTATAGGGTTCGACCCCTAGTTTGTCACCTTAATTAATAAAAAAAAGTGTTTAAGATTGATTATGATGCTTCATTTATGGGAATTGGTGCTATGTTGAGTTATGAAGGGAACCCAATAGTATATTTCAATGAGAAATTGTATGAGGTATGGATAAAGTATTCTACTTATAATGTTGAACTTAATGCAATTATACAAGCATTAAGACATTAGAGGCATTATTTGGTGGCTAAAGATTTTATACTATTTACAGACCATGAGGCTTTAAAGTATGTGAATACATAAAAGAAGTTGAATAATATGCATGTAAAGTGGGTTTTCTTCTTGCAGGGGTACATTTTTGTGGTTAGCTTATGCATTGATCATGAGAGTATCATTATTAACTACTGTGATAAGTGAAGTAATTAGATTTGAAGCTATCAAAGAATTATATGATACTGACCCATATTTTGGCAAAGTAGTTGAGTAGTGTAGGAATTCATTAACAAGTGGGACATATGCTATTCATGATGAGTATCTCATACAGGAAATTTATCTCTTCAAATTGAAATAATTACGCATTTTAGTTAGGTTTTTATGAGACAATATAATAAGAGAATTACATAGTAGTGGTTTGGCTAGACATTTTGGTAAGATAAAGAAAATAGCTTTGATGGAAGAAAATTATTTTTTCTCAAAGATGAAGAGAGATGCGATAATGTATGTTTTAAGGTGCATAATATGTCAAGTGGCTAAAGAACATGCACAAAATACTAGACTATACATGTCATTATTGGTTCCAAGAGGACCATGAATAGATTTGAGTATGACCTTTGTGTTGGGATTGATAAATACACAGAGAGGTAATGATTCAATTTTTATTTTTGTAAATAATTTTTTTTAAATGATTCATTTCATTGCATGTAAGAAAACCAATGATGCTACTAGAGTTGTATAAAATTTTTTTAAAGGATATTGTGAGATTACATGGTGTTCCAAAAACTATTACTTCAGATAGAGATAAAAAATTTAAATCATTTTTGGAGGAATTTGTGGAAGATGATCGGTAATAAGCTAAAATTTAGTATTGTATATTACCCACAAACAGATGGATAGACAAAAATTGTGAATAAGAGCTTAGAAAATTTATTGAGTACATAATGGGAGAGAAGCCCGAACAATGGGACTTGGATTTACTACAAGCTAATTTTGCATTTAATATTTTAGTGAATAGATAATTAGGAAAGTCACCCTTTTAGATTATTTATGAGAGAAATCATATGGGTATTTTAGATTTGGTATAATTACTGATTGCAGACCAAATTATTGATGATGTAGAAGCATTTGTAGAGCATATGTAGTAGTTGCAAGGAGTAAAATGAAAGTTGCAGGAAAGTAATGATAAATATAAAGCAACAACATATGTTATAAGAAGATCCAAGTTATTTGAAGGATATTTTGTAATACTTTACTTAAGGAAAGAATTTTTTTCAAAAAGCATGTACAACAAGTTGAAGTACAAGAAAATTGGACCAAGCAGAATTATGAAAAAAATAAATGACAATGCTTATAAGGTGAGTTTACCACATAATTTTGATCTATCTATAGTATTCGATGTTTCATATTTATATTAATTCCATGGAGAAGATGATGAAAATGAATAATTAAATTAGGAGCATCAGATTCTTAAAAAAATAGTGTAGGTTTCTGATATGAAGACAATGAAAATAAGGCAAGAGAATTATAATAGGTATTTGGTGCAGTGAGAAAGATTGAGACAAGAATACAACACTTGGATTAAAGAATGGGATCTTAAAAAGATTGAAAAATAAAAGTGGTGGAAGTACAATCAGGCCAACTCATAGGCTGAGTTATTTCAAACAAAGGAGAATGATATAGAAAAAATAGGCCAATCTTTCAGAGGTAATAACTTTTGATCTGTAGCTCTATTTGAGATTTTCCACATACCAAAATGATCATCTCAAAAATTTATTGTCCTAGGTTGCTCTATTTTCTTAGAGTTGACTTTGATATTTTTTAGAGGCCATACGTGATCATTTGAGGGTTCAAAATTAACATTTAATGATTTTTTTGAGAATTTTCTATTTTAAAAAAGTGTATATCATGAGGACCAGTTATAAATTTTAGTTGAATTTCATCTCATAGACTAATTTTAGTGTTTAAGATATTTTGGTAGATTTTTAGAGCCGTGCATGCTTGCATGCAAAAATTACTAAAAATAACGACTGCTAAAAGTAGACATTTTTTTAGATTTAATTTTTTTTCAAATATTTCCATGTAAAATTTAAATTCTATGTTGTGGATTATTTAAGTATGGATTGTGTTTGTAATTCTTTCAAATCATTCAATACAAATTAATTCTAATTATTGTTTCAAGATCTTGACCTATTAGTAATTTTATTTGTCTTAATAGTTTTCAAGTTTATTAAAATAGGAAGAGGTGTGAAAGAAAAAATAATTTTCACTTAGAGAGGAATGATATTTGCAACAAATAATATTTTTGGAATGAATGGAGGCTTCACAACAATTATAACACTTTAATATCAAGGGATAGTTTTGTAATAAAAGAAAACAGTTTATAAAGAAGGAAAATATTTGAAACAAATGATTTTATTGAAATTATGCATAAGTTTTGTGAAACTTAAAAACACATTGAATATTTTTATAGAGGTGGGCAAAAGCCTTTGAAATGTCATAACCTAATCTTGAAGTGTTGGAAATGCTTTGATGAGATCGATTCATCCTCCAGTGTCAACTTGAATCCTTCCTCTATCAAGTTAACTCTTTCCTTTATCATTTTCCTCTACCAAATGCTACTCATTATAAATGTCGATTTATCCTCTCCTTTTTTATGTAACATTAGTGAGGTCCACAATTTTTCATTTGTTCTATCAAAAAATTCAAAATTTTAATGTTATATTTTTGAAAAAACAATGAAAAATAAATGTTGAAAATTTAAAGCTGAAATTTTGATATAACTTATATATGTCAATTTTTCAAAATTTAACTAATAAAAAATGTTGAAAACGGGCCATATTTTCAAAATAAATCCCTTGTCAAAATGTACGTTGAAATTTGAATCAAATGTTATTGCTAATCACTCATCCATCCTCTCAAGGTACTCAAAATAATGGATTTTTGATAATAGTATTGAACCTAAGTGAGCAAGAGAACAATTTGAAAAATCTGATGTGTCAACCTAAAAATAGTGTAGTCGTCGCTTTTCTTCATGAACTTAGTAAAATGTGAAGTCATTAATTTTCTACAAGAACTTAGTTCCAAACACCCATTACGGACTAGTTCTGACTTACTGCACAAATATTTTCTTCATCATGTGAGCCACAAGTGTACCCGAAAATAATAGCAAAACTTAAAAAAAAATGATAATGAAAGGTAGTAGAAAATATATTATACAAAATTGGTTGAACTTTTATATACAAACTAATGAAATATTCAAAATATTTAAAAAATCATCTTTTGTGATTCTCCCATTTTTTTTTTTACAATATATTATTATCTATCTCAAAAGATAAGAGAGCTATGAAAAATTATATATATATATATATATATATATATATATATATATATATATATATAAAATTTAAATAAAATTTAATATATTAAATTATATAATTATATATATATATATATATATATATATATATATATATATATATATATATATATATATATATATATATAAACTTATTTGTTTTATTTTATATATATATATATATATATATATATATATATATATATATATATATGTCAACTTATTTGTTTTAGAACATTTAATCCTTTCTTAACGAGATTGTTAGAATGTTTTTTTTTAAAATTTAAATATATATATATATATATATATATATATATATTTCAAAAGTAAGTATTTTTTTGTTTGTTTTTATTTTTCTAATTTATATATATATATATAATTGAAAAAAATTTAACAACCAAAAATATTTATTTACTGTTTTAATTTTAAAATAAATTACATATATAGATAATCAATCCCTGAACCCATCAGTATACTTCACCTTACCTCCTAGATTCAAAAAAATATCTTAAAACCCTATAAAATATACTGCATTTAATTAGATATTTTTATGGTGGAAAACCAAAATCAGATACGATTCAATTTACTTCATTACTGACTTGTATTTTATACAATTTCCTTTAGCACGCTTTAGATACTTTGCTTTCAATCAATTGTATTCTATAGGGTAAAAATAGTGGTGCCATCCACACAACCTTGTCCCAGGCCAGTTACAGATAACCCATTCAAATGAACTTTACACTCTGCACCCCACAATCAAATTTGAAGTATCCATTTTCCAAACGTTTCTGCCATTAAATGTCGAATGAGTAAGATTTATTTAAATACAATACGGCATACTTTCTTACACATAATAGTAGAAATGATGTTTACGGAGTACATAATTCTGAGGTTGGAATTTGAGGAAATAGTTCTCACATAGGTGTTGATGAATGGAATATTTTGAAGGGTTGTAATATAATATGTATATGAGTATTGTTAGTTTAAGCTTTGAGTTTTGGATAGGATAGAAAGATCTCTCAATAATTCTTACATGTATGATCTGATTAAGCTTCGCTAGATTTGTGACTATGAAGTGAAATTTAATAAAATTAGACCCTTTGGATTCAATTCCAATGATTGGATTTGTATGATCAAGGGATTATGGCATGTACTAAACAGCGTGCAAAAAGTTGAGTTTTACAGAACTTCCAGTGGTTTAATGTAATTTTTGCAGTATGCCAATTACCCAATTTCATAAAAGACTGTTGAAAGTGGAACAGCTCATCTATCATGTAAATGTTGACTAATTATTATTATTATTATTATTTTCAGATGGTCGATTTTATAAGGGTAACAATGTAGTATTTGTTATTTTTAAAGGAGAAGTAAAAGTAGTTAACTTTTGATAATATAGTATTTTGTTATTTTTAAAGGGCTAATAAAAGTTGTTATTTTTTAATAAGTTAAAATGTAAATGTTTGTTGATTTTGTAAGAAGAACAACTTAGTAATATTGTTGTAGTAGTTTGTTACTTTTTAAAAAGTTAGTAAAAATTATTATGATTTTATCACTTTTAAAGGAGTAATAAATTTTGCTACTTTTAACATGTTAAAGTGTAAATGTATATTAGAATTATATCTAATTCTAAAATAATGGAATTACATTATATATGACAATATTGATTTATTCTTATAATTATGAACAGAACTTTAAATAATTGCATGCAAATATCCTAATTGTATTGAACTTCTAGTGGTTTGATTTATTTATTTTCCTAATATGTTAATTATAAAAATTGAAAGAAGATTGCTGAAAATAAAAGAGTTATTCTTTCCCAGTATAACAATTAAAAAAATTCAAAGAAGATAGCTAGAGTTAAAAGAGTACATCTATCATGTTAGACATTGACTAAGCATTTTTTATTAGTTATTTATGTGACAAAAAGAACTTAATACTTTGTTACTTTCAAAAAGATAGAAAAAGTTGTTACTTTTTGACAAATTTCAGTACAAATGTACACAATAATAATATCTAGTTTGATAATAATAGAGATTATCTTATATTGTGTAAAAGTTGTTATCTTTTGAAAAGCTTCTATAAAAATGTACACAATAGTTACTTCTAGTATGGAAATTACAAAAATTCAAATAAGATAGTTGGAGCTAGAGATGTCCATCTATCATATTATATATTGACTAAACATTTTTTATCAATTATTTTTATGAAAATAACAACTTAATACTTTTTTTTGTTTTCCAAAAGGTAGAAAAAGTTATTACCTCTTGACAAGCTTCAATACAAATCTAGACAAAAATTACATCCATGTAGAGAATAATAGAATTTATCTTATATTGTGTAAAATTTATTATCTTCTGATTAGTTTCAATACAAATGTACACAATAGTTATTCTTTTCTAGTATGAAAATTACAAAAATTTAAAAAATATAGTTTGAGTTAGGATTTTATCTATCATGTTACACATTGATTAATTATTTCTATAAAGGAAACAACTTAACATTTTGTTACTTTCAAAAGGGTATAAAAAATAATTACCTTCTAACAAACTTTAATACAAATGTACACAATTGTTATTCTTTTTTAATATGGTAATTACAAAAATTCAAATAAGACAATTGAAGCTAGAAAAGTCTATCTATCTTGTTACACATTGACTAAGTATTTTTTATCTTGTATTTCTTAAAGACAATGACTTAACACTTTGTTACTTTCAAAAGGGTAGAAAAATTACTAATTTCTACAAGATTCAATACAAATGTACAAAATAGTTACATCCGCCTAGAAAATCATAGAGTTTATCATATATTGTATAAAAGTTATTATCTTTTAACAAACTTTAATACGAAAGTACATAATAATTACATTCAGCTAACGAATCATACAATTTATCTTATATTGTTGTTATCTTCAGATAAGTTTCAATGCAAATATACACAATATTTACATCCAACTATAGAATAATAGATTCTCTCTTATATTATGAAAAATATAAGTGACATACTTATAATGCAAGAACATAAAGGGCTGACATGTATATTGATTGAATATGCCACTAAAAATAAAGCAGAAAGCCATAACCAAAAGTCAGTTTTCCATAGCTATTCATCAGGGTGTTCTTCTGTAATGATCAATTTTTCATTCTTTAGATTAGAAAGCCATCATCACAATTATTAATAAATAATAAATATAAAAATATAAATAAAGATTTATAATAAAAAGGTGGTAAAACGATAGCATCCAAAAATAAGTACCATAGCCAAAATATAGATAGCGTCTAAAAAACAAGTATGAAGCAGCAACTTGTGCTGCTACATGTATTTGATTCTTCAGCTAACCATATTTATATGGACTATTAATTGGGCATATTTACTTTTAAATATGGTATCTCCATTGACAGAAGATTGTTCTGTGGTGTTATTATAGTGATTAGTTGGGATACTTTGTATAACCATAATTTAATACAATTTGATTAATCTTGTTTGAAATAGGTTGTTATTTTTCAGGGGATAACAAAATAATAATTTACTACAAGCTATAACCTTAACCCAACTGCATATTCATATAACCATAAAACTTACACTAATTTATTGAATTGCACTGAGAAAGAAATGGTTAATTGTTGAAAAAAAACAACTAAAAGGATACAGTTAAGCTCCCACAGACGTAAAATGTTAACATATTGTATCTCTCCTTTGGGGTTTGATTAGTTGGTATAGTCAGCTTTCTCTTCTATATCCGCTCATGTTGGCTCTAATTCAAATCAACATAGCTGTTTATTATTGCTCAACTAGTATGAAGTTAAACTTGATCAGTAATAATAGCATCCAATGCAACCACTTTGGAGACCTTTGATTTCTCCATCTGCACTTTTTGAATAGGCAGATCAAATTCATCGGCAATCTTTTTGGCCTCAGGAAGTTCCGTAGATTCAGGTAAAACAGGATTTGAGTTTCTGTATTGGACGTAAACAATGAGCTGAATTATTCCTAGAACGAAACCAAGACCATTGGGTACCTGCAGTATTTTTAAAACAAAATCAGAAAAAGGGCACACATCCTAGCAAAAATACGTTAATTCTGTACATAAAAAATGAACAAATCACAGAATGAAGAAATGTCCTAGCAAAATATTTGAAAAAAAAAAAATCTATGAATGAAAATGGCAGCAGGAAATGAGAGAAACTTACAACTAAGAAGATATCCTTCGTGATTAGAGAGTATCCAGACCAGACAACTGCGTTTAAAGTGTTGAATAGGGAAGGTAGAAAAGGCATGTACTGGACGCTTCTGGTTTTGATAACAAGTCCCTTAAAACAAAAAAATCATCAACAATTATGAAAGGGTTAATCGTGTTGCTAAGAAACTCATATTAACTTTTTCTGGGTGGAGGTTTATTGTACACTTTTTATAGCAATCTAAATTAAGAAAAAGGGTAAGAGTGAAGACCTACCATAACAGCTAATGGGGAAGCATACATAATGATGGAAAGGATCACACATAAAATGCAAGCCACTAACTGTCTGGTACTGTGTGTGTGCAGCACAAAAATTATAACTGCAACCAAGACGACGAAAGCCATCATCATTGCTATGGTCAACCGCATTGTTTTCATCTGCAAGAGTAAATTAAAGGAGTCTGTGTCAGAAAAATTCCAACTACATTTTTATGTTCATGCATGAACTCTAATTAAGCATTAATGGTGTCCAAAAAGTGTATAGAATCTAGTAGCCACCTTTGAATTCAAAATATCATAGTTGGCATAACGAGTTACCTTCTTCTCCTTAGAGGCAAATATCAGAAAAGACACAAGATAAAATATCTCCAAAACAAAGCCTGCACCATTGATTGTGAGCAGCAAAGTGCTGTGGGGTTTAACAAATGGGGCTCCATAAAGCAGCCAAAGAGCACAGGTGAATAAGGTACACACATATGGAAGCCCAGAGTACTCTTGGGTAGACTTGAGCTTGTATATCCCCCAGAAAGTTGCCCTGCAATTTTACAAAGACAATAATAAATTTATATGCATTTACTTTGATCAATACTGACCGATCACAATATATATGTCAATAATGACTCTATATTTGCCCAGTTTCCAGTGCCATGCAATTATAACACGAATTGTTGTTATCCTAGCTGTTGACTCAAAGAAATCTGACGAACACAGGACTTACATAGGTGACAGGAAAAGTGCCAGTGAAGTTAAATTTCCTGCACCACAAGCCACCATAGAACATTAGTCATGATGAGTCATGTCTCACAATAGTTTTCACTCATTAAAATCCAACTAAACACACAACTTTTAGTCACACATATAAATCGCAATCTACTACAAATGAACATCAAATCCAATTAAGACACCACAAAACTTGTACACCAAAATGAGCGACAAATCCAACAACTATACAATAAAACCTGCACGTACAAATGAATAACAAATCCAACCACTACACAATAAGACCTGCTCATGCAATTCAAATGAACAACAAATCTAACCACTACACAATAAAATCTGCCCATGCAAATGAACAACAAATCCATTAAATACAATATAGAACTTGCTCGTACAAATGAGAAACAATACGTAACAAAACATGTGCATGTTCCGCGCCCAAAAAATGAAAGAAAGAACACCAAATACAACTAACGCAAAACAAAACCAACATCCAGCCACCCAAATGTATATCCACATACAAACAAGAATGCAATGCAATCAAAATCACTCTTTGTGGTGGATGAAAAGGAGCATATTTGTTATGATAAAATCTAATAAATAATGGAGTTCTGTTGGAACACATACAATCTTTGTTGAGAGATGGATCAGCTAGGACTCGAACCTAGGATTATCTATACGCTGCTGGAGTGCTCTACCACTGAGCTACTGGTTCCTCTTGGACCAGTCTATCTTCGGTCCGAGTGTGGCTTAACACCATCACCCCCCCTTAAGCCACACCTCTTGTGTGCTTGGGGCTCCTAGCTTGAATCTGGCTCTGATACCATGTTCGTTCATGGACCAGCTAGGACTCGAACCTAGGACCATCCATATGCTACTGGAGTGCTCTACCACTGAGCTACTGGTCCCTCTTGGACCAGTCCATCTTCGGTCCGAGTGTGACTTAACACCAACAATCTTTAATAAGAGTGGATTAATATAAACGTAAATTAAAAACTGAGTATTCTGAAACCAAAACTTGTTTAAAAATCACCACTTCTATTTCCAGACGTTTATGAAAATTCCTGTACTCTACATTGTTCTTATGTGTGACTGAGTTATTTACGAGTCTAATCATGCCTGCTTCATTCTTATTAATTCAATCAATGTGTTTGTAATATACTTCAATCTTAAGCATGTTCATCCCACTTAAGACCTACAACAAAAAAATGTACAAATTATATTCTCACAGGCCACAGCCCCCATAGGTATTATAGTTAAAATATTATATTCTTCTTTACAAAGAGAACACTACGGATTAATTATCTCTGAGTTCAAAGGCCAAAAAATATAAGGGATGAGATTATATTTGGGTGACAGCCTACTTCGACGACACCCTTCAAACTTGACACTAGACGAAAGGAGTTGGATTGACCATGCAACTAGTACAAACGGAATGCTAAAAGACTTTATCATATATATACAGAGAGAGAGATAGAGAATATCCTAATCCCTTTTAAACCTTGAATTTGATGTAAATCAAAATGTTCAGATCCAGTTCATTCAGATTAGTTTAGTTTCTAAAGAGAATAGTCCAAGTAGCATACCAATAATTCCCACCACAAGCTGCAGAGGAAAGGCCATTGAGCCAAAGAAGAAAATATATTAAATAGATATATTTGAATGAACAGGAGCAGAAGCTGGTGAAGAAACTAAGATTTTCAGGTCCTTATATAGGCCTCCACCCTGCAAATTTTGGAAATCTGATATCGTCTTACACAGTGCAATACAGCTTTAAACAATTAATATCTAAAATGCAAAGCACTAGGGAGCAAATTGGATGTAGCTTTACACATCATAATTATTGGAGACCAGCTACATACAATACTTGCAGTCAACTTGTGATATGCGTATGCTTCATGCTCACCTATGAGCAGATGATCATCTCTCTCTGTCCTTTTCTGCAGCTGTATTTAGCCAATATCCCTATATCTACAGAAGTAATAGGAATATAGTGCAAAGGATTCATTGTCAAGACGTACAGATTCGCAAAAAAAATAGAAGAAATAGAACTCTAATAGCAAACCTAGGTAAAAAAAGGGTATATTCTATACTAGAGTAAAATTGTGGGATACAGATCATTCTAAATGATTGTAAGAGATATGCATTGGGAAACTTTAAAGTGTTAGATATTTATGTTTATGTATAAGGTGTTTTTGTTTTCCCTTTCTTATTTTCTTTTTCTTAATGTAAGTATTCAAGATTGGGTACATTGATAATTATCTTAATAATTTTGGATAAAAGTTGTTCCAAAAAGTTTGGTGATAGATAAATTAAGAGTAAAGATGGTAGAAATATATATATTAATATTAGGAGTTTTTATGTTAATTTAACAACAAAAATAAAATAAAATAAAATTATTTATAAGAGACAAATTTTGGGTTTAACATATAATATTTAGTTATTTTTAAAATTTATACATTCAACCATATTTTAATGTTTATTTATATTTATAATTATTATTATTATTATTTTTATATTTTTAATATAAAAAATTGAATTTTAGAAGTTAGAAAAGTTAATGAATACAAAGAAAATGGAAACCATTTGTTCAAGTTGGGTAGTTATTTTTATTAATGGGTTTACATGTTACAATGCTAGACAAGGGATCATGAAGTTTAAGCGAAAAATGAAATATTATCAATGTGAAATCATCCAATAATCATTTTTACCTGAACAAAACTACTTTAGAGAAGAAACTTTCTATTCTAAAATATATACGAGCACATGATGGTGCACTACTCTATATATAAACAATTAACAAAAAAACTCTCATTAAACCATGATAATTTAAATATTCTTCATAATTTAATTAGTCTATAATAATAATAATAATAATAATAATAATAATAATAATAATAATAATAATAATAATAATAATAATAATAATAATAAAACACGATAAACAAACTTTGATAAAATATATTTAACATGTAGAATAACTTTAATATAAATATTATACTAATTATTTATATTTATATTGTAACTTCATACCTTATTTTATATATTTCTATATAAATAATTAATAAAAATTATTCATTGAAACATGTTGATTAACATTCAAAATTTGCTTAGTTTATACATTAAGAAAATAGATACTTATATTAAAAATATCTTAAAATATAATAAACTAATTTTTCCACTATACATTTAATATGTAAAAATAATTTTAAAATAAAAATTATATTAAATAATTCTATTTTAAATTTATACTTTAACTTATAAATCTTTAAAATTTCCCACAAATATAAATAAAAAATTGATATTCCATTCAATTTTATTTTATTTTTATTTTACTTTGTTTTTTTTTCTTTTCCAAATAATTAAATCTTTAAATGTGAAACAACTTTACCACCAACTGCATATTACATGTGAAACAACTTTACCACCAACTGCATATTATTTTAGCACCAACTACTTATTACTTAATTGTGTATGAATTTTATTCCAAATACCATTTTTACTATTATTATCTTACACTCAATTACAGGTCGATTCCAGGTCATTAACAATGATTTTAACGAAAAAATGGATTTGCCAGCTCAATTTGCATTGTTATGTAGACAAGCTAACAAATTGCACGTTAACTACGTAAATTCATTCACACACCCTGCCAAAAAAATCAACAGTGGATAGTTTTGCAGGCCTAACCTGCATAAATTATAGCCAATTTTAGGTTGCTAAGTAACCTCCATTCTTACGAAAAAGAGCAAAAGGTGGCCAACATGACCAACTTCTTTATGAGCTCCGCTGTCTTAAGGGTAGTTGAGAACTCTTTTTCTTTTTCCTTCTTTATTTTGTCGTTAATTGCGTGTACTTGTCTTTTCTCATTCCTTATTTCGATTTGAAAATGCCATCTACTGTTACACAAACTGTTGGACATTTTAGTTTCAAAACATGCTTAAAAACCTTAGATTTGATAGCGTGACGTCATCTTGTTGTGCTTTAGCTATACATCTCATTCCTTAAAGTGTGGATTCCGTTTTCCCAAATTCAATAAAAATTTCCAGTGTGAAACATTTTTTCTTGCATTGCCATGATAATTCGCTACCAAATGGGGATGTGTAGTTTTAGTTTATTGCGGTTGACTACGTATCAAGATGTTGATTAGGGACCTAAATTTGACTTAAAGCTTTAATCGTAAGCATTCATATACGTGTTTTTCAATGGCCGTTCGGGTGGTTTTTAACGTTAACAATTAATGATTTTTTTACTTAGGGAAGAGTCGATTAAGCAGTAGATAGATTGAATTAATTATATATATGTGCGCGGGGGGTGTGTTACGGAGTTTTTATTTTCGGATCATATATCACTTACAATTTTTTTTAAATGTCAAAAAATAATAAACAGTTGTAAATGTAAATGGATGTTTTTATATTAAATATATTTTAATATTTAAATAAATAGTATGAATATGTATCTTTTTCTTTCCATAAAAATAAGATTTTATATAAATTTGAATTTTATAATTATTAAAAAATATTAAAATTTTGTATTTATATATATATTTTTTTAAATTACTAATATTAAAGAGATAATTTACATTTATAAAAAGAAATAATAATTTTAAATGAATAGTCTAACATTTATTAAAAAAATAAGATTTAAAAAAAAAAGAAAATTAAAATTATTTTTTGAGATTTCAAAATTTAAGGTAAAAATGATCCCAAAAAAGCTATTAAAATTATTCTTTTTAAATTTAGCTAATCTTTATATATGTATATTATATAAAAACTTAATAAAGTTAATACATGTCCTTCATATATATATTTTTATTAAAAAACAAAAATTTAAAAAACTAAATATTCATATAATTTATAAAGGAATGTGGTTAAACTAATAAATATTAAAACAATTTTTAGGTCCTCCAAGCATATCGATTAGTTTTAAATTTGGCATTTAGATGTTTTTTGTCATGAAATTTTTTAAGACAATTATGTATTCAATGTTATCATTTAAATTATAATATAATTTATAGTAGAATAAAGAAATATTTTTAAAAAATTATATATTTATTTTAATTTTTTATAATTTTTGATGATTTATCTCAAATTTCACCTTTAATTTCATACAATTTGTAAAAAAAAGTGATTATATTTTATAATTAAAAATTTTCAATATAATCATACATCTATCAAAGTTATACATTATAATATGTCCAAAGAGAAAATAGCAATTCAAATAATTTAAAATACGGACACACACATAAATTCAATTGATTTATATATAACTAGTAGTATAAATATTTTAAACACATTTATTTGAAAAATGTTAATACATATCAATTTCAAGTTATATAAATTTTTATAATTAAAAATTATCTCTTTTTTTTTCTTCTTTTTTTAAAAATAATTGAAAAGTAAAATATGACATCAATTTAATTGTATTAATTTATTAAGTTTTAAAAAATATTTTCTCAAAAAAAAGTGTTTAGTTCTATTTTATGGCCAGGATATTACAATTTTATATATATATATATATATATATATATATATATATATATATATATATATATATGAAGTGATTGTTAAATAAATGTCAAATTTAAAGTTAAAACTATCCATTGATGATTAAATAGATATCAAATTTAGTATTGTAATTAATTATTTATATATAAAATTTTTAACATCCTACTATTTCCCCCATTGCTATTGTAGAGTACCTATAAACATAATTATTTAATGTTTTATTTATCTGATTTGTGAATGTTTATCAACATATTTAAATAATATCTTATTTATGAATGCTTATTAACATAATTAGATAATGTTTTTTATTTATTTGATTTGTATCTTTAATTTTAAGTCTTATAAATTCTTCGTGGTGAATGCATGTCAGTGATATAAAAATCATTACATTATAAAGTCTGGTTATATAAAAATAAGTCTCTAGGCACCTCATTGTTCTTCATGCCAAGGACCTCTATCTATATATAATGTAGTGCCCCTCGTGCCAATGTTTTTTATAGATAAAAGCCTTTGCTTAAGTAATCAAGGAAGAATCAATTAAAGATACTACTGGTTAAAATGACTAGGTTCAAAATTGAGTTGAAAATATAAAATCTAAGGCCAAAAAGAGCCACAACTAAATGATCATTTATATCCATTTTCTTAAAGTCTTTTATTTTATTTTATTTTATTTTGTTATTTTAGTATGATATACTCTTTCCTTGTTATTTACTAAATAGTCCTCTGATTTATACATTTTTCAATATAGTTTTTAATAATGCTACTAGATTGTTTTTAGATAGATATTAGGGTTGGTAGGACCTCTACCTAGTATACTCAGAAAGTGAAAAAAATAGTATTGGATTGAGGAAAAAATTACACAAGGCATCTGACCATGAAACAAAAAGGATCAAAATTTAAACCATAACCATCTATTAAATATTAATAGAAATTAAAAAAAATCATGGAAATTAAGACTTCTCTTATCAATTGGAAGAGTGAGAAGTGCTTTGTTTAGTAAATTTGTGGATCCTAAATGTTTGTTGATGATTTGGGTCATCGACATCCCTTGCAATGTTATCATTTAAAAGAACATCAACAACATTTTCATTGGAAAGGTCATCAAAAAAATTATTAGCATCATCATAAATAAGTCAAAATAAGATGTTTGTCAATGAAAATATGGAAATTATTTAAAATTAATCAAAATAAGGCCAAATAAGAATCAATACATAAATAATACATATATCTATGTTAACATGGGGATCAAAATTACCTCTTGATGAAAAATACTTACCATATTTCTTTCTCAATTGATCGAATTTCAAGATGTGCTTGCACACATGACATTTGGTTAACCACATGCATTCACACATTGTAAAAAATAGACTTGCCATTCTAGTAAATTGAAAAATGTTTTTTCTTTGCTTTGGCTTCTCACCCATGCTACATCAATGTCAATCTCATTGAAAATCACATTAGCATCATGGATTCTTTATGATTTAATCCATGACATTTTCTCTAAGTACTTAAGATTGAAGTTTCTATAAATCCAATTTTCCTGGCACATTTGGCTCCACTAGTAATTCAAAAATAAAATGGACACCTATCAATCAACTCTTTGATGGGATTAAACTCTAATTTCATTTAGAAACATGTGATTCAAATGTGACAGATATAATTATATAGAAACATTTGTCTCTTGTTCCACATGGGGCATTGTATGTAAACATCTTGCCCACATGCTAATACGGTTGAACCATTGAAATTTCTAATAGTTGATGAATGAATCTTGAGATGCATATTGTTGCATGAGCAAGTTCATATAAAAAATTACTACGTCTTTATTAGGTGACTTTTGCATTATTTTAATTAGGATTCTAAACATTGACTATCCTATTTCAAATTCATTGACCTTTGAAATCAATTTTTCCAGCCATGCCCTCCTCAAGTGCTAGTTTTAGAGGTATACCTTGCATTGAAACACTTCCATGGAATCACAATGACAAGGTAAATGTAAAAAAATTAAAAAATAAATAATTTTGTCAATGAAAATAATAAATATTTGTAATAGACATGAGATCAACTAACATAATATAGATAATTTAGTGCAAGCATCATCCACCATCAAAGCATTTAGCTTCCATTCCAACATGTGACAATGCACACTAACCACTAGTTCCATATCCATGATGCCAGGTCTATAATAGTATCCCTAGAGATTAACACAAATGAAACATGAAGTCCATTACATATACTATCAAATACAATAAGTGTGTATAAAATGAATTGAATCGTAAAACACAAACATAAATATTACAAAATAACAAGTGTGAAGTTCTAAATTAAAAAATTTACAAGTAAATTATGTGCATTTATACCATATGTGGAGTCCAAAAGTATAATATTGTGTGCATACTTCAACATTTACTAACATTCTTGAAGAAGCTAGAGGCCTAAGACAGAGGATCACTCCTCCACTCCTATTTTTTCAATTTCTTTATACACAAATACTTTGACATGATTTTTAGTGACAAATGTTTGAACACTATCTTGATCGCTAGGCTCAATTTGTATTTTACTTCTTTCATCCTTCTATGAATAATACAAATGTCATATTTGGTGATGAAATCATCCCTCTATGTTTAACCTTAGAATAATATACATTTTTAATGGACCATGTGATGATGATTTTGGTGAACAAGTTTATGAGTTAGCTCCAACAACAACCACCTCTCCACCAATCCTTCAATGCATCACTAATAAATAGAGCCAGAGTAAAATGACTATTGTTGAAGTCATCGATATCTTTCCCATGGAAAACCATGCCATGTTAGTATTTATGGCCCATGTTTTTATACGCAATCAAATCATGTTCTTGTATATTCATTAACACAATAGATATAAAAGTGAGTTTCACATACATGATGTCAATACTTAGTGCTACGTTAGCTACCAATACCAATCTTGACATCATTTAAAATGTCATAACTCGCATCATATCCATCCCTATAATTTACAAGGACATACGTATACCAAATATATATAACACATACATAAATTATAATTAAAAAAGATGAATTCATATTAAAAAAATAATTACAAGCCATAATACCCACACTATGTATTGGAGAGATTTATTAATCCTATCTTCATTCAAGTCATATGGCATAAGATTGATTATAATAGTGTCGATAGATAAAGTAGTGAGATACCTTGATCTCTTGCATTCCCCATATAATAAGTATTGTAAACAATCTCTTTGTATCCAAGCAACAATATATTTATCCTTACCCAAATTGTGTTCCAACTCACTCCACTCCAATTTATTATAAGATAACTACCCACAATGTGGATTTAGATAACAATCTCTTCCACTTGGAAATCATTTGTGTAACGAGCAAGAAAAAAAATTAGACTTATTAATTGGGTATGTGCACAAATTTGGGGGATAATTTTGTGGGTGTTTCCCATAATGTGTGTGTGTGTGTGTTATGGACATGATGCATACACATTATGTACATAGCGTATATGTGTTAATTGAATTCAGTCTTGGGTTTTCAAACCATAATGCATACTCATTATAAAAAATAATAATGCGTACATGTTATTAGTGTTAGGAATGTATATAGGTTTGGTGTGCTAAAAAACATAAAATTGAGCCTAAACATATGATTCCATCTCATTTTCACATTTCTCTTCTTGTCTTTTCCCTCATGTGGTCATGTTTTGCATTTTTAAAGCCTAAAACCTTTCCATATAATCATTAAAAATCTTAAAATCTCACCAAATCAATGGTGTCAATGCAGAGAGGAGATACGTGATAAAAAATTAAACATAATAACCTTAAATTTTAGCATTTTTTGGTCATTTACATTATTTAAATGGTAAATTTTGCATTTTAAATAACCTAATATATTGCAAGACACTAGCATATTAACCTTCCTCCTAACCCCCTACCTAACCCTCTTAATCTTCCTATAGTTTCAAAAGATCCACAAAGTAGTTTGGAGGATCTAGTTACACACATAGCGAAAAACAAAATAGAAATTGACAAAATAATTAAGAGAGTGAACGACCCCACTTCCATCAATACCCAATGAACCTACTTAACCTATACCCTAGAGTTAATATTAGGTCATGTTGACTTGATAAAAAGTAAAATTAAGAGATGGGTGTCATATATGGATAGATGTAGGGCTTATTATGTTAAAAAATTGTCATGATGTGAGGTGAATAATAATGAAATATTAAAAGAACAAATTTGTGCCTTATTCATCAACCCAACCACTAACGCACCATTTCCACTAACTATTAAATGTTTCCAAATCTATTGATGCTAACATAATTTGACTAAAGATAATTTTTTAGACCAATGGAGGATGGTGTTTGATTATCCATTGTGTAACAACCATGATGCCCAATTATATTTTTTAATGAAACTTACTCTGAGTTTGTCGTCAATGAGATTCCTAACTATTTTGACTATGGTAAGTTTTAGGGTCAATGGAAAGGATCTGTACAAGATTGAATCAATTCAAGTCATACATCTAATTGACCTTCAAGGATCCCTACCTAGAAGCCACTTCATATCTAGACTCCCTCTTTGGGAAAGGAGATCATGGATATCAACACTTTGAATGAATATAGTATGTTTACTAATACATTTTTTTAGCATATGAATAGGATTTCAATGATTGATGATAGAGATACTCTACATAGTGTATGTTCCTAACCCTACACATACATATCTTGTCAAACTATTGACTATTTTGACCACAAGTGAAAAAAATTCAACCACCTATAGTAAATTTCTTTTATATGGGTCTTATAAGATCCTATAGGGTGTTTCATAGTCCTATTTGATATCATTTTATATGCTATTAATCTTGGTCATTGTCAAATTCAGCCCTCAATCATTTCATGTCGTTATAGGGTCATATTTGAGGCAATAATAAATGTTATATGATTTTCCTAAGTAGACAATTGTTAAAAATGTTCCGAATTCCCCTATGTCATATTATTATCATTCATGTTAGTATCTAATGAAAAATTGCAAAAGTAACATCATAACAAGAAATAAAGTTGTAGTTTACGAAGTTTTAGTTGATTGTATGACTTTTACAAAAGTGTGTTACAATTGGTAGGATCCTAAAGTGACTTTTTAACTTACCTAAACTCATACTCACATTTGATCATCTTTGGAATTCTTGAAAATGGCTTAAAACCATTTCAATTCTCTATCATTCTATTATGCATTCAAAAGAGACCAACCAATTTTGGTCTAATATAGATAACAAAGGATGAGTCAAGTCAAATACACTTGGTGGTAAATATTACACTTTGTCTAATTCACATTCATGATAGAAGTTTAAGATTTGGTGTATAAAGATTTATGAACCATTATTTAGAAGTTGACTGCTATTTTTTTCATGATTATCCCCACACCCTATAAGTTTTCTCCTTCTTTGAGCTAATCTATATAAACCAAGTACTATATGTGTTTCACATGAGCATGAGCACCCTCTTAAAATTATTCTTGACATAGTTTGCACATGTGGGTTAAAATAAAATAGAAAAAATATCTCATACTACTAGTTAACCTTCAATTAGTAGTTTCATCAGTTGTAGGAGCTTGCATGTTAGTTTGACCTTCACATACATGGAAATTTAAGTTGAAATGTTGTGATTTGAACTTACAATTCATAGTGAATAGTATATTATTATGAATATGTGATCTCAAGGTCATACAATGATCAAGAACATAGTCACGTTCCACATAGTCAAATTTCTAAAAAAGTATCAATCTACAATGAAGTAAAGAGAGACATATGTAGCCATGGTGATGTAACAAGAAGGTTTCAAGGTGGTGAAAGATTTTTTAAGGTGAATCAATATGATGCAATGTCTAAATAGTCTCATTTGGATGCATGCTCAACTAATTATTTTCCTTACTTACCTATAACTTGTATATATACCTATAGGTGTCCTAACATAATTGCTAACAATTCATTATGAGGTGTCTAAATATTGTTTACATCTTCAAAAAGGTTTTGAAAGATGGAGGGAACCATAGTAATCATGGTGGAGTCTTGATAGTAGTTATAGAATAAGCCTATCATACATATAGTCATATGTCATATATTAACAAGTATACCTCTTATATTTAAACCTATAATTCTCCATAGAGGTCCAATAAGATTGGAGAATAGGTGTTTGAAATAGGTGTTGACCAAATTTGACCTTTTGGTACAATTGGGCGACCCCTAGTAAAAAAAATTGGCTTTTTAGGTTTATAAGAGGGTATAATATATTTTAATGAGGTGCTTAATAGGTTAATTTATTTAAATTCATGTTATATTATCTGTTTTCAATTATTTTTATGTCCTTATATCATTTTTGGGTCATTTACGAGGCCAAAATATTGCATTTAATGCTTTTTAAGGGTTTATTGGGAAATATGCAAGTGTAAAAACATTATTTCATGTCCCATGTTTCTTTAAAATTCTTAGATAATTTACATAACTAAAAATATGGTAGGTTATTTAGAGAGAAGTTTGTTTTCTTAAGAAAAAGGAGAGATTGGTACTTATACGACCTCATTGGGAAGTGTGCCACTTGGAGAAGGTTCAAATGTGACTATTAATATTTTCCAAGCTTAGTTACATATTTGGTTTTATTTTTAAGTTTCTGTTTTTCCAAAACTCTTCTACACGTTTCATGCCTTTCTAGACATACAGAAGTGACTTCTAAGTTTGTGCTTGGTACGACTAGTAAAAAGAGTTTCACGTAGAATGATTATGGTAAGATGTTTTAAAATCATAGAGAACCATTTTAATATAATTAAGTTTTATAATTATTAACTTTTCTTCATCAACCATCCTCATGAAGTTGACTATGCAAATCTATCTATCAATTTGTATACCCTTTAGGTTTTGGTCTTGTTTAGGAAAGTATGTACATTTTAGCTGTTGATATTGGTTCTAAAGGATTTTTACTCTCCCTTATAATGTATTAAATTCTTGGTTTCACATTTGGAGTTTTTTTTATGGAACAATAGCCTCAAATTTTTAGACTAGTCTCTTTTAGGTGCAAAAGGTAGTTTTTCTTCATTTGTAGAGTTTTGTGCTTTCAAAATGGCTCTAAGAAGTTTTGATGATTCATTTTTAAAGTTTAAAATGTTATTTTTATCTCCTTATTTATCTCACTTCTCCAAATCAACAATCAATGAATTGCATTCATATTACACATTTACTCACAATCTACCTGCCTATCTTTGAAACTTTGAAATGTGACATGGAAGATTTCATCAAGTTTTTCACACCATAATCTCTTATTTTTTATTTTGAGAGAGCATAGATATTGTTCATGGGGTCAATACAATTCTTGTTATCCACCACATCCTCATAATTGCATAGTTAGCCATTAATGGGCAACTTTAGGTGTCCTCATAAAAAAATTCATGTTGAGGAGAAGTTTGAAATGAGACAATCCCTTGATTGTGAAAGGAACCTATTTTTTCATGCTTAAGGGTAAATAGTGAGTTTTCTTAGTCAAAGAGAAAATTCCATTATTTTTAAAGGAATATCTCTTCACATCAAAATCCATGGCTAAGGACTCTACACATACACCTACAAGAAGGGTAAATACTGAGTTTTCTCAGTCAAAGAGAAAATTCCAGTCTTTGAAGTTAGAATGCATTAGAGGAGATAAAAACGGTAAGAGTTGAAAATAATGAAGTTTTAAGAGACCTAGAGCTCATAAAGTCATTTTAGACCTCTATGACTACCTACATGACTCATTTCAACGGGTTAAATACACACCTATAGGTTAGATAGGGAAATTGATACAAATAGTGTGTTGGCATTATGTTTTTGATGGGGTTATCATAATATTCAAGGTTTTTTAAATTATTGTCATATGTTTTTTAAACCCAAGCTTGTAACTATGACCTATGTACATGATGACCCTATAAAAATTAAGGTTTATACTCATATATAGGGTTCATTTTTTTAGAAGAAAACAAGGAACACAGTTACACAAATTTGACTATCTAACGAGCAACCCAATTCCCCAAATATGTGAAGTGCATGAAAGTATATTATAAGTTTAATTACGGAATATCCTAATATATTATTTCACATTCTAATTATAATCCATGTAGGAGGATGCACCTATAGGCTTCCTCCAGGTCAAAAGGCATAAAGAGGGTTTAATGCACAACCTTGGGAATGTAGAGTATATAAAAGGTATGTAGAATTTTAGGGTCGTGAACCACTTTAAGAATTTTTTTAAAAAAATTATGAAATTAAGAAATTATCATGAAACATAGTTCATGCATGGATAAGTCTCTAAACAAACAAGAACATAGTTCTTATGAAGAGACCATGCACATAGTCATTTTACCTAGAGCCGGTCTTGAAATTTGGAGAGTGGAAAGGTCTAATGACTTAACCAAGAGGTAAAAATTGTTATATAGATTATAAAGGACACTATAAATACCATAAAATGGTTATTTTTTAGATTAAAATAGGGTAAATTCTCCTTGTTTTGTCTCAAATAGGGGGCAGTTTCTCATGAACAAACCTTGGTAGTTTTGAGGGAAAAGGATAAAATATGAATATGAAAGGTGTATAGATGATTAAATAAGGTTTTTAAATCTGGAAAACACCTAAGAAACCATGGGGAATTAGAGGAAAAGATAAAAAAATAAAGAAACAAAATAGTCTAGGTGGATAGAGTTGTAGGTAGGTCTACTAGACACAATTAGGCCTAGAGTTCAAATGAGTTGTCACTTCCACCTCTATCTCTTAGTGAGATTTATTACTAATTTAAAAATGATTATTGGGTGTATATATAGGTTTTTTATCTATTTTAATGCAGAGGAAACATCAAAAAGGCCATTTTGAGTTTAAGATGTAGGCATATCTAGTAAGCAAAGAGAAGGCCTAGAAGCCAAATAGTAGATCATTCCTACTTATAGATTTTATTAAGTATTATAATGAATTTTAATATGATTTTTGGGTCTCAATACATGTGTAAAATATCTTGGAATGCATCTAAATCATGAAAAATAACTATTTTTGGGTCAAAACTCTCTAAGACATATAGGAAAGCTATAAGGAAGAGCTCAAATGGGTGAATTCAAGACCTCATATATTGCATGATTCTATAAATGGGATAAAAATGACTTTGGGGAAGTTAGTGAGGTATTTAAACATCAAACTAGTGAAATCGGTTGGTAAACTAGATGTGTAAGTTTTATTAACAAAGATTAAGTCCCAAAATTGCTAAAAAACCCTTGTAAACCCTGGCTAAAACTTGATTAGGAAGATTGACTTGTATAGATACTATAATGGAATATTTTATAAAAAATATATATTTTATTTTTAAGAGGACTCTCTCTGGCTCCCTCCCATTCTGACTAGATGTATGGACTTGTACAAATGGGGGCAAAAATAGGGCTCTTCTTACTATTTTATGTGTTGTGCAGGCTACAAGAGGGTTTAAGAGATGAAAAAAAGTTTGAATAGAATATTGAGACTTTAAATAACAAATAATATTAATTTAATTCCCTAAAACAACTTTTGTGTGCCCAAACTAGGTGTTTCAACTTAGCTAGTCAAAACTGGCATATTGGACAAACTAGTGAAGAAGATGGAAAACATCAAGTGAGCCCATTTTAAGGTGTCCATGATGATTATAAAGACATTCAGGGTCTTTAATAGTATAATTAAATTCATCCCATATATTTTCATGAGAAAATAAAGCCATTTTGGAGGCCTAATGTGTAGGTTGCATGAAAGGAGTTTTTTTGGACTACAGATGATGATGGCTCCTTTCTAGTTCATTCCAAAGGACCAAGCATGTAACCAATGTATAGAGAGGAATTTATGAAATCATTCCCATTAAATTTAAATAATTTTACTTATTCTCATCAGTTATAGGATGCTTGAATAGGCCTAATCATGCAGATAGTTTTTTTGAGCCACAATGAGGAGTTTCTTGCCACTTTTCATGAAGTTTGTGACTTGGAATGACACTTAGAGCTCCTAATATTGCATGTTTAAACACATAAATTTGTATCAGGCATGTATAACTTATTTTGTTATATTTATAAGTGTCTTTGTAACCCTTTTACCTCTCTCTCTCTCTCTCTCTCTCTCTCTCTCTCTCTCTCTCTCTCTCTCTCTCTCTCTCTCTCTCTCTCTCTCTCTCTCTCTCTCTCTCTCTCTCTCTCTCTCAAGTTCTATAAAAACTTGTCATTTTGTCCATTATATTCTATGTTCCACCTGAGTATGGAGAACCCTTCATTATTTGTATACATTTTTATCAATAAAATTAATAGGTGTTAACTCTTCTATGAATTTTAAGAGTGTGCTTGAATTTTCTTAGTGAAGACTATAGATTCCTGAGCATTGTGCCTCATTCTCTCACTTATTTGTAGCTTCTTCTTATAGGGCATGTGATGTGTTCCAAGAAATGTCAAAGTATAAGTGAGTTAGTATCTCCATTAGTGCCATTCAAGGTCTATTTTATATTCCTCTTAGTTTTTACACATTAATTGATAACCCCATAATGTAACATTGATGCAAAAATACATAGATTGCAGAGTGTATGTTTAGTTATAGTTTGATTTCAAGTGTAATATGAATATGGTTGGATGCCATCAGTCAATTTGGTATATAAACTCCCTTAGGTTAGCTTAATTTATATTATTCCTCTCCCTTTTCATCCTCAAATATTAGTATTAATTGCAATGCTAAGTGGTACATTAAGAGAGCTAACCCTATCTAGAGACTCACCCCATTCCTTAGGCTACCCACAAGCCTAGAGGTGATTCATTTGTGACCCTTGGATGAAGAATCATTTTAATCCCCTTAAAGTGTGAAAATAATATTCTTTTTGGGTCCCAAAATATGTGTATAAGCTCTTGGCATACATAAAAATCATAAGAAAACTATATTTGGGTGAAAAATCTCTAAGACATATAGGAAAGATGCAAGAAAGAGCTCAAATGGGTGATTTCAAGGGCTCATATATTTCATGATTCTATACATGGGAGCCAAATGAATTTTGGGAATTTATTAAGGTCTTTTAAAATAAAACTAGTTAAATTGGTTGGCAACTTGGACTTGTAAGATTTGTGAACAAAGCTTAAGACCCAAAATTATTAAAAAAACCCTTGCAAACATTGGTTAAAACATGATTGTGATTATTGGGTTTTATAGCTAATATAATGTATTATTTTATCCAAAATATATATTGGGTATTGAAAAGGACTCTCTGAAGATCCCTCCCATGCTAACTAGCTTTTTTAACTTGTACAAATGGGGGTAGAAACAGTGTTTTTCTCACTATTTTATGTGTTCTTTAGGATAGAGAAGCAATTAAGAGATGCAATTTTTTTTGGAGAGAATATTTAGACTTTTAATAACTCTTAATATTAATTTCATTCCCTGAAACATCTTATAAGTGACCCAACTAGGTGTTTCAACTTAGCCAATCAAAACTAACATATTGGACAAGCTAGTGAAGAAGATGGAAAGCTTCAAGTGAGCCCATTATAAGGTGTCCCTGATGATTATAGGGACATGTAGGGTAATTAAAAGTTTAATTAACTTCCTCCCATGAATTTTAATGATTAATTAAAGTCATTGTAGAGGCTGAATGTGTAGGGTGCATGAAAAGAGTTCATTTTGGACTACAAATGATGATGGTTCCTTTCTAGTTGATTCCAAAGGACCAAGCATGAAACTAATGAATGTAGAGGCATGTATTAGTTCCTCCCATCACATTATAATAATTTTTACTTCTCCTCATTAGTTATATGATGTTTATACATGTCTAATCATGCAGGTAGTTGTTCTGAGCCAGAATGAGGAGTTTATTACCACTTTTCATGAAGTTTGTGATTTGGATTGACACTTAGAGCTCTTGATTTTGCATAGTTAAACCAATAACTTCTTATCATGCATCGATATATTATTTTATCATCTTGAAAATTTTCCTTGTGACCCTTGGACTTCTCTCTCTCTCTCTCTCTCTCTCTCTCTCTCTCTCTCTCTCTCTCTCTCTCTCTCTCTCTCTCTCTCTCTCTCTCTCTCTAGTTTTATAAGAAATATTAATTTTATCCATTATTATATACTCCACTTGAGTATGGTGAATCCTTGCTAATTTTTATACCTTTTTAAAATAAAATTATTAAGTGTTACCTCTTCCATGATTGTTAATAGTGTGCTTTACTTGAATGTTAAAATTAATTACTAAAGACTATAGATTATTTAGCATTGTGTCTCATTATCTCACCTATTTGTATATTATTTTTATAGGACATGTGATGTGTTCCAATAAATATCAAAGTTTAACTAAGTTAGTCTCTTCATTATTGACATTCAAGGACTCTTGTCTAGTCCTCCTAGCTTTGCACATTCATCCATAACCCCAAAATGTAATATTGATGAAATAAAACATAAATTAGAGAGTTTATGTTTATTTATCCTTTTATTTCAAGTTTAATATGCATATGTTTGGATCTCATTAGTCAATTTGGTGTATCACCTCCCTTAGGCTAATTTTCTTTCAGTTATTCCTCTCCCTTTTTATCCCCCAAAGTTAGTAGTAATTGCAATCCTAAGTGGTAAATCAACGGAGCTAGCCCTATATAGAGACTCATCTCATTCCATAGGCTTCCCATAATCCTATATGTGATTCCATTGTGCCACTTTGATGAGTAATGCTTTACATTTCCTCAAAGGGTGTAATTCTAAGTGACAACAATAATTTTGAACGTTACTTATGTTTTGAAAAGCAAAATGTGATATAGCAACCAATAGTAGAGCCATAAAGTGGTAGAATGACTCAAGGAGTCATGTTCATATATGGAGAAAGAGTTTTAGGGACATCTTACCTTAAAAACTTCAAAATAGGGAACATGCCTTATTTTTCATCCTTTCATGGTAAGATGTACTGAGATATATATATTTATAAGTGTTCCATCATGAATCCCTATTATAGGAGTGAGGCCTTGACAAAAGAGAGTGATTGTTTGGTCCCAATAATTTATGTAAATTATCCCTCCATTCTATACAATCTTTCACTATGGGTTCTTAGTGTTTTCTACAGTGCTTGAACTTTAAGAGATATCATAGTCTAAGGTGGTATGATAGGAACATATCATCATGGTAAGTCACCCTATCAAGGTAAGAAGTGTATTAATGTTATAAATAAAATTTATAAATTACATTTTATTAGCTTGAATCATCACCTACGTGTGTACCCTTTCCCTCAAGAAGGCCACCTATAGTTTGATTTTAGTGTGATACTGTACTAGAATATGGTGGTTTGGTCTTAACATAAGTATTTAAGCATGAAGTGAGTAAAAATGAGTTGTAACCTTTATTAATTAAATAGGGTATTATATAATTATATAAAATGTCTAAGATAAAATTTTCACCTACAGGGATGTCTTTTTGTGAGGGGGGCATAGTCATAGTTGACTGCAAAGTAAGCATAGGTCAGTACGGAGTGTAGTTTGAGGAGTTGTAAATCTTGTAGCATATTAGACATGTTTTAAAGGAATATCATAGTAAGTATGATCATTTCACATGATATTCATCACAAATAATAAGGCTAAGAGCTATATTCAAAGTGCACCTATAATCAACATACAAAAATCTTGCATAGTCATCATTTTAGGAGTTTATCTTGTGAAGTTGGAGTGTTGATGACATTTAAAAAGTATAAAATATATGAAAATTAGTAAATATAATATAAATGACCCAAAAATTCATCTCATTCATTATAAATTCTTTATATAATTCAAGAATTGCCCTCTATTCTATTTCAGATAGAGGGTACTCCCATAGAGACAAGACCTACAAGTTTGACATGAGGAAGTAAGAAAATATGGTGAGAGATATTAGAAGAACTATATAATGGTATGGTGAGTTGTTATATACATTAATAAACTTAAATGAGGCATTTAAATCTTTGGAAACCACTCAAAGATGGTTTTAATAAATAAGACATAGTTTAAGCCTTTAGGCCTAGTCTAGGCTTAAATCCCAATTCGAGGGCCAATACTACTTCTTAACCTATATGATCCTTTAAAAAAAGTGGATAGCCTTCATGGTGGGTTATAAAATGATTTTAAAGCTTTAATTTATATATAATATCATATACATGTAATTTTTTTCTTAAAAACAGGACAAGGTGCAAAAAATGCGAATAAGAGCTCGATAGGCTAGGTTTAGAAGCTCATATTTATATGGATCCTTAACATGGGATCCTAAGGAGTCAGGTTACATTGGAGAGGCTCATAAACAAGGTTATAGTGTAATTTTTTTAAGGATTTAATGCCAAACTTTTATGAATAATCCTTAAAGGTCAAAACCACTCAAAACCATCTAAAATATTTTCTAATGAATTGATGGAAAAAAAAGAAGGAAATGTATCTAGATGAATTAGTATGACTTGGAAAGTGATTACGAAATTTAGAGGACTCCCATAGACTCCTTACCATTATATTGAATTAAACCCTATTTATATGGACAACATACAAAACTAATTTTCTTTACAAATTTTTGTGTTTTGCAAGTATATAAGAGTTTCAAAGGATAAAGATCACTTTGGGAGATCAAGTGATACCTAACATAACTCTTCATATCTATTTTTGTCTGCATTAAAGCACATAAGTACATAAACTATATCCTTCACTTTAGGAAGTCCAAACTGGCATTGTGAATATAAGGTGATCACCAAGTGAGATGGTGATAACTCAAATTGGGAGTCCTTTAAGGTTTGATTAATGGATTTACTGATAGGAGGACTCTATAAAGGTGTCGTAACAATATATATATATTTATTTCATTTAAAATTTAATGAGCATCTTGGTTCCAAATGTGAAGATAGGTCTATAGAAAGATGATAATGACTATAGATAATGATAACACTTGTTTAGAAGAAGATAAATTATTAGGGACACATTAAATGCACATTATATATTTTTCTTAACCCCTGATAATATTTTACATTTGTCAATTTTTACTAGTCTACTTTGCAGTGCTCAAGAGAAGTCAATAATGAAGGTAGCTTCTAAAAGTGTAGCTGAAGAGTCTTATACCAAATTTAAAGAGGTTTCATGCCTTGGAGGGACATTTATAAAAAAATATATATTGCATGGTATATTTCACACTCCATTACTTTGAAAATGTAACCTCATCTTTCATCTTCACACCTATTCACATGACTCTTGAGCTCCACCTCTCTCTCCTCTCTCACATTCTATAAGTACTAGCAATTTTATCTCTTATATTTTAATTTCACATAATATATGGTAAACACACATTGTTTTGGTGTTGTAATTTTATTTTTAATAATACATATAATATATTTCTAAGTTCATATATCATCTTGTCAAATTGTGTTAAGAGATTTATAGTGAATAGACATGTGATTTTTGTCTATCCTTGCCTTCTCTCAATCCTTCCATGTTTGAAGCAAGTTGTTCCTCACTAAAAGGTCATATAAAGTGTTTTCAAGTGTATGTATATATTTTAAATTATACAGGTAGCCTTAGTATTTTCATTTGACCTATGGTTCACTTACCTTGGATAGTTTTCATCCATATCACCTCTATATTGAAATACTAATGTTAGGGTATTTTAGGACTTTGAAGCTAGTATTGTAGGTCTTGTCTCTTGGTGCATGAAGAGTAATGATATTGTGGAAATATTTATGGTGTATCAACAACTTATATTACTTTAATTTCATGCAAACTTCTATACCATTTCATACAAGAAATCAATTAATAAAGGCGATAAACACTCAAAAGTCAATCTATGGAGCCCTTAAATGTAAAGTTATACCTCTACTATAAGAAACTGAAAGGACTGGAGGTATTCCAATGTTTCCAAAATATTATATTAGGCCTAAACAACCTTATCTAGGGTCAGATATTTGGTGATCACTATTTTGATATGTTTGGTGGGACCAAGGTCTAAGAGAGTGGAAATATTATTGGTGTGTCTTTTCTCTAATTAGATTTTAGAAATAAGAAAGATAACACCAATGGTGACACTAAATGAAATATATTGGTTATAATCATCCCAAGTATCTCTTGTTTAAGTTTTTGATTAGTTATTGTATTTAACTTGGCCCATGAGGTTAATATGAATATATATGATGAAAATCCCTGTTATGCATCTCCTTATAAGCCTTGTAAGGACCCATGTTACACCGCTTAATAACCCCATCATAATTTATATCAACCATATGTGCCATGGCATACTTATATTCATCCAATTCCTTCTCCATATGTGTATCATGTTGTTCAATAAATGGCTTCTTATCAATCCTAGTATGACCCCTACCATCCATAGGATGATGCCTATCAACCTCAAGATGACTCTTATTAGTTTGGTCATGAGGAATTAGATGATTCCATGGATTTTACATTAAGATATTATAGGGTAAGATATACATTCTTTTAGGATTATATCTAACAAATTAAATATTGGCTCAATCCCCACCATTACCTTCCTCCTCTTACATCAACCCCATCTCATGTCAAATCCTTTATGGTACTAATTCCAAGTCATACATATAGTGAGGACAATATGGGAACATGCGATAATGAGTTTGATGTCCTTCCTAAGCATCTAATGGAATGGTTAAGAGGTCTTATTCAAAGGTGGATGGATGTATGTGAGGTGGTCAAGGTTTAAACTCAATAGTATATCAATGAGTAGTTGTACTTGGAAAAAAAGTATTTCTAACGCTCATTAGATAGACTAAATATGTGTAAAGAAAAAGGTATTAAAAGTGAACCTAAAACTATTGAAGAGCCTTAAGGAGTCTATGACCAAGGTGAAAACTTTGTTGAAGAAAGTGTCTTTCCTTTTAAATAAACCAACTTTTCATTCCCCTATACTCTCATAAAAGAAGTCCTTTTTCCTAAACCCATTCATAAGTCCTTGACCACACCTCATACTCCATATTCATGCCAAGGGCCTATCTATCACCCTCCCACCTCATCCCTTCTTGAAGGAGATCCCATTTTGAGGGAAGAAAGTGAAGAGGAATAACCTCAAGCCATAGCTGGTCAAGAGGATGCCTCAAGTGACTATGAGGAATAAATAGCCATAGGGACTACTCTTGTTGAACATAAGTGAAATTATATCTTCCTAAGTGAAGAGAATAATTTTGAATATCTTATTACATCTACACATAAGGAATTGGTTTAACGCATGAAGGGATATGCATTTGATAATGACCCCATATCTACTGAGCTAGTTGATGGTAATAAGGAAATAATACTTAAACATGAAAATCATGAGGAGGAGGATAACCTATGGAAAATTTTTAATGTCATAAGTCATGAATTTAAACAATTGAGTAATTCTACCCCTCCTCCAATTAAGTGCATATTTAATATTGATGTTATTGATGATCTTAAAAAGAAAGTTATTAAGTGATTGATCAAACATGAATTTGAGTGTCATGTGATGAAATAATATGAACACCAATCTATCATCCAAGAAGCTATAGTCGTGAAGGAACCTAGTAAAGCTACTATCAAAGAGGTTTTAGCTATGGAGGACTCTCATGAATGTAAGGTAGAGTATTTTGAGATTTATGAATACATAAAACCAAACCTAATCTTGACCCACTTTCATATGTATTGGATTATAAAGAAGAAAAACTTGATGACCTCATACATCAAGAGCATAAATATGAAGAAGATAAAATTGAAGAGAGAAAGGATGACTAACAACACCAAATCAATATTTTTCAAGAGATTGAAGGTCTATGTCAAGTAGAGGGACTAGTACATGAGAAGATAGCGCAAGAGGTTTCCATAGAAGATAATGACTAAGACTACATGGATTATGTAGAGCTCCATGATGAGATTGAAGAGCTTGTAGCTAAATAAAAATTTGATCATATGCTTTCTTGAAACACCATTGAACATTATAGCTGAAGAGTTTTATGAGAAGGTTAAGGTTGTTGAAATGCAAGATGAGTTGACTTTCATTAGTGATCTAGTTACAATTGCTTTCATTACATTGAGAAGCATGCCAAAGAGATTGGTAATCACCATGAAAGAGATGGAGGCATCAATGCTAAGGTTAAAAAGTAACATGTTGCATTCACTCCTCTATTTCATGATGCAAGAATGTTTTCAAACTTCCCCTTTGACCTACAAGTATGATTTTATTTTAGGTTAGTTTTTGTTTTATTTAGTTTGTTTTGGTTGTCTTTAGGTGTTTCACAAGTGCTTATGATGAACAAATGTGTGGTGTGCTATTTTGTGTTTTGTTCTTGTTATTTCTTATGTGTTGGTCTATTTTCAAAAGCAAATTCAGTGTCATATCTATGTATAGGTGAATCCATATCCTAATGGATAGGATAAGGATATTAGTCTTGCCATACTGAGCATACCACCCCTAACAAATTGCCAAGAATGTTGACTATTTTGACCATAAGTTGAAATAAGTCAACCCCCTATAGTACAAAACTTGATATATGGGTACTATAAGATATTATAAGGTGTGTCATGGTCCTATTTGATGCCATTTGATATGATATTAACCTTGGTCATAGTCAAAACTAATTCTAAGTCAATTTATGTCACTATAGGGTCATATTTGAGCCATTAATGAAGGTTATATGGTTTTACTAAAGTGAAAAGTGTTTCAAATGTTTCCCAATATCCATATGAAATATTATTCTGAGTTATGTTAGTATCTAACTAAAAATTTTAGGAGTAATATTAGAAAAAGAAATAAAAGTGGAAGTTTATGTTGTTTTAGCTAGTTGTACAGCTTTTGTAGAATTGTGGCACATGTGGAAAGATCCTATAGTGATTCTTAAAATTTAATGAAATCATCCTCATATTTTATCATCTTTAGAACTCCCAAAAATCACTTAAAATCATTTCACTTCTCCATCGCTCTACTAAGCATGTAGAAAGGACCAACCAATTTTGGTGTAGTACAAATAGCAAAGGATGTTTCAAGTCAAATCCACTTAGTGGTAGATAATAAACTTGGTCTACTTAACATTCATAGAAGGAGTTCAAGGTTTGGTGTAGCAAGATGTATGAACCATTATTTAGAATTTGACTTCTCTTTTTGGTATGCATATCTCTACATCTTGTAGGTTTTCTCCTTGTTTGAGCTAATTCATACAAACTAAGTATTGTACATGTTCCTCACAAATATGAACATCATTTTCATATAATTATTGACATGTTTTTAATATGTAATATTAAAAAAAAGAGAATAAGCATCTCAAATTTCTAGTTGAGAGACCTTATTGAGTCTGCAATCAATTTCATCAATTACAAGAGTCTACATCTCAATTTAACCTTCATATAAATGGAAATATAATTTGATATGTTTTGATTTGATCTTGAAATCCATAGTGAATGGTCTCTTCTTATGAAGATGTGATCTCAAGGTCATACAATGGCAAAGAACACAGTCATGTATCATATTTTCAACTTTCTTGCAAAGTATCCATCTACATCTAAGTAAAGAGAGATATACACATCCATGGTGATGTAATGAGAAGTTTTAAAGGAGGTGAAATATTTTACAATGTGAATCAACATGATGGAATGTATAAGAAGTCTCATCTGGATGCATTCTCAACAAATTATTTTCCTCACTTCCCTATGACCTGCATATACACCTATAAGTGTCCTAATAGGAGGGTGAATAATTGATATGAGGTCTCCAAAGTATTTTTACATATTCATTAAGGTCTTGAAAGATGGAGAGAACTAGATCTATCATGTTGGAGTATTGATATTGGTTATAGAATAAACCTATCATATATATAGTCATGTCATATATTCACAAGCAAACTTCCTATATGTTCACCTACAAGTCTCCATAAAGGTCCACAAAGATTGGAGAACATGTGTTTGAGACATGTTTAAACATTCTTTAAGGTTTGAGAATGATAAGGACATATAGAAACTAATAGTAGATCCATTTATTGGTAGGTAGACTTTATGATTAATGTTTATATGTGGAGAAAGAGTTTAAGGGACATCTTAAATTAAAAACTTTAAAACAAGAAGCATGCCTTGTTTTTTGATCCTTTCATGGTAAGACATACAATGGTCAAAACATATATAAGTGTTACATAATGAATTTCTATCATAAGAGTGAGGTATTGATCAAAGAGAATGAGTCTTTGCTACCAATAAGTGAAGTATATGAGGTCTCCATTCTAGATAATATTTCACTATAGGTTCTCGGTGTATTCTATAGTGGTTTGAACTTCAAGTGATCTCATAGTCCAAGGTGGAATGATAGGAGCATGTCTTCATAATAAGAAACACTATCAAGGTAAGAAGGACACTAGTGGTCTAAATAAAATTGAGGAGGGTGAAATCATAGTGTCTTAACCTACATCATCACCTATAGGCATACCATTGCTATGATAAAGGCCACCTATAGTTTGATTGTAGTGTGATAATGTATTCGCATATGGTCATTTTATTTTGACATAAGTCTTTTAGCATGAAATGAGTTCAAATGAGTTCTAAAATACTTGATGAATTAAATAGGGTATAAAATCATGATATAAAAGTTATAATACCAAAGGTTCACCTATAGGCATGTCTATTTCTTAGGGGGCACACAATCATAGTTGATTGCAAACTAAGCTTATGTCAGTATAGAGTGCATTATGAGGACTTGGTAATATTTTATGGTAATATACATGTTTGAAATGACTATAATAGTAAATATTATCACATAACATTATATTAATAAACAATAATTAGGGTAAGAGCCATTTTCAAAGTGCATCTACATTCAACATACAAAATCTTGCACAGTCATCATTCGAGGAGTCTATCCTAGGAAGTTGCAGTGTTGATGACCTTAAAAAGGTAGATAAGCTATTAAAATTGGTGCATATAATATAAGTGAGCCAAAATTTCCTATAATTCATTCAAAATTCCTTAAAAAATAGGGGAAGTTCTCTTTATTCTATCTTAGATAGAGGGAACTCCCACAGAAATAAGCCCTATAATTTTGACATGAGGAAGTAAGAAAGTAAGTCAGGAGGTATTAAAGGCACTATAGAATGGTATGGTGAGATTTTATATACATCAATAAACCTAAATAATAACTTTCAATATATTAAAACAATTTATACGTGGTTGTGAGAAAGAAGATACAATTCAAGCCTTTATGCCTAATCTAGGACCAAAGCCCAATTAGAGGGTCGATACCAATTATAGGGAAAGATGAGACTTAAAAAGAATTGGAGGAACTTAATAGGGAGTTTTAAGGTGATTCAAAACGTTTATTTAGTAGATAATGTCATAGATAAGCTATTTCTTAGCTTAAAAACATTATAGGGTGCATAGAACGCAAAAAAGAGATCGAGAGGCTAGGTTTAAAACCTCATATCTGTACAGATGATTAACATGGGAGCCTAAGGAGTTATGATACATTGGATAAGTTCATAAACAATTCTTTAGTGTAATTTGTCTGAGTATTGAATTTTAAACTTTTATAAACAATCCTTAAACGTCAAAACCACTCAGAACCCTCTAAAACCCTTGCTAATGACTCGATGGAAAAAAACAAAGAAGAAAATGCTTCTAGATAGGGGATTGTGATATGGAAAGTTATTGGGAGTTTTATATGACTCCCATAGGCTCCTTATCATCATATTGACTTGTATCTTATTTATATAGACTAGGTGCAGAACTAGTTTTCTTGACATATTTTAGTGTTCTATAGGTACAGAGGAGTTTAGAAGGATGAGGATAACTTTGGGAGATCAAGTAAGACATAAAATAACTCCTCGTACTATTTATTTCTTTATAAAATAACACAGGTACCTCTATAATCTCCTTCCCATTAGGTAGTCTAAACTAAGATAGTGAATGGAAGGTGATTACCAAGTGAGAAGGTGATAACTCCAATTGGGAGGCCTTTTAAGGTTTTACTAATGTATTTAAGGATAAGAGTACTATTTATACATGTAATATGACCCTCTATATGGATTGGATTAAACAAATAATGATCATATTAGTGCCAAATGTGAAGATAGGTTTATAGAAGGATGATAGTGACTATAGATAGTGAGAACCCTTATCTAGAAGAAGATCAATGATTAAAGGAACATAAAATGCATGTTGGATAGTGTTTTTAACCCAATAATATTAGTGCACATGTGTAAATTATTCTTAGTCTTACTTCTAGTGATCAAGAGAATCCAATGATGAAGGTAGTTTTTAAAAGTGTAGTTGAAGAGACCTAAGACACATTTGGAGAGTTTTCATGCTTTGGAGGGACATTTGTTAAAAGTGACCTTGCATGGTCTATTTCACACTCCATTTATTTGAATGTTTAACTCTCTTTCATATTGAGACTTATTATTATGACTCTTAATCTCCACCTTTCTCTCTCCTCTCTCACTTTCTATAGGCACTACCCATTTTGGTTCTTGTATACTAACTCCACACCATATATGGTGAAATCCTATTGCTTTTATGTTCTACTTTGCCTTTAAATAATACATGAAATCTGGTTTTGAGTTCATTTATGACATTGTAATTTTTTTTGAATAGATGTATAGTGAATAGCCAAGTGATTTTAATATATCCTTTGTTTCTCTCAATCCTTCCATGCTTCATGCATGTTGTTCCTCTCAAGTAGGTCATATGATGTGTTTTAAAGTGTAGGGGTCTACTTTGAAGTGTACAAGTAGACTTAGTATTTTAAATTGACATATGTCTCACTTACCTTGAATATTTTTCATGCATATCACCTCTATATTCAAATACTAATGTTAGGCTATTTTATGACCTTGAAGCTAGTATTGTACCTCTTGTGTCTTAGTGAAAGAAGTATGATGATTTGGTGGAAATTATCAGGGTGTATAAACCCCTTAGACTAGTTTAATTCAATGCATAATTATAGCCATTCTCATACAATCAATTATTTAATGTAGGTGATAAGCACTCAAAGTTCAATCTAGGGTGTTATCCCTTAAAGCTAGAGGTTAACCTATACTATAGTCAACCCAAAGGTCTAGAGGTATTCCAATGTTACCCAAATATTTCAGTAGACCTGATCAACCTTCTCTAGGGTAAGATGTTTTTATGATGACAAGTGCTATATGCACTAATAATTTTCTTGATGATGGTGGTGATTCAAAGGGATTGGATGATATATTATTGATTGATTAGTTTTTGGCATGCACATTTGGTCTACACACATTGGCTTCTACATGCATGTAGGTATTTGTTATATAAATTTCATGTTAAATTTAATTTTTATTATTAAATATAAAAGTTAACAATTGATTTACACATAAATTGAATAATATATATGTAATTTTTTATGTTATAATAAGAGACAGTGACTTCATCATCATAGTCCAAAGCTAAATTATTTGATCTTACTCAACTTATTTTTAAATTTATAGAGATATCTAGTGGGTGATCCACTATTGTATCTATCCATGTTAGGATGACACCATTTATGTATACATGTGTAAAATTTTGAGTCAATATTATACTCTATCTACATTTATTATATGTATATGTATCCTATACTAAGTTAAATTTATTGATAGAGGATCCAAAAATTCAAATACACTGCTATTAAATACACTCTTGGTTTAATAAAGGATAAACTTTTGCTTTATATCTTCAATAGTTTCAAGAAAACTAAGTGATGTTGTTTGTTTAGTTGATGGATAGAGCATATGTATTTCTCCATCACTACGAGCTGAAACAGACATGCATTTCTGATGTAATGCCATGCATAGAGGGAATCATAGAGGTACATAATAACTTGTAATTTTAAATTTTTTAAAAAGACCTTTTGTAAATAATTTTACTACAACTTGGGAAACTATAACTTATGTGAATGTATTTATATGCAAGGTTATCAAATGACATTTGACAATCTAATTCAGAGCATTACTATGACACCTCTTCATTTTTTATCCTTATTTCACACACATTTTTATGAAATTGAAACTATCATTGACCCAATTAGGCATCAAAAACAGATTTAACATGACTATGAGTTCCCATTAAGTGCATGATTAAATGAATTTTTAATTCTAGTTTAAAATTAATTTATTAACTTGGTTTCATGTATAGTGTGTTAATATTATAATATTATCTATATTTGAACAAATTCATCCTAAAGTGAGTTGTGAGGGTAGGAGTTACAGTTAGACCTTATGTTACAACTTGATTCCTCACTAAGAAAACTATTTGACTATCCATGGATATTTAAAGTTGACAGGTCTAAATGGGTTATATTTTGACTAAGGTTTGAGATAAATGATGATATGGTACAGTAAGATATTTTTTAGGTTACATGATCACACTACTTTGAATTAGTTATAAGTATATATTTATATATGATTATGTTAAATTGTCATTTGAGCTATATTTTATGATGAATGCATATCAACAATGTTATGGTATAACTACTTGATTTATTATGAGGCTAATGTAGGAGAAACCATCCCTTGGAATGTTCTGAAGGAAGATCATCATCAAAGAAGGTGACATAGATGGAGATGTTGGAATATGATAGAGAACTATCGAGGATCCTGCACACAACACAATAGATAACACATGTTAAAATACATTAAAATAGTTTGTACATGGTGTGTTTATTTATATTAATTTATGGTGTGCATTAAAAATTAATTTATATGGTTTATTAAAAGCAATGTTAATAAAATTATTAAATTATAGATTTTCTTTATTTATTGTTGAAAAAAATGAAAAATTATAAATTATCAAAAAAAAGGAAAAAATGGAAAAATACAAAATAGAATATAAGCAAGGAAATTATTAAATTAATAAAATTAAAAAAAAATTCAAATATGTTAAAAAAATAAGTTAAATTTTTTTTTTAAAAAAAGGACTATGTCCTTTTTAATCTAGTGGATTGTAAATAAAATTGGTATGAGAGATACTTAGAAGAGGTTCATAGAATAAGGAGACATAGAGGATAATAAAGGAAGTAGAGAAAAAGATCAACCTCTCAATTTTCTAGGTAGGTAATGTTTTCAAATTTTACAATATGTTTATAACAAAAATTATGGGTGATTACTATTCTTCAAATGTCACTATGTTTTAAAAACTTTGATATTCATATTTAATTGTGAATAATATGATTGGCCATAGTCTCTTAGGATACTTAGAGAATACCTAGTAAAATAAATCCATACAACTACCTGAGATATGGTATTCCACATAATGAATTATTCAGTTGATGCATCAATTTTCATTAAATAAATTTATGATGACTAATGCATGCACATAGGTATATAGTAACTATGTCATAATGGGATAATATAAATAATAGGTGGAATTTATGACGAGGGTGAGTGTAAAGGAGTTTATGCTTACTGATTGGCAATCAGAAGCTCATACCCATATGAAATTGTAATTAGTTTGTTGTAAAACCTAATATGAAAACTTAGATTTAGTAAAATATTATATATTAACTTAAAAATAAGAACATAGTGATTTTTTCAAAAATTAAATTATAAAATTTAGATTAGTGCTACACATATTATTGTGTTGCCAAACTTTTAAGATATAAGGCATCAATGTAAAAAACATTTTACTGCATCTTAGGAGATAAAAAAATTTTAGTTGAAATACATTAAATTCATTGCTATAGAGAAACAACAAGATACTGAAGTATTACATATTATACATATATAAATTTACCAGTGTTTTCATGAGTCGTTGAAGCACTTATGCACAAATGTGTCACTGTACCTATTTATTCCATCTAAATAAAATAATAAATATTACTGAAATTACTTCCTTTATATTATTCCCTTCTTATATTGTATCACCATCTACTTACGTTATTCTCAATCCTTTTATAACATTAAATGGGAGTCCTATTTTATAAAGGAAACTCAATATGTTTTCATCATTGTACTCCATGCCTGAGATTTTAGGTAAAGGTGTCACTATATTATTATGAAATCCCTATTTAACAAATCACTAGGACATATAGCTCTGTCATGGTGAAATTTGAGTATATATATATATAACTCTGTCATGAATAAATATTCAGCTAATAATGATTATATTACCAACCAATTATATAACTGTCATATTTTGAATGAATATAGATTTTGATATTTAAGAGATATGCATAGCATCAAGAAAAGATAAAAGAACTAGTCACTATGATGATGTGCAAATGTCAACTCTTTATGCACAAAAAATCTTGTGGAAAGTCCATTCACATATTTTCCATTTTGCATCTAGTTCTTTGGTGCAACATCAACAAGAAGTTGATTGCATCATATTAATTTCATATACAGAATCTATAATTTCATATACATAATTTAATAGGCTTATATGTTGAATTCAATTGGTATATATGATTACATCAGTATATCCTTTGTATTTCATATTATACATTTATCGTTATGAGTTATATATAAACAAGTAACATAATAAAGTCTTAATATTAGTCTTAGTCCTAATACCATAAGAAAATAGTTTGTGAATATAAATGCTTAGAGTGTAATACATGTCTCATATACTTAGGATTACAAGAAAATATTTGATGTAACATAAAAATATTTACATCCCAATAGTTGTATTATCTAAAAGGCTTATAACTATTTAGTTCATGAAAAAACTTATGAAATATAAAGATGGTTGTAATTGTTCCTAATTCTTCACTTTGATATGCTAATAAGATTATGAAAGTACATAAAATATGCTAATATGATTGGCACGTATAAGATAACCCAGGTATAATCTATGAGTTATATCATTTGTATTTTTGTGCACGCACACACGCATGCACACACACGCACGCACTCACACACGCACGCACGCAAGCACATACACACACACACACACACACACACACACACACACACACACACACACACACACACACACACACACACACACGAGTGTAAAAAATATGGGGGAAACCAATTGAGATTGGATAAATTCTCAACTCAATCAATTTTTACTCTATCTTGGATAAAAATGACAAATACTTAGACTCTGTCAAGCCTATGGTAGACTGGGGAAAAAGGATTGGTATAACTAGCTCATCAAACATAGTGTGATACTAAATGTATTACAAAATTATTATATTTGATGTATCAAATATTACTAAATATATTATGTATTATATATTTAGTATAATATGTAAACTATATATTTTTCAAAAACTATAACATTATTCTATAAAGTATCAAAGTTAAAGCATCATTATAGTATTACTCTAGTGTATGAAAATGATCATGTTGTTGACGTATTGAAGTAACTATTGTTATGACATTAACGGATGTAGAAATCATATGAAATTATTATATAGAATGTTCTATAGTTATCGATGATTACAATTTATATATATTGTTGCGTGCTTGCAATGCCATACATAGTAAAAATATAGTTAATATATTCAAGTGTGTACATAAAGGAAATATATCTATACATAAAATTAAGTATGCAACATAAGTACATAATGTAAATGATTGTGTTGGGTCATATTTCTAAGATTTTATTTAGAAGTACATTTTTATCTAGTCATTAGGTGTCCATGGGACTAAAACTATAACCATATTAAAATGGTCTTTTAGAAAAAGAAATGAGACATTTAAGTGAGTGCTATAATAGGTTTATGAGTTTCTCTATTTCTATACAAATGATTAATTCACTGTTAGTTATATGTATTTAGTATTAAATACTTGTGTGTGGTACATATTATAAGAGTGGTAATATATATAAATGTTTGATTATATTTAGGATATAATGATGCACCGTGATGTATGTTTATAAGTTATATTTCTTTGAATTCTAGTATGTTGTTTAAACCTAGAGTATACATGGGTGGTATAATCCCATACTTGCTTGAGTGTTATTATGTATTTAAATCATTTTATTCTTTAAATCATATGTTTGGTTATGTATATTTATATAGTTGTAAACTATGATAGTATGAGATATCATGGAGTAATATCATATAAATATATGTTATACCTAGATGGTACATACTATAATTGTTATGCCTAGACTCACACCTACATTTGATTGATTTAATATATGCTTGCTAGTTATTATTTGGAATAGTGTATTCTGTGATATTTGGTAGGACTTTATGTGTGTGTTCATATGATCTTTGAGAGTGTAGTTTATACCAAAATATAATATTATGTGTTTAATAAATACTATGACTTACTTTGTTAAGTTGAGTTGATTGAATAGAAGCTGATGTTTTCATGTATTTAAGACTAATTTATGTAATTTATTGTGGAAAACTAGTAGTTACATCTCATAATACTAGACCATGGTCATATAGGTTATAATAGGGTGTAGTATGTTTGGAAACTAACTATGGTAGTTAAAATATTTAGTTAAATATGTATTTTACTCAGATGGTATAAAATATACTCTTTTTTTCTAGTAGAGGATATAAAATAATGTAAGATTCATTTATATGTTTGACATAATAAATGTATGCATCTATTACTCCTATGTACATCATATTTTGTAATGTGTTTTCTATTAGGATGTAAATTATATGAATCTTATTGTTAAGTTATATTTGACCAATCTATATTGCTTATATTGAGTAAAGAATGAGATAGACTTCATTGTCTTAGTAACATCACAATTCCAGATGAAGGCACTCCAATCAAGTGATGCGTATAAAGTTAGTTGATCTATAGATCATTATTATTTATTATTCATAAAACTCGAGGCCAAAGTATGTTTAATGATACATTATAATTTCATGAGTATTATTTGCATGTTTATGTGATATATTACAAGAGAATGATTTTCTATGATACTCTACATGTTTAGTTTTAGAAATCATATAGCATAGAGGTACTTTTATGTCTCTCTAGATTTTTGCACTATCATTATCTACTCATCCATGAAGGGATGGCCATTTATTAATGGTATTAGTATTAGGGATCAATGATTGATGGTTGGTTTAAAAAAGTGCGCGACTTATGCTCTCCCTCTCCACTTCAGTACTACTTATCGAGATGACACTTGAAATTACCACAGATACTTGAATTCAAGAACTATACTTCAGAGGATCCATGTATGTTATATGTACCTTATATTATATTATACTTATGAATAAATATTGTCATGAAGAGTTTTAGTTACTTATTATTTTACATTGATAATGGTGGTTGTAGACTTGTATCAACTAAGGATGAGTCAATACAATTACTTTATATATTCACATTTCTGATGTGTTCTCATGATATTAGAGATCATTGGTATATGACGTAGTATGATTTGTTTGCTATTATCATTTTTTGAGTATTTTTTATGATCTTTGTTATATTCTTGTGCTGTAATATATTTTTTTATATTTGTGTTTAATTAAAAAAATAATTTTTATCTATGTTAAAACTAGTGGGATTGTTACATGTGGTATCATATCTATGGCTCAAACTCTAGGACCTAATAAGTCCATTGGCATTTTCATGTCCTTCTGTTCACTACTATGAACCTAGTGACATGAAGTATTGCACTATTATTTTGGATTTTTAGTGTCTCAATGTAAGAAACAAGTTATACTATGATTGATGTTTTTAGACATGGTAGATCCTCCTGTATGGGTTGATGACTATCGTTAGTGTGAGATATTCATGAAATGTGTATGGGGAACATTGAGTGAAAAACCTTAGGAGAATTCATTACCTTTTTATTTAATAAGAGATTGGTTTATCAAGTCCCCTAATGCTGATGGTTATATACAAGGTTTGGGTAGGTGAGTACATAGCATAGTTCAAGAGCTATGAACAAGATATTTCTATCATAGTTTTATCGCTTAGATTAAACACCTCGAGTATGATTACATCCTTCTTGGTAATCAAGTCACCTTCACCATTTATATATTGTGTTGTGAGTATTTAATAACATGGGATGCTTCTCACTTAGGTATATATTTGCTTTAATTATGTGTCTTATATTCAATAATCCTAGGAATGGAATATCTTACAAGACCAATTCTAGTTAGTACCACCTAGGGCGATGGAATTTTTATTGTAGTAGAGTGTAAGAAACCATTTCAAATAATTTGGGCTTATTACCTGTCTATCTACAAATAAAAGTATTAGCAAAGCATCTAAATTATTCAAAAATTTCTAATTCTAAATTCTCTCAAGTGAAATATATTATTAATAGATCCAAATTATCACAATAAACATAGTCTAATATATTTTTGATATATGAAAATTATTATTTTTCTAACATTATCTATATTGTGGATCACTGGGCATAAATTGAGATTATATAAAATGGTCCTTTGTGGATGTTTTGGTTAAGAATTCTTTTGTGTTAGGAGTCTATTTATGGATTGACACCCTTAATTTATGTAGGTTAGTAAGAAGTTTCATCTCTCTTAGTTAGCTTAGAGGTGATTTTTTATTATATCATTCTCCTTTGACATCATTATAAGCATCCGAGATGATTCATATTGAAACTTATTTCTGAAATGTTATTTTGACCATATTTGTTGCAGTTAATGGGATAATTATATTATACTTTTTGTTGATAGAGAACTTTTAGTAATGGATGGATTGATGCATTTATGTGGATTAGTATTTTTCTTTCATATATGGAAATAGATTGTGAAAATATACTTACAGATTTGGTAAGTAGGTAGTGATTTAACAACATTGAGTTGTGGTGTTTTCTTTTTAACTTGTGAAGGTATGTAAGATTTTTTATGATAGTTATCTACTTTTCACTTGTGACTCTTAAAGGTCACTACTTTATCTACCATGGGAACTTAGACCATGTGGAGTGGCAAAACTTTAACTATATATTAAATTTTAAGTTGATTATAATTATTATGATATTATTTACCTTTGACTAGATTAATATTTTTATCTTTTTTATTAAATTACATTGTTTTAAAGAGTTCTTTTTGTACCTTTTATTAGAAGTGAGTAGGGTATAGGATGTGTGGAAAATATTGTCAATCTAGTGGTTGAGATTAATTTTTAACTTATTGTGTAATAGCCAAGAAAGCAGGGAGATATTATCTCTCTTGTTCTATTATAAGGTTATAATGATAGTGTGATCCTTGGCCTTTGTATGTTATGTTAATTTTAAAATTATTTCCTCTTACCCATGAATATAACACTATAGGTTAAGCTGTGATTATGATACTAGTAATGTTTGGCTTGTGTCAACTTAATAGAATTAAGGATTGATTATATAACTTCTCTTGTATGTATGTTGATACATATAGAATTATTTATCACATATTATTGCCTTTTATGATCTATAAAATTTTCAATCATTTAACATTATGTACTTTTTGGAGATCATTAGGTCAAGTAGACCTAAGGTAAGAGTGGTAAATAAGAAATGTGAGTACTAAGTGATAGGAGTGGATCCTACTTAGTCTCACATTAACTCATAAGTTATTG
>JARHVA010006114.1:0-2500 GCA_037957365.1 Torreya grandis | reverse complement strand
TAGTTACTTATTATCATACATTAACAGTGGTGGATATACACTTGTATCAGTTGTGGCTGAGTTAATATAACTACTTTCTATTTATACATTTCTAATGTGCTCTCATGATATTAGAGATCAATGGTATATGATGTAGTATTATTTATTTGGTATTATCATGATTTGAGTACTTTGTATGATCTCATTTAGATTTTTATGGTGTAATTTATTTTTGGTATTTGTGTTCAATTAAAAAAAAATTATGTTTATCTATGTTAAACCCAATGGGGTTGTTACACCTTAGAGTAATCCAAGGCATTGAAGGGATCTCCATCTAAAAATAGGGCATCAAAAGGAGAGTCTTCTTTGAGGAAGGAAAAGATAAAGTCGTTATTTGATGATTATGATGTATTAGATGATGTAATTTTTTATGTGCCTATATGGTAATGCATGCATTTTTGGCATTGTATGCATATACAACATTCTTCTAACATTAGATATTATGTTATTAGATGATAAAAAAAATTGTATGCCTATATGGAAAATTACGTATTATTGACATTATATTCCTATATGCAATTCACCTAAAATTCTATTATGTTCTTATTTCGTATGCCTTTATGATTTTTATTATTTTTGTGAAAATACATATATCCTACACTGCACCATATAATTTATTATGGTTTCACATGAGGCATCAATGGAAAGTCAAATATTAAAACTAATTTAAAATAAATGACAGTTTTTTACTTCCATTATCAATAATTAGGTGTAATGTTTTACCATTAATCCACATTTGAAAATGAAACATTATTTATACTTTGAATTCATGTTAGAGAATGTTAATATGTTTGTGATGCCAATCCTAACACTATGTTTAGAATAAATGATAATATTACTTAATCTATTTTTAATGTAATTATACCAATTCATTAAATCTATGAAAGTATCTAGTTTTTTTCCACAAAACATTGCATTGAAGGTAATTCTAAATTTGTGAATTGATAACCACTTTCAAGTATTCAGGTGATTCCTTTGGCCATTTCACACTATCATTTTAGTAATGGATTATAATTCTATTAGGTATTTTATATTAAACCTATGAATTTAAACTTTATTCAATAGTTGCTAAACTTCGCTATGGAAATTAACCCCAAATCCCATTATTAAGGTTATATGCCCTTTTTAGAATTTTTTCTTATTCTATACAACATTAACTTTCCCGCTTTATCACTCTTTTAACAAGAACTCAAAATTATATCTTTTAGGATTTACACATAGCCTATAGATGGATGTATTTTATATAGCATCAGATACAAAGGTTAATATCTATTTAAAACATAGTGATAAATTCACATGCAAGCGATCTTACCTTATCAAAATGTTTTAAACCCTCAATAGACTATCTACACTTAATATGTTTTTAGCCTTTTTACTAGGTTTGTTAACTCTCCTATCACTTTGAAGACTTGAAATCAAACTAAAAATACATATTACGAATTTACACATTAATTCCACATTCCTCATACAAATTATAATATCTCACAACTCATTCATATATTAAGTTTCAAGGAAACTTAGTAACTCAACATTTTTAGCCCTTTTTTTAAGGTTTGTTTTATGTTTGTAAACACACAATCACCCATATCTCATCCTTCATATATTTATAAGACCTAAAACCTATTGATTCATTTATGGCATAGCCTCTAGACACTACCTTTCCATTTTTAGTAGATTCTTAGTGTTATTGCATGATATATTATAATTTTAGTAACCTAATACCATGTTTTAGACTTACTTGTAGGCCTATTAGTAGTGTTAGTCATCAATAACTTCATCGATAGAGGTATCCAATAAATTAAACCAATTGAATATATTAATAAACACACTAATACACCCACCTACATATATTTTTGCATAAGATAAGATTAATTATAATTGTGTTGATATGTATTCATGTTTCTTCCACTATGTATATCCATATTTAGTCTTGATAAATGAAAAAATACATGAAAAACACCTTATTATTTTGAGTATGTCACTCATAACTCAATTATTAGCTTTGTATGTTAGGAATAAAATGACTATGATACTACATATTAGGATCAATATGCTATATCGTATAGTGCAAGTAAATAATGTACAAAAATAATGTACAAAAAACATGAGACGAGAGGGAAAAATTGCACAAGATGTATGTGGAAACCTTTCAATATGCAATGGGAAAATGATTTGGCCAATCATAGCTTTCATAATTCATTATTTAGGCAAATTTTCTCTTCTACATGGATCCTCTATCGACTCCATTTAGTGCTTATAAACCAAGCACTTAGGTGAGCCAAGGATAAAGTTCCTCGAAGTTCTAACCAAAAATCTCAGGGATATCAATTTTTATAGTCCAATAATTCTAGGTGAGTGAAGAAACATGGCATCTGGGCTCTACCTCTATAGAAGAATGAAAACCCAAGATTTCAAGAATCTAAGAGTGATATATCTAAGCATGGGAAACACAAAGATAATG
>JARHVA010006113.1:955000-1004786 GCA_037957365.1 Torreya grandis | reverse complement strand
GGGGTGGGGGGGGGGGGTGGGGGGGGGGGGTGGGGGGGGGGGAGGTTACTAGTTTAAAAACATAGTAATCAATGTTGGTTAAAGGATTAATGTCAGTTAGGGTCACTGATGTTGGTTAGGGTCATCGATATTGGTTTTGGGTCATTGATGTCAGTTGGGGTAGTAGTATTAAAATGAATTAGAGAAAGATTTTTAGGAGGGAGAATGAGAGTATGGTTAGGTTGTGAGGTTGGGAAGAGTTGTAAGGAGGTGGGTAAGACTCAAGTGAGTTTGGATAGAGGGTTAGTATGCTAGGGTAGAGAGAAGTAGGTAAGGAGTTTTAAATCTCCTCCATAGGAGGAGTCAGGGTTTGTGAAATAATAAATAGTAAGATGTAAAGCAATTATGAAATTACTATTTAAAGACTTACAAAAACACTGAGATATACTTAGCTGGTGAAATTGGTGAACTATGACTACTAGATAGATTACTTTGATGACGCTTGGTGAATCAATGGGTGAATAGACAAGACAAGCATGTGCTACTGGTCCTCAAGAGTTCAAGCTCTATGTAGTGTATCAATTCTTGATCTAGATCAATTTGTGTAGAGTAATGGTAAGCGTAGATGTTGAAAGTGATATAGGATGCTATGTTTGCCCAAAACCTATGTGTGAATTCTTGATTTTTGTGACCCAAATACCAACTTAAAATTTTGTTAAATAATCAACGTCAGCTATCCCATAGACATCAGTTGAGGGTTGATCGATGTTAGTGGCATGAAAATAGGTAAAAGGGCTATTTTAGCCCATTTTATGTTTCTTCTCTTGTCAAGTGTGATGTCCATTAGAAAATGGTAAAAATGTGAGGCTATGAGGAATGTAGTTAGTTAGTAATTTATGTTAAGGGTGAGAACAAGTCATAGGTAGTTAGGATTAGGAGACTAAGTCTCAAAGTGACTCAGAGGGTAAGAATTAGTCTTAGGATGAGGTGGTCAGGTGAAGTGGCATAAGTGGGTTTTAATTAACTTAATGAAATATTTTAAGGTGAAAACAAGGGTTAGGAAGGTTAATTATTAAAAGGGGATCAAGGGGGGTTTCAACAAAGGGAGTCACACAAGTGTGTGATGTATTTTTGGAGTCTGCATTTACCCCTTTTTATCTTGTAACTTGTATTGACAAGTTATGAGACAAAAACAAGAGTTGGATGCTCTAGGTATAGGATGAGATATTCCCCCCTCAAAATGAGAACCAACAAAGGATAATCTAAAATTGGGTACCATTTTTATAGGTAGTTAATGGAGGGGTTGATGTTGAGTGCAAATACAACAAAATCATTGATTGCATGTATACTATTACTAGTTATAGTCGACATAATCAATAATGGGTAAAGGCAAAGAAGACTTGGATAGATTTAACCAAACCATAACTTGTTAGTGATAGTTGATGGGGTTAAAATGATCAAATTTGTAGCTTCAATGGTTCATGTGCTCTAGGTATCCAAGGTAGGAAGTGCTCCTAGAAAACAAAATTAGTTATATGTGATAGATTTGACAAGGCCACAATCCAAAAACACCTAATATACATGTGTGTGTACAATATCCAACTATAGCATGGTAGCATAAGCAAGAAAAAAAGCAAGGTAAGGTTTTCTCAAAAGTGTCATTGGTTAAGGAGATATTTGTGATCTCTAGTTAGAGTCATTGTGGGTGGAAATTGAAGTGATTTCTAAGGTTGGTTGTTTGGGTGGGAAGATATATGTGATCTCCAAGTTGCCTCATAAGGAGTCCATATGAACCACTAACAGGATGTAATTAGGGTGATTTTTCAAAGGGTGGTGGTTAGGGTTACAAACCCTAATTTTTAGGTGGTTGACATCAATCAAGTTACTCATGTCAGTAGGAAATATGTTGACATCAGTCAGGTCACTGATGTCAGTAGGAAATATGCTAACATCAGTGGCCTAGTTCAAGACTACTGACATCAGTGGGAGATCAAACTTGACAAAAGGGGTTTAAAAACCCACCAAAATTCATTTATGACATTATATTAGAGGAAAATATATCTCTAAGTGTCATGTAATGTAAAACATTTAGAGCTTGTCCTATTGTGGTGAGGTGGTGAGAGGTGATTGGTGGAGAAGAGTGTGTGAGTGAGGGTGTGATTTAACACTTGGTGGGCCATGGTTTGATATAATGAGCATTGGTTTGGATGGATATGGTAGAGGGATGAAGGGATGCATCTAGAAGTGCTCCACAATAAGTGCCATCCATTCTAGCTCAGAGGAGATGAAGAGATGAGGTAGGAAGTGGCTTGAGTTTTTTTATTGTTGAATGTAGGCTTTGATCAAAATTTGTTAGTTAGGTTAATGTGATTGTGTGGGGGGATAGAGGGTAATTAAGGGGGAATGGATGGGTTAAGAGTAGGGTTAGGTGGATTTATGGGGGGTTGGGGGTAGTTTATAGGAAAAATCCTAAAATTTGGGCATGGGTTGTTCAGCTCTAAGGTCGAACTAGTCACTGAAATTAGTATGGTTTTCAATATTGGGTGATGAGTAGTACCAATGTTTTCATATAAGACTGACATTGATCAAAATATAACTGATGTCGATCACTAAAATACCCAAAGTGGCAATTTTAGGAGGATAAGGGTTAATTGTGCATCCCTAGTTGAATAGGTGCATGAGTGGACTATCCTAATGGCTAAACTAGCCTTAGAAGACCATGTGTCAACTAAATACTAACTAAATAGCCCTAATTAGGGACTTAGGCCAATGTAGTTCTCCCAAAGGGAAGGGAAAATAGGTGAGATGTGGGTTACGATTATCAAGGCAAGTGGTTAGGAAAAAGTAAGTTGAAATAGGTTGTGGAACCTAGGGTTTTAAAATATAAGGCATGGGGCCTATAGTTTAAGATATAAGCCATGGGTCCTAAAGGTTTAAACTAGGCCTTTGGTCTAGGGTTAAAAATATAGGCCATGGGGCCCAGAGTTTAAAAATAGGCTAATTGGCTTAGGGTTGGAGATATAGGCTGTGGTGTCTAGAGTTGAAGTGGGTGAATGGGATAGTTAGTTAGGTGGGTAAATGGCTGAGCCAGCCTCAAAAGACCCTATGTCAACTAAGTTATACCTACATATCCTTGATTACGGCCTCAGACCAATGTATATTTTCCAAAGGGAAAGGGATTAAAAGAGGAAGTTTATAACTTAAGGTATGTGGATTGATGGAGTGATTTTGTGTGTGTGGATGTAGGATAGGTAGGAGTTGACATTATAAGATTGACTACTGACACTGCTGATGAGGATGAGGAGGGATGTAACCATAGATGAGGAGGGATGTAACCATAGATGAGTGGGAGCACATGGTAGCTATAGGGTTAGGAACAGTGTGATGATATTATAGAGTTACATGAGATGTGAGCTTAATGGTAGATTTGACAGAGAGGTGGGATCACACCACTAACACCTTCCATCTACCTATTAGAGAATTGATAGTGATGTAGGAAGACATATACAAGATTTTATGGCTACCAATCTAAGGTGAGGATCTCTTCATGTGTTCAAGGGAGGATCATGATATTCATATGTCCACATTATTTGGGTAGCATGTCAGTGAGGTGACCTATCATTTGGCAAGCTTTCCATATGAGTTGTTATACACTACCAATGAGGAGCATCATCACCTAATTATCCTGATGATGATAGACATTATAGTGTATGCAATACCTAATGTGTATGGAGGGAGATTCCTTATTATGATGATCAGAGTTCTAGCATAGATGTTTGAGCAATGGATAGTCTTTGCATGGGGACCAACTTTTCTATCATAGCTATACAGGGAGTTATGGGGTGTGAGGTTGTAATGGTGATACAATCTTTCTATCGAGTATTTAATTCATTGTTGGGCATATGAGAATTTTGTGGTGACATGGCCACTGAGGTTACCAGTCATGATTTTTATTGATTTTAGGGTTGGTTTCAAATGATGGAGAGATAGCATGGCACATACATGAGTAGATGGCACTTTGCAAGATATTAATTATTATAGGTAGATGATGGATGAATTTATTCCATCATATATTATTTAGAGGCCCTTACTTGACATATATTATATTTAGAGGACATGCAGAGTAGCTTGTAGGCTTACAAAGTACAATATGGGTCAGGGGGAGGTGAGCTAGAGAGTTGGAGAGGATACTTGTGGTCAGGGTTAGGAGACATTTTGGGTTATTACAAGATGTCCCTCTTGGTTTTCCTTGATATAAGAGGGATGATATATAGGCACCCCTTCCATTTCCCCATGAGATAGATGAGCTAGATTTTGAAGAGTTACCAGTAGGCCCAAGTGTGATAGATATAGGGTGTATAATGGTTTATTGAGCATGGTTAGTAGGTTTGCACTTTATGATTTTGAGGAGACCATGACAAGATTTATATGGAGTAGAGAGAGAGAGATAGATAGAGAGAGAGAGAGAGAGAGAGAGAGAGAGAGAGAGAGAGAGAGAGAGAGAGAGAGAGAGAGAGAGAGAGAGAGAGAGAGAGAGAGAGAGAGAGAGAGAGAGAGAGAGAGAGAGAGAGAGAGAGAGAGAGAGAGAGAGAGAGAGAGAGAGAGAGATGCAACTATGTAGGCACAAGATAAGTATAGGCACATGGTTTGGTTTTACAAGGATAGGTGATGACACTATAGGGATAAGTTAATGTACTAACAAAGAGAGAGATGGTTTGAGAGAAATAGTGCAGGTTCCCCCCTTCACCATAGGGACTAATATAGGATCCACCATAGGGACCACCACAAGGTCTTATAATAGGTTTGATGGGTCCACCATAGACTGTGCCACTAGTGAGGTACAACACTACTTTAGATAAGATTGCATACTATGAGAGAGCCATCAGGTAGGTCCCATAAATTTTGAGGTATTTTTAGGCTAGAGAGCAAGAGAGATCAGCGAGACACACCATGACCTCTAGTTCATGCAAACACATATAGGTAGAGGGTGGTGATGATACTACCTCTTCACAACCATGACCATAGCCTTGAGTATTTTGAGGACTAGATGCATTGTGATTGTGTGTGTGTGTGTGTGTGTGTGTGTGTGTGTATTCTATCCTATGAGCCAAAGTTGAGAGATGATACTGATATGACTCATTAATGTATATTCATACTTAGTATATAGATATGAAATTTTGGTATTGTGAGATGTTATGATGATGTTATATTATGTATGAAGTTTATATGATGTCATTTGTGGTTATGTTAGTGATAGTTAGTGTGTTATGCTAGCATTTCCCATATGTGTGATGGTACATGCATAGTTGAGCATTTGGTTTCATTATAGAATTTTTACATATATGTAATGGTGTATGCTAAAAATGAGTTGTTTGATTTTATAGTTTCTCGGTTTACTGTTGTTTAGAGAAGCTATGTCAGTTGCATTTTGCATGAGGTTGTATGAAATAAATTAGTTGGAAAATGGTCTATTAGTATTAGTAGAGTGTGATGATTGAAGAATATATTGTTAATACACCATGATGTTTGTTGCTATTGTTTAACATCATTGATTGAAATGGATATGTAAGTAATATTATTCTTAAACACATAACTTTAAATAGAGATTGGCAGATAGTCAAGAAGTTAAGCAAATCTTGTTGTGAGATGCCACCTTAAAAGAAAAATTGACATGTGATAGAAAAGAAAGGATGTGATGTTATTGCATTGGTGAGGACCATAATGACCATAATGACCATATAAATAGGCATAGGAGTATGAGCCTTATTCATGCATTACAGTATCAACCATTCATATGGTATAGAAATGTCATGATCACCTTGTGTTAAGTGAGTTCAAAGTCCCTTAAAAGTAATGGAGTAAGAGCAGAAAAAGGTAAAAGGAATTAGGGTGTTTTGGTATCATAACCTTCTTAGTGGGGATGGTATGCCCCTTTTATAGGTGATCTGAGAGATAGCATAGGCAAGTCCATGACTAAAGTTTTTCATTTCTTTTTCTTGTGTAGGATAATTAGAAGCCTTCATTGGGATGTTGTTGGTGCCTTGAGGTCATGCGAAGTTGATCAATGTAGGAAGCTTCTAAGTCATTATTTTCTTGATAACAAAGCTTGGCTTAGCCATCCTTCAAGGGAGTGGTCTAAGATTTTTTTAGATTTTAATAGCTATCCTTCTAGGGAGTAGTCCTTTTATAGTATCAATGAGAAGTTACGTAGATATCATTCAAGGGAGTAGTATATTTATAGTAGTAATGAGAAGTTACATAGCTGTCCTTCAAGGGAGCAATCTATGTTGAGAATCATGACCTCAGATATAATAAATTTTCTATATATCCCTTTTTTTATTTTATTATTATTTTTTACATATGAATTTAGTCATGGATAGGACTATAGAGTATTAGAGGTTATCCTTTATGGGGCAAAACCATAACACCTGGAAGGTTAACTATGTGTGCAAGAGCAAGGGTTAAGAGGAAGGGAGGTGAATGTAATAGGGTTGATCAAGGGATGAGATCAAGTTAGACATAAAGTGAAACATCACTTGATAAACAAAATGTAATGAAATTACATAGATATTCATAAAAATTGATTTTATATTACACATAATAAGAAAATATGAGAGATTACACAATGATAATTGATATCAAAATAAAATACTAGATAATATAGCAAAGCCACTTCAGGGGGGAAACCTCCACAAAAATACACTAATATAAGAATACTTCACATGATGATTAAAGACTAACTACTACCTCCTATATATATTCTACTTAGCCAAGGTTATTCCATAGGCTGACCTATCTAAAAACATAGATAAATGTAACAAGTGAATAAAAGAGGTATGTAAGCCACAAGTTGACCACACATATCCCTAGACACACTAATGGTTAAGGGCCTAACAAGCCATTCCCCTTCAAAACAATGTTTTCCTCAATGTTGTGGTAACTCTAGATGTTTCTACATAAATGCTTCATCCTCCCAAGTGGCATCTTCACATGGTAGATTATTCTATTTGATCAGGGATTTTGTAATTGCTCTAAAACATAGTTGCTTGGTGCACTGTTGAAGGATCACCTTAGGATCAAGAATAATTCTACCTTCCCCATCCAATTTTGGTAATTATATTTGAATGGTAACTCTAAGTCCAATGACTTTCTTCAAGCATGATACATGAAATATTGTATGTATACGAGTGGATGAAGGAAAATCTAACTTAGAGGCCACACTGCCAATTTTCTAGAAGATCTGATAAGGCCCATAATACTTAGGGGCAATTTGTTGTCCTTTTTTTGTTGCTTCAATGACATCTATTTGTATAGATGTAAGAGAACAAAGACCCAATCACCAATGTTAAAATTCTTCTCACTTTTATGTTGATCTACTTGTTGCTTCATGCGACTCTGGGCCATAGCTAAATCTTCACACAAACTTGCAAGGATCTCCTATTGATGGTGATTATGTTCCTTAACTACACGCACCTTAGGATGGACCTTCAAGGTTGAAGTGATAGATGGAGAGTGGTATCCACATAGTTCCACAAAAGGAGAAATTTTGGAATAACTAAGAATAAAATTATTATACCACCATTTAGCAAGTGGCAGTCAATGAACCCATTTATCTTGTTTATCAGAAAAAAATAATGGAGATATCCTTTAAGACATTTATTGACTACCTCAATTTTTCCATCAAATTGAGGATGATAGGATGAACTATGAGCCAATTGAGTGCCTAGACATGTAAATAACCCAATCCAAAAATTATTAGTAAAAATGGGATCTCTATCAGTGACAATGATCTTAGGGGTCCCATGTAGTTTCTAAATTGTATTGAAAAAAGCATAAGCTACTGTACTAGCAAAAAATGGCTGGGATAATGAAAAAAATGAGCATACTTATTGAGATTATTTACCATAACCATGATAGAATTTTTACCATCAGATCTTGGTAACCATGTAATGAAATCCATAGATACCTCTTCCCAATGCTAGCTAGGAATAGATAAGGTTGTAAAAGACCTAGAGTTTTGATGGTTTTGCCTTTGTTTTTTTTTTATAGATCATACATTTAGCCACATATTTTTGCACTTTCCCCTTGATACCTTCCCAAAACAAATCTTGCTTGATCCTCTGATAGGTTTTCAAAAATATTGAATGACCCCTAATTGGAGTGGCATGAAGTTATTGAAGGATTTTTTATTTAATAAGAGAATTATTACATAGGTACAATATATTTTTGTACCATAATGCATTACCTTTCCATGTGAATTTTTCAAATCCATCTAAACCTTGATGAATATTTTGAATCAAATCATGAGTAGTACTATCATGTTCCCATTCTGATTGTGTTTCCTCTAGCCAATCTACTTACAAAATGGTTATGGCACATAACAATGCTTGAATTAATTCATCTTTTTTGGATAGTGCATCTACCACCACATTATTGCAGACTATTTCAAAATCATAGCTTAGCATCTTAGTTACCCATTTTTGTTGTTCTTCAGATGATAACCTTTGTTATAAAAACTATTTAAGACTATCATGAACAATTTTTACCTGAAAGTGATGACCCATAAAATAAGGTCTCCATTGTTTGATTGCATGCAAAATGACCATCATTTCCTTCTCATATATGTGCTTGTGATGATTTTTACCCTTGAGTTGACAAATTTAAAATGCTAGTGGTCTACCTTCTTGCATGAGTACAACATCCATACCATACCCAAATGCATCACATTCAACCACAAAAGTCTTAGAAAAATTAGGAGTGGCCAATACTGGAGTAGTGCACATAGCCAATTTCAATTGTTCAAATGCCTGGGTAGCTACATTAGTCCACTAAAAGGAGTCTTTATTTAAAAAAGAGGTAAGTTGGGATACAATACTACCATTATTTTTGACAAATCTATGATAGTGACTAATAAGCCCCAAAAATCCTCAAAGTTGTTTGAGTGTCTTAGGAATTAGCCAGTCTACCATTGCTTGGATTTTTTTAGGATCCACTTTCACTCCTTCATAAGACACCAAATGTCCCAAATATTCAACCTCACTAGCCCCAAATTACATTTGGAAGGTTTGACATACAATTGATTTTGCTCCAAAATGGAGAGTACTTGTTTCACATGTTACAAATGGTCTGCCCAATTTGTACTATAAATGAGGATATCATCAAAGAATACCAAAACAATTTTCCTCAAAAATGTCTTAAAAATAGTATTCATCAAACTCTAAAAATTAGATGGTGCATTTTTTAGGCTAAAAGGCATAACCAAAAACTCATAATGGCCCTCATGAGTCTTGAAAGTGGTTTTGGGTATATCTTCATCATAGATCCTAATTTGATGATACCCAAAATGTAGATATAACTTGGTAAAATAAAGAGCACCATTCAATTCATCTAGAAAATAATCAATGATAGGAATTGGAAACTTATCTTTGATAGTGTACTTATTGAGCTCTCTATAGTCAGGGCACATCCTCTAAGTGTCATCTTTATTTCTCACCATGACAACTAAGGAAGAGTTTTCACTTTGGCTATGGCGAATGATCCCTGTATCCAACATCTCTTGTACCATCTTTTCAATTTCACTTTTTTGGGCATAAGGATACTTGTATGTCTTAATGTTGGGTGGTGTACTGCTAGGAATAAGTTTGATAGCATGATCATGCATGTAGCTAGGTGGAAGTCCTTTTGGCATGTCTCCAAAAATAATAGAATGAGAATCAATTATTTGTTTTAGATTAAGAGGTGGAGATGGTTGAGTTGGCTATACTTTCATAGAAAATAAGTGAGCTATAAATTCCTCATCACCCTTAAAAAGAATCTTTTTCATTTGATAGGAGCTAATAATTTGGGGAGATTTAGCCTTTAATCCTTTTAGCTCAAATGTCCTTTCTTCAGAATGAAAATTCATGAATAATTATTGAAAATTCATCTCAATAGTGCCCAAAGTGGTGAGCCACTAGATTCCTAGAACAATATCAGCTCCACCCATCAGAATATCAAACATAGGAGAATCCAATAAGTAGTCTCCCATGACCAACTTAATACTATGACATTTTTTTTAATAGTTGACAATATCACCATCTATAATCATAACCTAAAATTTTAGAGCTAGATAAATGAAACAGTTCAAATGAGTAAGCAACTTATTGTGGATGAAGTTATGTGTGCTCCCAGAATCAATCAAAATAGTGACTTTCTATTTCTTAAGGAAACCAATCACCTTAAGATTTTGGGAAGCAATAATACCTGACAGGGCATGGCATGAAATAGTAGGCTATGAGTCTTCATATTCCTCTTTAGGAACTTCTACATCTACATCATGTACTTCTACATCATCTTCAACATCATTGGCACCTTCAATATAAAATAGCTTCTTTTCATCACAACAATGGTCTTTACTCCATTTGATGTCACAATTATAACATAACCCTTTGGCTTGCTTCTCCTCAATTTGTCATTGTGTTAAACTGGTGGGTTGTGGAAATGATGGTGCTAAAAAGTTATGATCATGACTAGTGGTGAAAGTTTTCCTTTTGACCATCTCTTTTTCTTCTATCATGCGTGCCTTAGGGATAGCTTCTGATATAGATGTTGGGCTAAACATTCAAACCTTGTATTGGATGTTATCTTTGAGGTTACCCAAAAATAGATCCATCAAATTTATCTCAATGATATTTTCTACTCATAAAGAGAGATTTTGAAATTGATGAATATAATCCTTCACAAGTCCTATTTATCGTAGCTTGGCTAATTGGATAAAATAGTTATTAAAGACATTATTCTGATAATGAGTTGTTAACTCCTTAATACAAATAGTCCATGTAATAGGTGCACCATTGTTTTTATTTTGAGCACATAACCAATGATACCAAATGAATTGCTCAAGTTACATATACACGGATGCCACCATCACCCTCTAAGAACAAGGGGATTGATGCAGCTCAAATAAATTCTCAATTTGGTTAATCCAAGTGATAGGATCCTTACCATCGAGCTTATGCATGTCCAATTTTGGAAACATTGGTTTCATACCAGCATGGGAGTTGTTGAGAGGAGGATTTGAAGGCTGAAGTGGAGGGTTATTAGGTTGAAACTGAGATGTGAGGGTAGATAATTACATAGTGATATATTTCAATTCATTGTGGACTCCATTAATCTCTCTATGCATCCCTAAAACATCAACTTGGACTACAACAAAGTCATCATGCCTCTCCAATTTTTTTATGTCCTCTTGAAGCTAAGAATTCACCAAATTTGAAGTTGCATAGTCCATGTCATCTACATGATTCTTAGGATTTTTTGGTGCCCTTTTTCTTCCTTGAGTTGAAGGACCTACCATAAATAAACCCTAAGAGGATTATGAGTCCAAAAAAAAGTGTACTAGGAAATGGTATCATTATGATCACATTGTCAAGATGAATCTAATGATCACCTTTATGTACTAGAGTAAAATTTTTGGTACTAAAAAAGTATACTGATAGAATATACCATTGCGATCATCTCATCAAGATGAATCCAATGACTGAAAGTGTGCAAGGGGAAAAAAATCTCTAGACCTTTTTTTTAATTATTTTTTTCAAAAAAGTGTTTCAAGCAATATTGTGCTGATGGAAAAAATTAATTCTTCCTAGATTAGAAGTTATGTTTTTTTCTTTCACTACTCCCAGAAGCCACACCTCGCTAGATCTTAGAAAAATGCCATAAAAAACTTGCCAAAATTGAAGCTCTAATACCACTTGTAGTGAACTGCTATACAAAAACCTTGAGGCATTAGTGAAATCCTCCCATTAGGATCATAACATCCCACCATACTTCCAAAGCCTAGAATCTGGGCTAGATTTGTGCCTATACCACCAAGATCCTTGTCTGTATGAGCTTTAGATGAACACTACCATGCTGGCCTAACCACTCGCTCTATGATTTGAACTTGAGTAGAGGCTCTGATACCACATGTAACAAATTGCTATACTAAAACCTTGAGGCATTAGTGAAATCTACCCATTAGGATCATAACATCCCACCAAACTTTTAAAGCCTAGACTTTGGGTTGGATTTGTGCTTGTATGACTAGGATCCCTACATGTATGAGCCCCAAATGAACACTACCATGTTGATGTAGCCACCCAAGTTCAAGTCATAGAGTGGGTGGCTACACTAGTATGATAGTGTTCATCTAGGGCTAGGGGCTAATACCACTTGTAATGAATTGTTACACCAAAAACTCAAGGTATTAGTGAAATCCACCCATTAGGATCATAACATCCCACCATGCTTCTGAAGCCCATACTCTGGGTTAGATTTGCACTTGTACCACTAGGATCCCTGTCTGTACAAGCCCCAGATGAACACTACCATATTAGCATAACCACTAGCATAACCACCCACTCCATGACTTGAACTTGGAACTTGGGTGGAAGCTCTAATACCACATATAATGAACCACTACACCAAAACCTTGAGGTGTTAGTGAAATCCACCCATTAGGATCATAACATCCCACCATGATTTCAAATCCTAAGCTCTAGGCTAGATTGGTACCAATACCACTAGGATCCCTATGTATACGAGCCCTAAATAAACACTACCATGCTATCATAGCTACCTATTCCATGATTTGAATTTAGGTGGAGGCTCTGATACCACATGTAATGAACTGCTACACCAAAACATTGAGGCATTAGTGAAATCTACCCATTAGGATCATAACATCCCACCATGCTTTTGAAGCCCAAACTCTAGGCTAAATTTGTGCCTATACCACTAGGATTTACTATGTGTATGAGCCCTAGATGAACACTTCCATGCTAGCATAGCCACCTACTCCATGACTTGAACCTAGGTGGAGGCCTTGATACCACATGTAATGAATTGCTACACCAAAACCTTGAGGCATTAGTGAAATTTACCCATTAAGATCATAACATCTTTGAACTCAGGTGGAGGCTCTGATACCACTTGTAATGAAATTACTTAGATATTCACACAGAATGATTTTATATTATGTAGAATAAGAAAATATGAGAAATTACATAGTGATAATTGATAGTAGATTAGAATACTAGATAATATATCAAAGTCACTTCAAGGGGGAAATCTCCACAACAATGCACTAATAGTAGAATACTTCAAATGATGATTAAAGACTAATTATTACCTCATATGTATAGTCTAATTAGCCAAGGTTATTCCATAGGCCAACCTATCTAAGAACATAGAGAAATGTAATAAGTAAATAAAAGAGGTATGTAAGCCACAAGTTAGCCACACATATCCCTATACATACTAATGGTTAATGTCATAACACAAAATAATGGTCGTAGGTGCAAATCATTTAAGGGTTTAGATTCTAGCTTGCCTTTGAGATAAGATAAGTGATAAGTTCTTGAGCCATACGTGTGAGTTCTGATGTAGGGTCTAAGTCAATTAGGAGCAAACTTGCCCTATTTTCTTTTCTCTATGTTCGTCACATGTTTATTTTACTTTAAGATGAGGTATTTGATATTGAAATATTTATCCTTGAGGTTTTTGTTGTAAGTGCATTTGATACACTCTTGATAGATTTGGATGTGATTGAGGGCTACTAGACAATGTTCATCAATTAGCTCAAGTTGGGCCAAACATTCTTGGCAAAAGTCATCATTAATAAGTATGTCTTATAGAGAGATGTGGAAAAAATGAATCTAAACCTCAAGAAGTAAGACTGCTTCCATCCCATAGACCAGTGAAAAAGGTGTAGTACCCATAGGGGTTTGAATTCTAGTGTGGTAAGCCCATAAGGTGAAGGGGATGTGCATATTCTAACCCATACCAACATTGTCTATCTTCATGAAGATTTTGGTTAAGGTTTTGTTAGAATATTTTGCCTATCTATTTACTTATGGATAGTATGGTGACGAGAAGCTTAATTTGATGCCAAAACCATCACATAGTTTTTAGATAGTTTTGTTCTTGAAAGATTTATCATTTTACATAATAATCCTATGGGGAACACCGAAATGACAGATGATGTGATGGTTAATAAAGTTGATAATTTTATCAACCTTAGTGAAGATGAAAGGAATGGACTCAACCCACTTGGTGAAATATTAAGTAGCAATAATGATAGAATGATGCTAGAGAGATGAATGGGGGTTAATCTCATTGATTAGATCTAAACCCCATTATGAAAAAGGCCAAAAGTCTCTGGTGACTTATAAGGCATGGATTGGAGTGTGAAGGAGGTTAGCATTTTGTTGACATTTGACACAATGCTAGACATAATTTTGATAGTCTTGTTTGAGTGTCAGCCAATAGTATAGAAGTGAAAGGATGTGTTTGGTAAATGAATTCCCACTAAAATGTCCACCACAAATCCCATTGTGGACTTCCTTAATGGTGAAGGGGATTTTATCATGAGTGAGGCAATTAAGGAGGAGACCATCAAAGCCTCTTTTGTAGAGAAGCCCCCTAGCATAGTGTAGTGAGTAGTAATTTTAATGAAATCACATCTCCTATTACTAGAAAGGTCTAATGGAATGATAACATAAGTGAGATAGTTGATAATCTATTTATACTATATGTCATGTGGATTAGAGTCAACATTTCCCACAAATAGGATGTTAGTTGACACATAAGAGGGTAATGTGAGGTGATGCACGATGACGCAAATTTTCAAAGAAGAGGGTGAGGATGAAATGTGTGAGGCAAGGGAAGCCATCATATCAACAAACTTGTTTGTAGATTGAGGAATAGTCTACAAGAGATAGTGGTCAAATGATTCTAATAACACATCTACATGATGTTTATATCATTGTAAAATTTCATATTTGTAGAGGTAGGAACTGTTAACCTAATTAATCATTAGCTGGGAATCACCAAAGATGTTGATTGATTTGACACCCAAAAAAATGGTAGTTTGAATCCCTAAGACCAAAGATTCATATTTGTCCATATTGTTAGTACATTCAAAATCTAGTTTAAATGGCAAAGTCATAGGCTCACCATCAAGAGGGATGAGGATGACCCACATACCCCCATCAAAGAATATCATATTTGATAGGAGATGTCATCAATAGATAGCATTATGATAGAATCATCAGAGAATTCAAGGTTAGAAGGTTGGTTGTTAGGTAAAGGGGCATCAACTAACTAGTTGGAAATTGTTTCCCCCTTAATAGACTTTTGTTGGATGAATTCCAAGTCAAACTCAGCAAGGAACATGAACCAATGAGCCATACGTTGGTTTTTGGTGTGGTTTGGAATTCATTTGTTTGAGGGGGTCAGTATGGGTGACAATGTAGGTTTTGTGATTTAAAAGGTAATGAAAAAGTTTGGAAGCTATGAAGACCAATGTGAGGTAAATCTTTTCAATATGAGTATACCAAGTTTCATAATCAATAAGCATTCAACTTATGTAGTAAATAGCTTGTTCTCTATGTTGATCATCCCAATGTGCAATCATAGCACATAAAGAATGGTCTATTGTAGAAATGTAGAGGTAAAAAGTTTGGTCCTCTTTATTGGGAATAATAACCAATGGGGAAATGAGATACCCTTTAATTGCATCAAAGGCTTTTTCACAATCCATGCTCCAATAGAAGGAGACATACTTTTTAAGTAGATGCTGAAAATGTTGACATCGATCTGACAATTGAGAGATGAAATGATGGATCGATTGAATTTTACCTTGTAATCTATAGAGCTACTTGAGATTAGTAGGTGGGGGTATTACTACTATTACTCAAATCTTAGTAGGGTCGACCTCAATACCACAGAGGGAGACAATGAAGCCTAGAAGCTTACCTAAAAGACCCTGAAATATGCATTTCTTTGGATTTAATTAAATGTTATATTGGAGGAGATGAGTGAATATTATTTTGAGAATTGCCAATTGATCTTGGTGATGTTTATACTTTTCAAGTAAGTCATCCACATAGTCTTCCATGATTTTGTGTAGGAGGTCATGAGAAATGTAAGTCATGGTACATTGGTAGGTAGCACCAACATTCTTAAGGTTGAAAGACATGACCTAGTAATAGAAAGTTCCCCATAGGGTACTGAAGGAGGTCTTGTATTGATATTTAGGAGCAATCAAAATTTGATTGTAGCTTGAGAACCCATCCATAAGATATCACATCTTATAGCCATCCATCAGATCGAAAAGTTAGTCAATGCTTGGCAAAGGGAATTCATCCTTTAGATAAGTGAGGTTTAGATCATGATAGTTGTTGTAGATGTGAATTACCCCTATCACTTTTGTGATAGGGATGATATTGGAAACCCATTGTAGATAGTCAATGGGTTGAATAAAGTTAACATAGAATAGGCATAGGAGCTCTTATTTGAAAAGGAGAGAAATACGAGGGTTCATCTTATGAAGCTTTTGGTTAACAAGTTTATCATCACGGTTGGTTAAAATATTTTGGGTGATGATAGAGGGGCCAATACCAAGCATGTCATGATAAGTCTAAGAAAATGTTTTACTATGATCAGAGAGGAAAGTGGTATAATTGGCTTGTTCAGGGGAATCTAAAAATTGGCCAATCTTGAGGATTTATGGGTTATTTAGAGAGGGTAACTTAATGTCAATGGTTGATTCATTTAACATAGTTTACATTTCAAAAGGGAGTGATTGTTTGATATAGGAATTATCTACACCCATGTAGCTAAGAATATCATCATTATCTTAACATTAGATAGTGTTAATAATGGGAGAGTCTTCATCAATCATTTTAGGATGAATGAGAGGAAGGGACATTTTTTACTCACCTGAATGATAGGTTAGGGGTCCTAAATGAATGGTATTTATTAAAAAAAATGAGGAGGTATGGATACCTCTAATTCTATGGGTGATAGTAGGGGAAGAGGAGAGCATGGAGAAGGAAAGAGTGGCTCCTCGATATGAGAGACCTTGGTGGGTTTTTTTGGTTCATCAAAACCCACACCATATCAATTTTTGGCATCTTTGATGGTCTTATTGGTGGGATATTCAATAGGTGTATGAGCACTTTGCTCATAATGACCTAACTCGAATCATTTCTAGGTGCACCTATAAAGATAGGTGTGAGAAAAACTAGGTTTGCCTAGGAAGGATAAGTCATAGGTTAAAGGCTATGGTGAAGAAGAGGGATTTTTAACAGTAGGAGCTTGATCGATTCCCCCATTTATGAGGTTAATTCAAAGGTTAAGGGGACCATACAGGATGACCATCCTAATATGTGGGTCATAATTAGGGTGCATGTGAATTTTTCCATACTCTTGTGGAGTATGGAACATGTCAAGTGTCAACAAGATATATTCTCTGAGTGAAAGGCATTTGAAAGTGTCTTCCATGGCGTCTTTATTGGGAATTTGTGTCTCAGGTACCTAAGCAATTGGGGTAGTCAAGCTTGTTGAGGCTTCAATGGTAGAATGTGAAGAGGAAGATGTTTTCAATGGAATGAGGACATCATTGGGATGATAAGTCATGTTTCATGTTTTAAAAGGAGGTGGGTTGATGAGAATAACATGTACTTGCCCATCATGCTCAAATTTGACATAACAGTGTAAAGTTGAGGGTACACATACCATGTCATGTATCCAAGGCCATCCAAGAAATATGGTGTATTAGAACTCTCCTTTGATAACCTAGAATAGTTTTGGGATTATGCGAGGACCCAAATGGATATGCAAGACTATAGTACCCACAATAGTCACTATATTATCTTTGAAAGAATAGAGTATTGCATTAGAATGTGACATACAATTATCAAGAAGTGATAGCTATTTGTAGTCATGAGTGGAGATAATATTAATACTAGAAACTCCATCAATAATGACTCTCTTAGAATGAGTTTGATTGATATATGAAATGATAAAAAGTATAGGGTCTTGGTCTCTAAGGTGAAGAGCTAGGATTTTTGAATCACTAAAGATAACTATGGCATTAGTATTAAGAGAATCCACCAAAGCTATAAGAGGTTGAGGATCATTGGGTTATACCTCAATGGATTTTAAAACCTTGATCAAGGCTTGATGATGCTAGGATGAGTCTTGGATTAACTCATATAAAGACATCTTTACAGGAATTTGGTGAAGTTATTTCACCATTGAGTCTTGAATCACTTGTGAAGATGTGGGTTGGGGAGCACCAAGAATAGAGATCTTAGGATTTGGTGGAGGAGAATATTTTGAGAATGAATGAAACCAAGGGGTGGTGTCCTTTTCCTTACCTTTATCCTTTTGATTTTGAGACTATGTGGCCACATTAACTATGTTGATTTGGAGCATAGGTAGAGAAGGTGGTGGAGGAGACACAACCTCATCATTGGTTTTGGACTCAAGTGAGGTGGTAGGTAAAGTTTGGGATGGAACTGATGGAATAACTATGAGGTTAGAAAGAGGATCCATAATGAAAAGGTTATTCATATCAAAGTGTTGTTGGAGAATAACTGTGAGAGCTTTATAGCTTTCCATATCATGTCTAGGTGAGGGGTGATATAAACAAACTTATGTGTCATCAAACCAAGATGGTTTTAGTCTGAGAGGAAGATAAGGATTGATAAAAAGAAGGGTTATGGTGAAGGATTAGAACAATTAGCATAATAAAGAGGATTGAGAGCCTGCTAGTGGGATAACACTTGTTATTGTAATATGGGTGGACACCTTCTTTGATTTAAGAGGTGTAGATATGGTTTTACATGGCACCCTTATGGGTGAAGGCATAGCCACTAGTTTTATTGACACCTTTTTAGTCATAGGTGTCAAGGTGATGGATGTATAAGGGCCACTAAGTGGTATACATAAAAGAGGAGGTAGCTTTTATTTTATCTTTCTTGGAAAGAGAACAATCCAACTAAAGTGGAAGGATGGGGTCCCAAAATTGAAGGTAAAGTTAAGGGTGGAGGAGGAGTGGAATGGCAAGGCTTAGGAAGCTTAAGATTCTTCCTTGGTTTAGATTTTGGAGCTCATACTCATGGTTGAAGATTCAAATCTAAATTTACCTATGGATGAATTAGATTAGACATTGAGTGAACACCTAAAGCTCTGATTTACTTTAGTGTAGTGGATACCTGTGATGGTGATGGTTTTGACGTAGAGGGCCACACTTCTGATGGTCCAAGCAAAGAAGTTATATCTTTGTCAAAATTATTGTGATAAATGGTAGTGAAAGAATTAATAGTAGAGGATGACATTTGTTATGTAGGATAGGGAGCTTTAAGTCAGTCCCAAAATACTGAGTGGTCTAGCATCTTGGAATCAAGAAAGTCTAGATTTTTGACCAACCATGAGAAGGGTTTAGATGAAGTTATCTTAGGCCTTAAAGTTACTTCCATAGAAGACTTAGGTGATGGGAAATAGGTAAGGTGTTGGCTTCTGATATTTTGGGCCAAGGATGAGTAAGAACCCAAACTGAATCTTCTTCAAATGAGGTAGGAGAAGAGGCATGGTCCTCTCTGGATGGGGGAGGAACTAGTGAAGTTGGTTCTTATAATGGATAAAGCATGGGTATGATTTCTTCCCCAACATGCAGATGAAGAGTAGGCAAGGTGTGTTATTCTATTGGAAAGAGGAGGGGTAAAATTGGCTTGATGGGTGTAGGCACAATAGGTCCCTCAATTAGTGTAGGGATAGATAATACAAACTTCTTTATATGTGAAAGAGGAGTGGATGCAGCACCATCCTCTATTGATGGAGGAGAAGTGGGTGAAGATGGATCTTCAAGAGGGTAGAGGATAGGAATGATGTTACCCTCAATATGTAGATGGGGAGTGGGCATGGCATGCTCTTCCAAAGATAAGAGAATAGGAAAACTAAGTACAAGAGGAACATGCATTGTAGGTTCCTCACATGGTAAAAAGATAGATAGAGGAGGCCCATCCATACATGGGAGAGGGATGGGTGAAATAGGCTCCTCTACTCATGGAAGAGGAATAGGTAAAATAGGTTCCTCTAGTTGTGGGAGGGGTTGGATTGGAGGTAAAGATAAGACCATATTGACTGTATGAATATCATGATCAGGTGAGTTGTCAGTCATGTCCTAAACATGTGTTTAACTAAGTGAATGGTTAGGAAAAGGTTGTTTGAACACATCCATGCTTTGGTTAGCAGTCATGTTATGGCTATCCAAGATAATCTCACCTTTATCAAGCATATCTTGAACAATGTTTTTGAATGTTTTACAGTTATTAGAATTGTGACCTTTAACTTGATGATAGACACAACGCTCATCCTCCTTGTACCAAGTTAGGATAGGATGGGAGCGATCAAACTATATAGGAGGTCTAATTTGAGGAAGGGTAATATCTCCTTGCTATAATAGTCTATCCAAAATGGAAGTGTGTGACTATTTAATAGGAGTTTATTTTCTTTGTTCATATTATTATTGGAATTGTTTGGTCAGATTTTATGAGGTGGATGGCCTAGACTAGTTGATGATGGTAGAAGAAGTTGATTTAATCACCACGGCATTGGTGGAGGCTTTTGAATTTTGATTGGAAGAAAATGGTTTATAGGAAGATTAATTAGCTTTAGAAGTGGTATTTTCATTACGCAACTTAAACCTATATTCATCTATAGCTCAAATCTCTAACTTTCACAACATTGTAAAATCTTCATCAAATGTGTAGAAAGTTTAGACATGGAGGGTATAAGAGATGTGTTTGGTACATGAACTTGAGAAAATCTTGATAAGCTCAGGTTGAGGTAAATAAAAGGAGAGATGATTGATTAAACCTCTCCAATGAGTGATAAAGTCAGTGATAAACTCATCGTCAAACTATCTAATGGAATAAAGGTCTATAATAGAGACATTTTTAGAAATATTAATAGAGAAGTGGTCCAGGAATACTTGAGAAAGTCAGGTAAATAAAAAAAGGGAGTTCCAAGTTATGGAACTATACCAATCCAAGGAAGCACCTGAAAGAGACATAGGGAAAGTGAAAAGTAATAATGCATTATCGTGCCCCATAAGGTAACAAGCATGTGAAAATTAATATAAGTGTTCTTGTGGACCCTACTTACTATAGAAATGAGTAAATTTAGGGATTTACCATTGAATTGAGTAGGGTAAAATAGGTAAATAAGGACGGATGGGTTCATTACATATTTGATCATAAGATAGAACATTATTTGAACCTGACATAGATGTTTCTAGGTTAGACATCTTATCCATTAACATCTTGGTGAGATCTGGAGGAGGATTTGTGTGAGGAGCACCCCTTAAGTTATAAGGTGCTTGAAGGGAGCTAGAGGTAGGATTTGACACACCTTGTTGTGGCAGTGTAGATGCAACATACTAGTAATGGGTCATGGGCTAAGGGGTAAAAATAAAAGAGGCTTCTCTTGTGGGGTTAGAGATAATGCCTTGGTTGGGTGCCATCACTGGAGGTTGGGTTGTTGGTATGGTTACATGGGTTGAAATGTGAGTTTTAAGTCTTGTAATTATGGGTGGAAGAGTTGATGGGATGGGCACTACCAAGTTTTGAAATGGTGTTTGACTTGTTTGGGCCAATAGTGGCTATGAAGCTAAGGGAGCTACTATAGAAGTTGGGTTAAGAAGATGAGACTAAGTAGTTGGAGTGGTTAAATTTTGAGGGTTATTGCTGGTTGGGTCACTTATTGAAGTAGTGGTTTGGGTGACCATATATGGAATGGTGGAAACCACCAAGACTATAACTATCTCCATCAAAGAAGTTGGCATACCATAAAGGGGATTTCTTGCAGTGTTATGGGTTTGGCTTGTGATAAGATAATGTTGAAGGGGTACAATGTTATGATCAAGACATTTTATGAAGTCAAGACCTCCTTTAGGTACAAGGGGTAGCTGGTTAGGATTGGTATTCATAGGGGTATTCTTTGTAGTTGAAGTATGCTTTGTGGTAGAATCAAAAAGGAGAGGGGGAGGTGGGAGTGGTTTTTGACTTGCGTAATCAACAAGAATTTTGGCTTGGATATGCATAAAGACCATGTAAAATGGATAAAGGTAGGGTAGGCCTTAGACTATGTATAAGTGACAAAGCATCAAAAAACCAAGTTTGAGTGCAAGTAGGTAGGTAATTTTATCTTTTTATTTTAAGTAGGCTAAAAATTATAAAAACACATAGTCATTGATATCGATTATCTGACCAATGCTTGTAGGTAACAAGGCCACTGACATCAGTTGCCTTACTAATGTTAGCTACTATGGAATTTAGAAAGATGAAAAATCCAAGGTTTTGGCAACCTAAAGGTGAAATCTGGGTATAAACAAGGATACAATAGGTCTATGCAAGGATAAAGGACACATAGAAAACTTGAAACCAGAGGGAATATAATTTGAGAGGTAGAAATTCCTAAATTATATAAATTGATAAAGGAAACATCCTCACTAACTAAAAAATGTAGAAGATAAAAGGAAGTAGAAAAGTAACATGCAACCACTAAACGTTAACTCCTGGGAATTAATTTTAGTCTCTTGATGGCTTATGCCTTAGAAAGTGTGAGAGTAAAACTAGTTTGTGAAACAAGTACTAGATGAGTACTCTAAGGATGGTTCCAAGTTAGTTTTGGTGTTCAATAGAAATATATATTAGACTAGGTACATGGCTTGTTATAGGGGTTTTCTCTCCATACTTCATAGTCTTAAAGCTGAGCCAAGCCACTTATCCAGAATATACCTCCTATTTAGAGTTTATACTCCATCAGAGAACAAAGTGGGTCCTCTCCTTGGTGGTGAAATCCAAGTGAGATTATTGGGTAGGGTAAGGTGATCCATTGGGTGATGAAATCCTAATGGGCCTTGTCTTAATTAAGTTTATATGTTTAATTTTATGAGATTGATCTAGTTGTGTAACATTTGTGTTCTACGATTTATTCATGATGCTTTATTTAACTAGGTAAGATAAATGCAACAAGCAAAACAATGAAATTTAGTGAGTTTTAAACTCAAATTAGAAATGTTTAAATTTAGATGAAAACAATTGTGAATAGGAGAAAAGGATTAATTTCACTATCTTAATGCTTAAAAGTGAAAAAAAAAAGAGTATTCTTTTTAGCTTGTAGGAAAATAATGAATTTCTTTTAGAACCAAAATAAGAGGATAATGATAGGGAAGGAAAATTTTAGATCTTTCCTTAAAAAAAAAATAAAAAGTTAAAAATTTTGTTTTTGAGAAAGATAAAGAGAGAAAGTGAAAGGAATGAAAATTTCACTATGGTGTACCTATATGAATAGCTCGACAAGTAATGAACCTAGGAAAACTCTAGGGTCCCATCAGGCATGCCAGAATGTTTCACTATATTTTAAGCTTATTTTATATTCAAAGAGAGAGAGAAATGGAAAAGAAAGAGAGTTAGGGATAAGTGATTAAAACTCAGACAAGTGTGCACTATTCCAAACTTTGTAGATTCCCCTCTTTGGCTATGAAAGAAGAAACCTATAGATAATAAACACTACACAAAATAGTTTTTAGTGAAGATATGTGCAAACTACCAAGCTATGTGCTAATTTTAGGAAGTGTGAAACTTCATTGGGATGATAGTCCACTATTTTAAAATAAATACAAGTAAAGACAATAAATAGAGAGAGTTATAATTTTATTTTTCATGCTACAGGTTTGAGTGTAGCAGAAGATAATATAGTGTAGGTAGATAAGTCAAGCTTGTGTTTTGGGAAGGTTGTTAGGTTATTTTGAGGTTGTTGGTTCAAAAACATATTAACCAATGTTGGTTAAAGGATTGATGTCGATTAGGGTCATCGATATCGATTTTGGGTCACCAATGTCAGTTAGGGCAGTAGTATTAGAATGAATTAGAGAAAGATTTTTTGGGAGGGAGAATGGGACTATGGTCAAGTTATGAGGTTGGGAAGAGTCGTAAAGAGGTGGATAAGACTCAGGTGAGTCTAGACAAAGGGTTGGTATGCTGGGGTAGAGAGAAGTGGGTGGGGAGATTTACAATTCCTCCATAAGAGGAATTAGGGTTCATGAAACAATAAATAGTATAATGTAAAAAAATTATGAAATTATTATTTAAAGACTCACAAAAACATCAAGATATACTTATCTAGTGAAATGGGTAAACTATGAATACTAGATAGATGACTCTAATGAGGCTTGGTGAACCGATGGGTGAACAGACAAGACAAGCATGTGTTACTAGTTCTCAACATTTCAAGCTTTATGTAGTGTATCAATTCTTGATCTATATCAAACTATGTAGAGTAATGATAAGCTTGGATGTCAAAAGTGATGTAGGATGCTTTGATTACCAAAAGCCTATACGTAAATTCTTGATTTTTTTGACCCAAATACCAACTTGGAATTTTGCTTAAGTAACTGACATTGGCTATCCCACCAACATCAGTCAAGGGTTGTTCGACATCAATGGCATGAGAATAGGTAAAAGGGATATTTTAATCCCATTTTTTGTTTCTTCTCTTGCCAAGTGTGGTGTCCATTATAAAATGGTAAAATTGTGAGGCCATGAGGAACGTAGTTAGTTAGGAATTTATGTTAAGGGTGAGAACAAGTCATAGGTAGTTAGGATTAGGAGACTAATTCTCAAGGTGACTCAAAGGGTAAGAATTAATCTTAGGATGAGGTGGCATAAGTGGGTTTTAATTAACTAAATTAAATAGTTTAAGGTGAAAACATGGGTTAGGAAGGTTAATTGTTAAAAGGGGATCAAGGGGGGTTTTGACACAAGGAGTCAGGCAAGTGTGTGACATAATTCTAGTGTCTATAGAGGATCTTGAAACTAATTTCCAAGTTTTTGTTATTTTTCATTTGGATTAGTTCTTCTTCCATGGATTTTAGTTAATTCTCATCCTTGTTGGCTTCAACATAGCTCTTAGGCTCAATTTTAGACATTGGAGCAAAACTTACTTGTTTGTTGTTCATTACAGCTCTTCTCCTCATCTAAACTCCATTATTATTAACAATTATCTGCTCTTTAGGATGATCCTTTTGAACAAATCTTGGAGGTGTTTTTTCATTATTTTCCTTAGCCTCTTCACTATCTGCTTCTTCTTCAAGATCTGACTCTTTATCACTGATTTCCTTGTTAGGTTCAACATGTTTCAATCCTTCTTTAACCTTGACATTAATGCTCTCAACAATATTTTTTAGTCTCTTATTATAATAAACATAAGCTTTAATTTAAGTGGAATAACCAAGAAATATTCATTCATCACATCTTGATTCAAAGCTTCCCAATTTGTCCTCTTTTCTCATGATGTAGCATTTACTTCAAAATACTTTAAAGCACTTAATAGAGGCAGGCTCTCCATACCATAGCTCATATAGATTTTTATCACTATTTACCCTTATTTAAACTCTATTTAAGATGGATACTGATATTTGGACTGCTTCTCTCCAATATCCATAAAGTAACTTGGCCTCCTTTAGCATTGTTCTAGCCATTTCCTTGACTATTTTGTTTTTCTTCCAATAACTCCATTCTACTATGGAGTTCTTACTTTAGAGTAATGTATTTTGATCCCATGCTTATCATAATACTCTATGAATTCATTTGAGGTGAAGTATCCAAATTTATCAGATCTTAAACGTTTGATTTTTCATCTAATCTCATTTTCAATCTTGGCTCTAAATATATTGAATCTCTCAAAGGCTTGAGACTTGTATTTTAAAAATGTTACCCATGTCATTTTTGAGTAATCATCTACAAATAACATGAATCACCTCTCTCCTTTAGATCCTCTTATTTTAGTAGGACCGCAAATATCAGTATGAGCTTATTATAGAGGCTTTTTAGTTCCATAATCCTTTGTTTAGAATCTAACCCTTGTTTGCTTGCCTAGTTGACATTCCTTGGAAGTAGTATTTAAAGGTTTGGTTATCTTGGGCATGTGTCTTACATATTCATTTGAGATTAATTTGAATAGGTTATCAAATTTTACATGATCCATTCTCATATACCACAACCAAATCTCATCAACCTTTCCTATTAGGCAACTATTTATGTTCACTTCAACAAGATTGTAGATATTTCTCTTAGTCATTTTTCCTTCTATAACTATTCTATTAGATCTCTTTAGCTTTCATCCGTATACACAAAATATGACCTTATATCCATTGTCACATATTTGGCTGACACTAAGAAGATTATGCTTCAATCCTTCAACATAAAGGACATCATGTGTAGGTAGTTTTCCATCTATGTTCAAAGTTCCTTTACCTTTGATATTTACTATTGTGTTGTCTCCCAAGTTGATAGATCCTTCCTTACATTTTCTCTAGTTGGTGAACTTACTCTTGTCACTAGTCATGTGATTTGAGCAACCACTATCTATCACCTATAAATTCTACTCCTTGGCATGGAGTTTAGTTTGAACAATCATGGCTTGATGTTTTACTCTCTACACATCCTTGGGTTTCTTAAATGGCTTATTCTTAGAGACTTTTGAACCTTTGTTCAAACTAGGAGGCATGTCTTTCTTCTTACTGTATAATTTTAATCTTACAAAGCTTGATTTATAATGTTTAGGTATATAACCAAAATTATTGTAATTATAACACATTACATTTGTATATAATAGAGGATCAAATGAGTTTCTACTTACAAAATTTGTTCTCCTTGTAGGTATAACTCTAAAACTAATAGCCCTATGACCAAACTAATTACAACTATAATAATAACCATAGAAAAATGAGGAGTACTTGGTCATACTATTTCTTGGTGCTGCATGAGGAGCTCTTCTAAACTTTGGGTTCTTCAAGTCTCTCACTTTGGTGTATCCATCTGCATCATCTACCTTTATCTTTTTATTTTCTTCAAGATTATTTTTAGGTTCAACCTTCTTCACATTAGCTATAGTCATATCAAGATTATTTTTATGTTCTTCAATTTTGTCTAGATATATTAAACATTTTGACAATGCATCACTTTGACAAACTCTGTGTTTGACAATCCACAAAGAATAACATTCTTTGCCTTTGCATTGTTCTCATATGCCTTCTTAAAGTCTTGATCAGTAGGAGTCATAACAGGGGCTATATATCCATTTACCATAGACATCCATACATCAAACCCTAATGAAGATAGATATTATTCCATTTTGATGATCTAGAATACATAATTTATTCCATAAAAAAGAGATGCTTTGTTTGATGAAAATCCTTTTTGACTAGCCATATGTGTTATCCTTTCAAGATCTACTTGAGTAGATTAATATTCTAATAGGAACTTGGGGATATAATACCAATTTTTAGAACATAATTAGATACTGAGAGGGGGGTGATTTAGTATATTAACTAGAACTAGTCCTTTTCTAAAACCTTTTAATTTAGATTAAGACTATATGCATAGATCACACACATAAAGGCACATAACACAAGATATATCATGGAAAACCCAAAATGGGAAAAACCACCATGAGAATAGCTACTAGAAACTACCATTCTAATATAGCCTCATAATAAAGAACCTCACTAGTTACGATGTTTAAGGACATCAATCCTAAGGAGACACCAATCCCTTAGTTTAAGAGCTTCAACTCTAAGTAAGCACCCACACCCTAATCTATCCACCAACTCAATTTTTCTAATGGCACCAACCTATCATATTTTAATATGGAGCTACAACTCCAATTTAGAAATCAAATTCATATATGAATCCAAATATCTATTCTTTGTGATAGGTCTAATCTATAATTGATCATACTCTATATATTATCTTTGTGCCTTTATTCCTCTTTGCTCCTCTCTATTCCTCTAGCCCTATGTCTGGATATGACTTTATTTGACACACTTCATCTCCTTCTCACTCTCTACTCTCTTCTATGTCACTATATTTTCTATTTGACACAATTCAAAATGGCTTTAGTAGCTTTAGCTTCAGTATCCCACTAAATTGATAGTATCTTAGATGTCATATTAATATGCAATCTATCTAGGGTTGTATTTTTTCTATGTGTTCACACTCATACTATTAACCCATCATGCCAATTTTGGAATCTAGTTTATTATGACTTGAATTATAAGTTCATACATCTTGATTCCATGCAATACTATCATAATTTCCTATCTCACTACTATCTATAATAATTGTTGGACTCAAGTTTTGATGCACATGCTCAATAATATAGGTTTGATCGGTTAGATTGATTAATCTCATTGATTGTATCAAGATATAAAGCTTACACACCAGTTATTTCATGTTATTGAAACTAACTATTTATCTAGACATAAATTTAAATATCAGTCATTGATCTTCTACTTGGAACCATGATCTAATGGTCTCTATTTGAGTGGCTCAACTTTAAAACATGTCCATTCAATCACATTTTGATATGTTCATGCTATCTATCCAATATTTATAAATTTTTGCACTTTAACTTTGTCACCCTTAAAACACTTCTATCAATCTTCCTAATCCAAGCTTCCATGTTTCATTATATCTTCAAATATGTATGATATTTACTTTTATCTTCATGTTAAACATCAATCTCTTTATCTCATCTCACTACTTCTTATATATTTGGATCACTTTCGCTCCATAGATCTTCTCAAACTTGTTTAGTCTTTAACTCACCACTATGTAGATAAAAAAATATCACTTTTTTCCATCTGAGTCTACTCACTCTATTGTATCTCTTTTATATGATCATTTACTCACCGTCATATATTCTAACAAGCTTGATATTTATATGTACCTAGCCCTCAAGAATGTGAGACTTGGCTTTAGTGCATGCCTTATATACATTGTTGTCAGTTCTTTCTATTTGAGACATTTGGAATCATCACATTACTTGTTGACCTTTTGAATTTAAACCACCTGGTGGATCTACTATGTAAGTTTTCTGATTATGAAACTTGTCACTTGCGCATTAACTCAGAGGTCCTTTTGATAATTTAACTTTTATGCGCTTCATTGGATCATATTTTTATGATTAAGTGCTAGTAATTAATAAAGTTGGGACATAATATATAAAATCTAAGACTTAGGAAATATTAATTCCATTGATTAATGATTGAGCTCATAATTGCTAGGTTGAGGGGCTGGTTTTTCAATGATGATAAAGGCTTAGATAATAACTTAAGCTACTAGGTCTAAGCTATATCTAGTCAACATCAAAATATAAAGGGCCTTACAAAACTTTGTAAGGTGCCCTTTGGTGCTTCTCAAAGTGTCCTTCAAAACATTAGAGGTTCCCTTTGGTTCATACAAAATGACCCTTTGGAACTTTCAAAGTGTCCTATAATCCTTTGAAAGTGCCCATTAGAACTTCTCAACGTGCTCTTCAAAATATTTGTTGTAGAGTTTTTGTTTGAAGACCATTTCCTTGAAAATTTTGTTGTGGGATTTTTGTTCAAAAATACTTAAACAAATTCCCCAAAATAATTATCCTAAAACACTTTTCCCAAAACAAATGCCAAGTTGTAAAATTGACTAAGTATGGAAACTTAATAAACTTCTAATTGAGAGACAACTTTATGCATTTGTAATATTTTCTAAATTCATCTACATGACTTAAAACATAGATCACAAAAAATAAACACTCATAGTGTGATCATTTCCTTCAAAAATTGCTATATGTGCAAATATTGTTATCATCAACCTATGTACTTATCCATATCTATCAAAAATAACTACATGAGAAAAAGGATTCATATGACTACTCTTGTATTTCCATAAACATTTAAAGTACACACTCAACTCCATGAGGTCTCTAAAATATGTCAATTCAAATCAACATCTTTTTCATTAATGCTTTACTAGCTCATGCTTACTTTGACATAAATGACAATCCTTGGCACATCAATGACTATGTCCAACAAAGAGTTAAAAAGGTGGTCATCATCTATTGTTTGAGAAATATAGTGTTCTAAAGGTGATCAAAAAAATTATGTGGATGAGTTGGTGTTGAGTCATCTAGGAGGTTGGTGCCTTTTTACAAGTGGGTGTTTGGCTAATTGGGGTTGGTTCTCTATGTGGAGTTGGTGATTCACTAAATTTGGTTTTTATCTAATAATATTGTAGTCCATTTATAGATATCACTAGTTTTTCTTATCCTTGAGGTTTTCCCACATATTTGATGTGTTCTTATGTTTCATGTTTATGTGGATAGTTGATTATGCTTACTAGATCTATATGTCTTTTTTGAATGGTCCATGATTGATTAAGTTTAACTAAAAGAAAGGTTTCACAGACTTATTCACCAACCCTATTAGTCACTATGATTCCAATATTTTGTATCATATCATGGTCCTTTGAATTAGGCCTAACAACTTGAAGGAGATTCTTGAAGCACAAGCATGTCTAGTCAATAAGCACAAAGAGGTTTCTCAACCAATAAGGCTTCTCTCTTCAATGGGACTAACTATGCATTTTGGATCATCAGAATGAATACCTATCTAATTATCTTAGGTTATGACATATATAAATTTGTTTTTGATGGTTTCACTCCAAATTATACACCAACAATTGATGCAGTAGGTAAGAAGGTAAGTGAGAACAAATCTAAGGCAATGAATGTCATCCTGTGTGGTCTTTAAAAAGTATAATTTTTTAAGGTCATGCATTATGATACATCTAAATGGATATGGGTAAAGTTTTAGACCATCTATGAAGGAGAAACCAAAGTTAATTTGGAAAATTTTTAGACTCATCATAGGCAGTTTTAAAATCTAAAAATGAAGGAGGATGAAAAAATTACATCTTACCTGTTAAAGGTTGATGAAGTTGTTGATGCCATCAGAGTCTTGGAGAAGAAGTGAAAGAGTATGAAATTTTACAAAAGGTATTGATATACCTAATTTCTAAATTTGATTCAAAGGTGTCTATATTAGAATAAATGCAATATTTAGACACACTTTAGATGGATGGGATTCTTGGCATCTTGACTGCCTATGAGATGATAAAAAAATGAAGACCTCCTAACAAGGAAGTAAGATTAAAAACTAAGAATAAGTCAAAAGATGAGAAGGTCAAGGATGAGGTATGTTTAGATATTGATGATGATGAATTGATAGCCATGTTTTCTAAGAAATAAAAGATTGGATTTGGTAATTATAAGGGTAAGTTGCCTTTCAAATGTTTCAACTATGGTAAGATTGGTCACTTTGCATCTAAGTCTCCTAAAAAGGATGAGACTAAACATGATGAAGAAAATGATTAACATCATGGTGATGATAAGAAGGTCTATAAGTCTGATAAAATCAAGAAGAATTTAGCAAGAATGAAGGAAAGAAAGGGTCATTCAAGAACAAGAGAAGTTTATATACCAAAGATGATAATATCTCATCTAATGTAAGTGACATAAGTACATCTGATTGTGATGATTATAGTAATGACCATGACAATAATGAAATCTTATTCATGGATATATAAATAGACTATGAGGGTTGATCAAAAGGGAAAAGTATTATGAGTGATGAATAATCAAATGAAGAAGAGGTTGAAGTGAACTTTGAGGCAAAATTGGTGAATTCTCTAGAGGAGTTAAAGTTATAAATAAGGAAGTATCATAAACTAAGATCATTGGTTAAGATTTATGAGGATGAAATCAATATCTTTGAAGAGAGACTAAGCATTAAAAATAATGAACATGAGGATATAATCAAACATCTAGAAACTCAAATTGAAATTTTCACTACAAATCTTAAGACCAAGGAAGATGAATGCATCAAGTTTGGAATAGAAATGGAGTCATTAAAGGTAGAATTGGATCAAGCATCAATCAAGTTGAAGACACATCAGATATTTGAGAAGAGTAATAAAGTTATTGGTGATATTTTGAGTAGTAAAATATCTCTACATGACAAGACAAGTCTTAGATTTAAAGAAGATCAAAAGGAGAACACGAAGAGTCAGATCTCAAAGACCTATGTAGAAACTCTCAAATTTGAGACACATAGTGATCATCAAAAAGTAAAGAATACCAACATAAAATTCAAAATTAAGAGAATAATTAGGCATCCCAATCTAATAAGGTATTTCAATTCTTTTAATGGTTATTTTTTTACTTTTCATAACTTTGATCATAGAGCAAATGATTATAGAATGGTCTCAAGGAATGAGTTATCATAGGACCATGGGAGAAGGAGTGATTAATCAATACGTATGTACATAAATTTTGTTTGATATAGTTGTCACAATATTGGAAACATATTAAAATTTTGTCCTAATGGATTTAGAAGGCCCTTAAGACTTAACAAGGTATATGGAGCTCCTAGAGTGCATGAAAAGAGTCAAACATTGGTATGGAAGCCAAAGAAAGTCAAGAATGATCATATTGAGTCAAATGGTCAATATGGATTATTTAATAAGATATATCAAGGATTAGAAGTGAATTATTGTCAAGAACACATGTCATCTGCATGCATTGATAATATATTCAAAGAGAAGAAGTATGACAAGATGAATGAGTTAAATGCTTTAGTCAAGCCCAAGTGGATTCTAAGGGAGAACTATCAGTATCATGATTACAAGGTAGTTGAGGAAAGTGGTTTGGAGATTTGAGAATATCCTTAATTCATGGATTTTTGAGATCCCTATGGAAAGGGGTGACTCTATTAGGCTTCATGGAGACACTCTTCTATCTGTAGAAGCATGACGTTGCAGTTAGAGAAGGACTCATCTTGAGAGGATTTTAGGTTGTCTATGTAAGAAAATATAAGTTGTTTTATTTGTAGATTATATGTATATGTCAAGGTGAAAGGAGTTTTGAAATTTATTCTAGAGATCATTTCATAAGGAGTCATTATATGGAATGCAATTTTGAGCACATGATCGTGTCTAGATACATATGGAATATGAATTAGTTTACAAGACCAATATGACCATGGAGACAAGTTGAATGTTAATGATAAACATGGAAGTGTGATGAAAGACTATGTATCTAATTTATATATGAGAGATGATTAAAATATGTTGAGAAAGGTTTATAAGTCTTGATGACTCATATGATGATCACAAGCTATGATGACAAAGGGGGAACATGTTTGTATAATGATTCATAAACTCTATGATCCTATTACCAAAAAAGGGAGAAGTAGCCTATTTAGAGATATTTATAAGAGTGTATTACATCTTATGACTCAAGAAGAGAGTATGGTGTTAGGGGGAGCTTTCTAGATCTATGTTGTTCATTGAAATTTAGGTTCAAAGATCAGATGGTAGTTTCTAGAATACCCTTTGTCACTCATGTCAAAAGGGGGAGAATGAGAAGATAGGAAAAGTATGACTTTTTTGAAGTGATTTCATTTGTGTAGTGTGTTTTCCATCAATGTATTTTCCATCAATGATTAAGGGGGAGTTTTTTGGCAAGTTATTGTCATTGATGTCAAAAGGTTACATATTCTAGAGGCATAATGGTCATTGATGTGAAATATGTATCATGTCAAGATTGTACTATCAAGATTGATGTCATGATGTTGTCAAAGGTGATTAGTGATCAAGATTGATATTGTCATGAATGTTGTGAGCATGGAAGTTACAAATAATGAAAGGGTGAGCCATGTATAGGAAGACATGTGACAAGAGAGAATTTTAAGGAAGGATATAATTTAAATGAAACTAATGTCTTATGGTTACATGAAGGCATAGGTCAAGATGTCAAAGGTGTTCAGGTACATGGAAGAGAAATGTCAAGTCATACGATGCTTAGTTATGTGGTTTTAGGTCTGTATGAGGCTATGGAAGATTGTTTTCATAATAAATAGAATGGTGTAGTGATATGAATAAGGTATAATGTATTATATATACTTGATTAATGTTTTTTGAGGTCATTAAATGGAAGGAACAAGTCAAGGCATAAAGTGCTTAAGTAGCTTAAGCCTAGTTATGGCATGAAGAGATATTATGGGAAGGTATGAGCATGGTGGCTTAGTGAGATGAGTGTACATAGGCATTAATGGATGAATGAAGTTTTTTGATCTTGTATGTGATGCATTGTAAAACTCATGAGAGTTTCAAGGTGATTTTACATGGGTAGGACCTTTAGTCTAAGTCTGCATCTAGAACTCTCTTAAACCTTGCCTAGCCTAATGAGGTATCAGGATCTATTGTGAAGGATGTATGGTAGTTTTTAGTCATGAGATAGGTTTTATCAATTGGGAGTGAGATGTTGAGCATATTAGTGAAGTGGATATTACATTTAAAGAGGAAAGAAGGTTAGTTTTAAGGCTTAATGTGGTTTGCAGGTCAAAGTCTATAGAGAAAAGAGGGATAGTGTGACCTAATGAAGGGTAATAATTAGATTTAAAGGTTTTTGAGATCATATAATAATTAAAAATTTTAATTCAATTTTTTTTATGCATGTAAATTAAATTTGATATTCTATTTTGAATGACAAGGCATGAAAAGTTATTTGGAGGTCTCTCAAGTGCTTAAAATGAAGGGTTCTCAAATCTAGAAGGATTTTATTGTGATCATTAGCTCATAAAACCTTTTCACTGGAACCTAATAAGTTCATGGTATATAGGTAATGGTCCTAGCATAAAATTATTGGTATTAGTTTTTGGATTGAGGGGTTATGCTTTATGAATGATCATTAAAAGTGGAAACAAGTTTCAACCCTCTTAGAACCCTAATAAAAACCCAATGTTGAATATATTTCTAAAAAATGCTCAATATTAATTTAATTTATTAGGTAAGATATTGGATCATATTGTGTTATCTCATAGGTACCTCTAGGTGGTATTGGTTAGAGAGAGTAGAGAGAAAATGGTGAGTTACAGGCTTATTTCTGAAGAAGTTACTATAGAAGTTAAAAGTTACATTAAACATAGTAAGAAAATGGATGGATGAATGAGGAAGAGAATAATTTTTAATGTCCATGAATTTTTATGGATAGCTTATATTCCTCAAGTGTGCTAAACTAGTCATCCAAGTTAGACACTCATTAATAGACCTAATGATGCAAACACTAAAAAACTAGGCAACAGTGAGAAGATGAATTAGAATGTGTTATCATGATATAATTATGGAAAAAAATAAATTGATAAAATTTTAAATACTTTTAATATATTTTAAATCTTGAAATAATATTTTGAGGTCATGTGTGTGTTGAAAAAGTTGCTCACAAGTTGAAATCTCTAGTTTAGATAAGATAGTGAGAAATAAGGTCATGAGATTGGTTTGCAAGACCAATATTTTCCATTTGAACATATGATATTTTAATTTAATAATGGTTTAATGATCTCATAAGATAATATACATGCATCATAAGTCATTAAAAATGTCTATACATGTGTTGGAGGTCTAAGTCACCATGACTATATTTTGAGGTAATTTGGCAGTTTTGAGTGAGTGAGTTATAGAGGTGTTCTTGAAGCATTATTTTCTGAGTGTAAGCGTATAATGAATTTTATGATAACCATAAGGTAATTTATAATATTTATATATACTTAATTGATCATATTTTAGTGTCTTAGGTATTTTTAGCTTCATTCTTTCAAGATAGTTTATTGAGGCACATAGACCTATTAGGGTAATTTGTCCTAAAGAAGGTTTCAAGGTATGAACGAAGGATAAAGATATAAAAAATAATGGAGGATGTAAAAATAATTCTTGGAATAAGTGTTTTAATGTTTTTAAAGTTTTGGATAAATCCATCTGGGCCCAAGATAATCAAGTTTTAGAGTTAAGAGATATACCTAATGTAATTAGGTCTCCATGAGGCCTAAAAGTAAAATGAGACCTAATTGAGTCATGTCAAACCTAAAGGAACTAAAATATAGTTTTATTATGTAAAAAATATGTAATAATACCTATTATAGGGATGAAATAATAGGTTAAGGGTGTGTGTCTGATTACGTGTTTTATGAACAAGGAATGGTATATATACAATGCAGTTTCAGGCCTATTTAAAAATAATGAAGGGAAAATGAATGAATTAGTACATCATCAAGAAGAAATAGGTATTGTATAACATAATAGGATTTAATAAGATATATAATTAATATTTTATAGTGTGTTTTCATATGAAAATCAAGGTCATATGACCTAATCAATCTTAAAGAGACATTTTAGCTAAGAAGCTTAGAAGGCAGTTTGAGAGAGATAAGAGTGTGAAGAGCTAAAGAGGTGGTCATAATATATTAGTTGAGAAACATAGTGTTATAAATGTGATTAAATAAATTATGTGACCAAGTTAGTGTTGAGTCATATAGGGGTTGGTGCTTTCTTGCAAGTGGGTGCTTGACTAGTTGGTGTTGGTGTTTTATGTGAAGTTGGTACTTCACTAAATTTGGTTTTTATCTTATAGTAATTTAGAAAATTTAAATATATCAGTGGGTTTTATTCCCATTGAGGTTTTACCATATTTTTGATGTGTTCTTGTGTTTCATGCTTATGTGGATAGTTGATTATGCTTACTAGATCTATATGTTTGTTTGAATGGTCCATGATTACTTAAGTGTATTTGAAAGATAGATTTTGAAGAATGATTCACCCCCCTCTCAATAATTTTGATTTAAATATTAGTTATTTTAGTGGTAGATATTTTAAGTGTGTATGATTTGGACATAGATTTTATAAATGTCCAGAGCATGCATCTACTAGTCAAGGGAGTGCTCATGTTGTTTAATCTGATAAAGAAGAGAATGTTTCATGAAATATTTATGAGGATGGACTAGAAGAAGGGGAATCCTTGGTCATTAAAATGTTTCTAATCAAACATAACAAGGAGATTTCAAAACCTTCTCAAATAAAATAACTATTTAGAACAACTTTCAAAGCCAAAGGTTAAGTTTGTAAAGCTATCATTGATAGTGGTAGTATGGATAACCTTGTTTCTTGTGAGATGGTTGATAAACTAGGATTGAATAACACTACACATCTTAATCCTTACAATTTCTCATGTTTGAAATGAGGCCATCATATTTTGGTTAATGAATAATGTGATGTGGAGTTTCAAGTAGGGAATTACAAAGATCAAGTGGTGTGTGATATAATACTTATGGACATTTTCCATTTACTCCTAGGTAGACCATGGTAGTATGATATAAAATATATGCATAATGGAGAACACTTATAGTTTTGAGAAAAATGGGGTACGACATGCACTCTTACCATTGAAATATAAACATGCATCTAATAAAGATCATTCCAAGGTGTTGATTATAGGTCCTAAGGAGTTTTTATAGTAGTATGAGTAGGTAAGTGATGTACTAGCTAATAAGGGCAAGGTAACCATTTACACACATGAAGAATCTGATTTGTTTTCAAAAACAAAGATTTTTTCAAATGAATGCATGGATAAGCTTTTGATGGATTGACTTGTTAAGGTGTGGAGCTAAAAGCTTCACCAAGTGAGCATATTGCAAAGTTGTAGGTTTACACAGTCACCGGCATCGGTCAGGAGCGACCGACATCGGTTAGGAGCAGACCAGAAGATGTTGGCATTGGTCATGGATCAGCTGATGTCAGTCATAGGCAAATAGGCAAGAACTGATGTCGGTTATTTGTGCATCTAGAAAGCCATTTTTGTGGACAGAATAGAGTGTTTGCATGTTAGGATTAAGTGATAGTCTTAAGTCTGCATCTCTATTTTAAGTAAGACTGTTTAGAGCCCTTGATTAAGAGGTGCATCTATTGGTTGTAATTACATTGCTCATGATCCCTAATTCTATATAATAGGGATAATTCTTCATAGCTTAGTGTGTGTAGTATGTAGAGTGTTGAACAGTACAATAATTGTATATGTGTATCAATCCAGGTTGTTGGAATTGATTGTAATTGAGAGAGAGAGCTCTTGAGGGAAAGAGATCTAGATAGATATCTGTACATCTGAGAGAGGTGTGGAAGAAAAGAAGTTTCTTCAATTGTATTCCTTCTGTAAAGAGTTTAATACAAGTTTTCAGGGTGGTTTCTTGTATCTCTTGTTCTTTGCTATTTTTTGATTCTAGTTACTTATCTTTCTGGTTTAATTCCGCATTTAATTGCTTTCACATTGTAATCAACATTGTTGGTTGATCCCCAACAAGTGGTATCAGAGCTCAGGCTGACTAACAGGTGTTTCAGATCTGGTTAGTGTGTTTTGATTATAGGGTATTCACAGGGATTTTTGTTTGAGTGGGAGAAGTAATGGCAGAAGAAAGTAAACTGAGAATGGAGAAGTTTAATGGCAAGAATTATCAACATTGGAGAATGTAGATAGAGGATTATCTATATTAGAAAGATATATACTTACCATTGGGTGGGATTGCAAAGAAGCCCATAGACATGGAAGATGAAGAATGGGAAGTTCTTGATAGAAAGGCTTTGGGGTCTATAAGACTGAGTCTGGCATCTACTGTGAAATCTAATTTATCACAGGCAAAGTCAACGGTAGAGTTAATGACTACTTTAGCAAATTTGTATGAAAAACCCTCAGCTTCTAATAAGGTATATCTTATGAAGCAGTTATGTAATTTGCAAATGCAGGAAGGTGGATCTGTATCTAATCATCTAAATGATTTTCATGGAATTGTAAATCAATTAAGTTCAGTCAAAATAGTGTTTGATGATGAAATTAAGGCTCTTTTAATATTATGTTCTTTGCTTGAAAGCTGGCATAGCTTGGTAATGGCAGTTAGTAATACTGCATCTGCTTCAAATATTTTAAAAGTAGAGGATGTTATTAGTGTAATCTTGAATGAAGAAATTCACAAGAAAAGCACAGAGGAAACATCAGGGAACGCTTTAAGTTTTGAGAGCAAGGGAAGGAAAAAAGAGAAGGGCAAGAAAGGGAGATCAAGGTCTAAGTGAAAGGTGAGAGGTAGATCCAAATCCAGAAATGGCAGGAAGCCACAATGTTAGAATTGTGGAAAGATGGGGCACATAAGCAAAGAGTGCTGGTCAAAGCCTAAAGAAGACAATTACCATGAAGGTAAGGAAGAAGCAAAAGTTACAGGTATTACACAAGATGCATTTATATTCTCTTTTCATAATAATATAAAATCTTGGGTTTTAGATTCTGGTGCATCTTTCCATGCTACCCCTAACAGAGAATATTTTAGTGACTATGTCCATGGAGATTTTGGAATAGTGTATTTAGGGGATGATGAGCCTTGTAAAATTGTTGGCAAAGGAAAAGTGCAGCTGAAAATGCAAAATGGCAACACATGGGTGTTGAGAGATGTCATGCATGTTCCCAGCTTGAAGAGGAATTTGATTTCTGCAAGAAAGTTAGGAGATGAGGGTTGTACAGTAACTCTCACAGCTGAATTTTGGAAGGTGACCAAGGGTGCACTTGTATTGGACAGAGTTAAGAGAGTAGGCACTCTCTATTTATGTAATTGTGTTACTAATAATTCTCCTTCTGTATTATCTACTTCAGATGTGGATGCAAAGTTGTGGCACTCTAGGCTCAGCCACATGAGTGAGAAGGGAATGTCCATTCTTAATTCAAAAGGTAAGCTTTCGGATTTGAAAAGCATAGATCTAGATTTTTGTGAGCACTGTGTTTTTGGGAAACAGAAGAGAGTGAGTTTTCTCAAGACTGGGTCAACAAAGAAGAAGCATAAGTTGTAGCTTGTTCACATAGACGTGTGGGGATCAGCTCAGATTGCTTTTATTGGAGGATCACAGTACTATGTTTTGTTCATAGATGATGTTACAAGAAAGGTATGGGTCTATTGTATTAAGAAGAAATATGATGTATTTGAGACTTTTAAGATTTGGAAAGCTATGGTTGAGAATGAAACATGCAGAAGATTGAAGTGCCTGAGATCTGATAATGGTGATGAGTTCTACAGCTACAATTTTAACTGGTATTGTTATATGCATGGAATATGTAGGCAAAGGATGGTTCTAAGGACACCTTAGCAAAATGGAGTTGCTAAAAGGATGAACAGAACAATAATGGAGTGTGCAAGGTGTATGAGATTGCATGCTGGTTTGCCCTTAGAGTTTTGGGTAGAAGCTGTTGATACCTCATTGTACCTGATTAACAGAGGACCCTCTATAGCTCTGAATGGTGGAATTCCAAAAGAGGCATGGATAGGTAAAAAGTTAGATCTCTCATTTCTCAAAGTTTTTGGTTGTGAAGCCTTTGTGCACATTGATAAGGAAAATAGAAAGAAGTTGGATGCTAAGTCTATGAGGTGCACATTTATTGGCTATGGCTCTAATGATTTCGGATTCAGGTTTTGGAATCTAGGAACTAACAAGATAATTAGGAGCCGTGATGTTATTTTTAATAAAAATGTGATGTATAGTGATCAACTCAAGAAGTTAAATCAATCTGGGCAGAGCAATGGAGAATTGGATGAAGTGACAGTCTAAAATGAGCTTGCAGGAAAAATTAATCACAGACAGGAAAACACAGAGACTGACATCAGCCAGGCAGGTATCGACGTTGGCAGGATAGAAACTGATGTCGATCATACAGTGACCGATGTCGGCTAGGAAGGAACCAACATCGGTTAGGCAGAACTGACGTCAGCCAGTTACAGGCCTGGAAGTGACAGAGGTCAGTCACTGTTAGAGAATTTGGGCAAACAACATGTTGTGAATGAGTCTCAAACACCCATCAAGAGGTCAGAAAGGGTAAGTAAACCTCTAATTTGATATTCCCCTTCATTATTTTATTTATTGATTACTGATGGTGGAGAACTAGAGAGTTTTGATGAAGTAATACAGGTGGAATCCAAGAATCAGTAGGAGCTAGGCATGAATGAGGAGATTGATTCCTTGAGAGAGAATCAAATGTGGGATTTGGTTGAGTTGCTAGAAGGTAAGAAGACATTGAAGAATAGATGGATCTATAGATTGAAGTAAGGTGAGAATGGACAGATGAGATATAAGGCCAGGTTGGTAGTGAAAGGATTTGCACAAAAACCAGGAATTGATTTTGGTGAGATTTTTTCTCCTATTGTTAAAATGACTTCTATACGGACTGTATTGTCTTTAGTTGCTATTGAGGATTTGCATCTTGAGTAGCTTGATTTTAAGAAAATGTTTCTTCATGGAGATTTGGATGAAGAAATATATATGGATCAGCTGGAAGGATTTGAGGTCAAAGGTAAGGAGAAGTTAGTGTGCAGATTGAAGAAAAGCTTGTATGGCCTCAAGCAAGCTCCTAGACAATGGTATCTGAGATTTGACATGTTTATGACTGAGCATGGCTACAGTATGTGTCAATCTAACCATTGTGTTTATTTTAAGAGATTGGATAATGGTAGATATATTATTCTGTTGTTGTATGTAGATGTTATGCTGGTTACAGAATCACACATGCAGGATATCTCTGAGCTTAAGGTGAAATTAGCTCACATGTTTGCCATGAAGGATTTGGGAGCAGCAAAGAAAATCCTTGGCATGAGCATTAAGAGAGACAGGAAAAATCATAGGTTGATTTTGTCTCAAGAGGATTATGTGAACAAGGTGTTGAAACGGTTTAATATGCAGGATGTAAAACTGGTAAGCACACCTTTGGTTAGACATTTTAAGTTGAGTAAAGAACAATGTCCTAATTCACATGATGAGGTAGTGTACATGAGTAGAGTTCCATATTCTTCCACAGTAGGGAGCTTAATGTATGCAATGGTTTGTACTAGACTGGATATTGCCCAAGCAGTGGGAGTTGTAAGTAAGTATATGGCCAATCCAGGGAAGGAGCACTAGAAAGCAGTTTAGTGGATCCTTAGATATCTGAGAGGAACCAGTAGTAGGCATTTGTGCTATGGAAGTTCAGATACTTCTCTACATGGTTATGTAGATTCAGATATGGCAGGTGATTTGGATGGCAGGAGAAGCACCACATGATATGTTTTCACTATTGGTGGAACGACGGTTAGTTGGATATCAAAGTTGCAGAAGGTTGTTGCCTTGTCAACTACAAAAGCAGAATATATTGCAGTCACTGAGGCTAGCAAAGAAATGATATGGATGACACAGTTCATGGAAGAGCTAGGAAAGGAGCAAGAGAGTTGCAGATTATACAGTGATAGTCAGAGTGCAATTCATTTGGCTAAGAATTCAGCCTTTCATTCAAGAACAAAGCATATATAGCTTAGGTACCACTTCATTAGACAGGTATTGGAGGATGGTGAGTTGAAGCTAGAGAAGATCCATATAGATAAGAACCTTGTTGATATGTTAACCAAGCTGGTAACAAAAGAGAAGTTGAATCTTCATTAAACTTTTGTTGGTCTTCATGATTGAGTTGAAGATGGAGGAGCTAGAAGATGTTGCTGTACGGGTACTGGTGCATCTGTTTATCTCCAAGTGGGAGATTGTTAAGGTGTAGAGCTAAAACCTTCACCAAGTGAGCAAATTGCAAAGTTGCAGGTTTACAAAGCGATCGGCGTCGGTCAGGAGCGACCGACATCGGTCAGGAGTAGACCAAGAGATGCCGACGTCGGTCATGGATCAGTCGATGTCGGTCACAGACAAATAGGCAGGAACCAATGTCAGTTACCTATGCATCCAAAAAGCTATTTTCGTGGACAGAACAAAGTGTTTGCATGTTAGGATTAAGTGATAGTCCTAAGTTTGCATCTCTATTTTAAGTAAGACTGTTTAGAGCCCTTGATTAGGAGGTGCATCTATTGGTTGTAATTGCGTTGCTCATGATCCCTAATTCTATATAATAGGGATAATTCTTCATAGCTTAGTGTGTGTAGTATGTAGAGTGTTGAACAGTATAAGAATTGTATGTGTATCAATCCAGGTTGTTGGAATTGATTGTAATTGAGAGAGAGAGCTCTTGAGGGAAAGAGATCTAGATAGAGATCTGTACATCTGAGAGAGGTGTGGAAGAAAAGAAGTTTCTTCAATTGTATTCTTTCTGTAAAGAGTTTAATACAAGTTTTCAGGGTGGTTTCTTGTATCTCTTGTTCTTTGCTATTTTCTGATTCTAGTTACTTATCTTTCTGGTTTAATTATGCATTTAATTGCTTTCACATTGTAATCAACATTGTTGGTTGATCCCCAACATGACTAATAGTTTATCTTCTATAAGAAGATCTAAATACCTTAAGGGATTCATTGAGAAGCTTATTTTATTGAAATCAATTGCCATGGAAGGCAATAAAGATAGAAAAATATTAGATGAACAATAGGTACAAGGAATAAATGAGGTTGTCTCAAAGGAAAACATAGAATATCTCAACACTAATGATGATAAGGCTATTGGAGGAATCAAGCAATTAGTGAAATAAAGTGATTTTATCAAAAAATAAGTAAGAATAGGAATATAAAAGAATAAGAAAGGGGTCAAGAAAAAATAAGATAATACCTTCAAGGAGAATTCAATGTTTGCATCTAAAGAGAAGGGACTTCACAATCCAAAAGAAAAAGTATATTTTTCTTAACTTGTTTGTTGCTTATGTAGGTTTGATGAAAGAGAGTAAAGAAAAGATAAACATGGTAAACTTGAATGTGAGTAGACAAAGGAACACCAAAAAAAAAGAAGATAGTACACCATGGGATCCTGGAGGGTCTCTCAGTGAAAATGAAAAGCATTAAATGGAAAGAGAGAAAATCAAAGGAATATACAGGTACAAGAACATTCATGGGCAGAGCTACATGAAGACTTTTTTTGTACCTTGGTGGATTGATGCAGGAGTATCCTATAAAACATATAATTAGGTAATTCTAAGTAGTGTCAAGATTAATAAGAAACATTTAGAGTCTAAATAATCCTTTATCAGGAATATGTAACTTGTTTTAAGTCTCTTAGGTCATTTGGAGTGTTTCCCCTCCAAAATTTACAATTTGAAATATCTTATATGTAAATATAAGAGTAATCATATTTATTTGTACATTGTTTTGTGTTGTTTTAGGTTTCTTAGGCATGTGAAACATAGGTAGGAGTATTTTATACCTTATTAAATATCATAGTAATCTTCAAGGTCAAAAATAACAAATGTTATTATTGAATCTCTCATATTAGGCCTTTTACTATTTTAAAGTTGAGTAGTTGAGAATAATATTGAGTAAAAAATGGGACTTCCTAAGCTTAGAGAAGATATTAATTATTTTATAATCCTAATAACTATTAATAAGGAGGCATACAAGATAAATTTCAAGCATAAAAGACCAAAGTTTGCACCATTTTGAGGACTGATGAGTAGTCAACCATGACAAAACAAGGGTCTATATTGTAAAAATAGTCATTTCTCATGAATAAAGTGGGTTTTATATTGTTATAAGATTTTTATAAAAGTTTTTTTTTCTAAATAGTCTATTTTCAATGTCTTATAAGTTTCCCTTGGGTTTAATTTGACATTCCAGTCTCAAAATCCACAAAACTCTATTTTCTCCTTTACATAGTCATATACAAATCTCTCAAAACACATGTGAAATCATGAATGAGGTAAATAAAAATATTTATATAGGTATTATAAATTTTTTATGGTACTTTAAAATCATTTATTTTATTAGAAATTCATTTAACTTTATGAACCATCAAAAATTTGCTCTCAGGTTCTTGAGTATGCTGAAAACCCTAGTTTTATGGTTGTATGAACAAAAAGGTCCATAAAGTTTTTTTGAACCCTTGAAAATTATTCATTAAAAATATGGTTAAGAGAGAAAATAAGGTGAATAAATTTTTTTTATACTTTTATAAGGTGTACAGACTCTATATTAGCTGATTGTGTGTATCTAAAACTCAAAATTTTGAGTTTTCTAGTAGTGAGGGGAGAAAATTATCCAAATCATAAATTTTTAAAGTATTAAGGTCAATTAAAGGTTGGATATTATTTTATATGACTGATCAGACATATTATAAATGTCATTTGCATTTATAAATTCATATTTTGTGTTTTGACCTACTAGAGGGCAATTAGGTCTAGTGGACTAAAATAGGGTTTAATAAGCTTTTTTGTGAAATATTTGGAGTGGAAATACAAACCCTTTTATGAACATTTAATCATCATTGAATCACATAAATATACCTAATCTATGTGTTTAGAAGCTGTAATTCAATACATATTGGGTTTTGACCAAATTATTTGGTAATAGAACTTCTAAGGTGTTTCAAGGTTTGAATCAACTATGAATCATTGTGATACATTCTTTTAAATTTATCTATAGTCATGAATACAATTATTTCTTATTTTGTTCTTTTTGAAGCATTTGGGCTCTCTAAGGTCATATAGGGCTTTGAGTCTTTTGAGATCAAATAGATAAAATAAATAGGTGGATTGGTTTTCCATAGTGTATTAGAGATTTAATATGTTTTTATAGACCATAAGAATAGAACCTCAAGTTTTAAATTAGTCAATAAATCTTGAATTTTCTTGAATCTCTTCATTTGTGTCTACATTATTATCTTGCCAATGTTGTAAGTATGTCGATAGTCTAAGAAAGGTTATCAACCACTTAAGTATCTAATAAATAAATAAATAATACAAGGAAGGATTTAACACTGGTTTATCTTATTTCAATAATTAAATTTTAAAATTGTAATGAAACTTAGGAAATCAAATAATGGCCCTGATTAGTTATCAATAATAATGATAGGGGAAAACATGGGACCAATTGAGGATGCATTTTCCAGAGCTCACCTATTCTACGTGGAAGTAGTCCCCAAATATATGGAGGGTATTTCATAATTTTTTCCAATGTAGAGTTTCTAGAAGAGAATAATATATTATAAAATAAAAGATTGATTATTCAAGTATTTATTTTTATGCTAATTGAAGGGGTGCTATATAGTAAATGAAGATATGAGGTGTTGCATAGAGTGGAATTACCGTATGAGCAAAATAATTTATTAAGGGAATCAAATGATGGTGTTTTATAATTAAATAGATCTAAATAAGCTACAAAAACTAAAATATTACTAGCAAGATTATGGTTTCCATCACTTTCTAAGGATGCACATCAATACACAAGGAATTGTGACATATGTTAGAGAGTAGGTAAAATAAATGATAGATATGAGATGCATCTATACCCATTTCTATCACTAGATCCATTTTGTAAATGGGTAATTGATTTTATAGGTCCCATAAAACTTGCAACAAGGAAGATTAATGTTTTTGATCTAGCAATTTGACTCAAGATAAGATGGTTAGTATCGTGTTAGTTTCAAAATGATAAAAAAAATGAAAGAAACACACTGACTAGCATAACATCTCTAGGCCTAGAAATTAGGGATAGTTTAGTTAACAAACATGAATAAAACACACAATTAAAATGGAAAATAAACCTTATTTTACCTTCATTTCATGCTCTAAAATGCTTGTTGTAGTGGCTTCCTCAGCTTGTGATCATGAAGTCTTCATCAAAGGAGGCTTGGATATCTCCTCTTCTCCTTGGCACCTTTGGCTTTGGCTTGGATTGGAATCAATTTGGCATAGTAACACTACTTGCAATAGCTTTTGGAATAATTTGTGCATTATAAATTTGTATTATCAATACTTTTGAATGTATTTGAGCATAATAAATTTTCACCAAAATAGCTTAGAAATGATGTTCATGGCCTCTCTATTTATAGATTTTAGAAAATGGTTAGAATCAACCTAAACCATCCATCTCAACATTGAGATGTATGGCTGAGACTTAATGCAATTATGTAATTAAAATTCATAAAAAGGTTAATCTGTATTTGGCATAGAGGAACAATTAAGAGGCATGGGAGGCATGAATCCTGATATTTGTGGCATGTATGGCCTAGGGATGTCTTCCCAAGAAGTGAGGTCACATGATGATGGAAATATTCAATATTCATTTCTAAAAAAAAGTATTCAACAAGTTTCCATGGATTTATTAATTAGGCTCTAATTTGGTTTAATTAGCTCTTAAGTATGATTAAGAACTTTGTGCACAAATTACTCAAATTAATCAAAATGCCTTGTTATTGGTCCAAATTTTGACTAGATTGGAATTAGGATGTGATGTTAGATGCATTGGAATTGTTATCCCACTTAGGATGTTACCAACACCAAATAACAAAGGCACGTGTCTTGTGTAAGAGATTTGATAGAAAAGAGCAATCCAGAGCACCCAAGTGCAAAATTGGCATTTTGACTCAGAATGAATTAATCAAAGTTAGTTAGCCCATGAATTGCATTGCCCCATTTAGTGACACTCTGGCCAAAATCAGCACTTGAATATGTCAGGTTCAAATCTTTTAATGTTATTTAGTGTTTTTAAGCCAAATTGTCCACTTTGATGGAAATTGGTCAAAATCCTAGTTCGAGGTTATTAGTGGCTAGTTTTAGTTGTATACAATTTACTCTTATTTGAGAAGATGTTAACAATTGTAGGCAAAGTAATATCTTCTCAAATAATGAGAAAAGGCCTATATGCTAAAAAGAAGATGATGGCTGAAGAACAAAGCTCCAAATGGTGTTTGGGAAGCCTAGGATGATGCCCCCTTGATGGAGTGGTTACCATATTTATTGATGGATGGTGCCTCAAAAATAAGAAAGAAGAAAAGTAGAATTAACCCATGGTTAAGATTAATCCAAATTAGAAAATGCTTGCATGAATTAATTTAAAAAGATTAATTATTTACCCAAAGTCAATTATAATTAGGAATAAAAGTCAAAATAATTGTTTGCCAATAGGCAGTTATAATCATTAAGAGGACCTAGATTGGCTAAATATGATTGTACCCCAATTAGGGTTGATTATCAAGCATAACTCAAAGATATAACTTAGAATATAAATTAAATATGAGTAGGTGGAAAGTGATGAAATAGATGAATAGAAGAATAAGATTGATCAGTGTGGATGATTTAGTTATACCATCCAATAAGGAGATGCCCATCTTGATTAGCAATGATACAACTAGAATGGTTAATGGGTTGATATGATCAAGGATGGGATGGGAGGATTTGCCAAGGTGCCAAGGAGAAAATTTTATGGATCCATTGATTATAGACCTTCTTGAAGCTAATTTTTTTGGTAGCATGTGATGGTAGGCTTCATGATAGAACACCATGAAGCCTATCCCAAAATATGCATAAGGACATACTCTCAATCCAATAAACACTCAAAAATAATACACCAATGATAAAAACCATGATGATAATATTGACATATGAATATGGATAAATCAATAATAATGTGCTCAAGGAATCACCCATGAATGCATATAGATCGAGTCAAGGCAAAAGTGCTGAAAGCAAACAAAAGAGCAAGTGAAAAAACAAACAAAAAACAAAAAAAAATAAAGAAACAACTTGAAATTAAACAAACAAACAGAAAGCCTAAAAACAAAAGTAAAAGAAAGCATCCTAACAATGGCTTTGCCATAATAGGGTGGACCAAGGATAACTTAACTAAGATTAGATAGGATAAATGTTTTTGGATTTTCTAAATGTTATGAATGTTTTTAGTACTTTGAGCTATCTCAACTCATTAGAGAATGACAAGAGACCCACTCACAAAATGGTGAGAGCATATGAATAGGGGGACTGAGATGACGTCAACATGAACTGAGCATGACCTACTTAGTCCTAAAATGACCTCAAGTCATATTAATTCTATCCATGCAAAAGGTGAGGAAATACCAAGTAAGTCTCAACAAGTTCTCAAATTTGGCAAATGACCAGTCAAATGAAGACAACAATGGTAAGGTGATGCAGCAATGCATGGCAAACAATTATTACCCTTAAGTTTCCCATAGGTGGTTATAACTAGGATAAAATAGAATAGGTCAATGATACTAATTTGCCCATAGGTGGTTATAATTATTAGCAAGCTTGGTGAGACACTGATTTGCCCATAGGTGGTTATAATTAGGCTCACATTAACAAACTTGATACAAGATGGAAAATGAAAGATATCTTGTCAGATCAACTATCACACTAATTTCATAGACTGTCATTGTAAACATGAATTTGATAAGATTTGAAACTTGATCAATATTCCCTCATGAAAAGTGCAGGAAGAACCAAAGTAACCAAGATCAAAATAGGATTGGGTAGGATGATTAAAAGCAGGGTTTTGTCTAGATAGGAATAGAATGATAGGATGGTAGAATGATAAATAAGGATGTTGAGAGGGTTTCCACAAAGTATGGGGTGAATGGATGGGTGTGTAATAATGGAAAATGGATATGTAACAATGGTAATGGCATGGCAATGTGAAATGGTATGGTACATGTTTGGTTCCAACTTGGGTATGGTTTTTGATTCTATCATTCCTACTAATAGGGAGATGCAAATCCTAATCAATAAATGATACAAAAAAAAACTTGATCATGTTAATTAATAGCTCACACCTCATCTAAACTGCTACTCTATCAATAACTACCTATAAATTTGGATGCTAAGAATGCTTTTGTGTCTTTGTTGGTCATTGATTTTGATTCCTTCAAACATCGATACAAGGTATCTTTTTAGCCTCTACAAAGGAAAGTGTGGCCATGAATGGTAAATAAAGACAAATAATAGATGATAGGCTTGATTTTGAAATGGAATGGAAGGTAATAATGGTGGAGAAACAAATGAAGATCAGGAATTTTAGTCACATGCAATGTTGTTGATGATAGATTCAACATAATTTTGGTTGTGGTAGGGCTGAAGACTTGTTATATCAATAGGACCATCAAATTTTGTTGTTGTTTGATCTTGAGAGTAGATACCATCTGATTAGGCTTTAGATTAGAAGCTATTTTGATTTAATCTTTGATTTTGTCTTCATTAAGTAGTGAAGAACTTTTGTGCTCAGCTATTGGCGCCTCAAAGAGGTTTTCACCAATAAAGTTGTCTTGATTGTCCCATAGTGACTTTGATAAGGTTTCACTAAGGAACATTAAATTTTGACTTTGATTGTCTTTTAGCACTTCTGAAATTTTTTCACTAGAATATGTTGAGTTTGAAATTTGCTTGTCCCCAAGCACCTCTGAAAAGGTTTCACTAAGAGAGTGTTCTTCTATTACATGGATGTGGTCTTGGCCTCCTTTCTCTTCTTCAACTTTTATGTCACCATGGATGTAGTTCAATAAAGTGTGATTCTATTGA